>JAJJWX010003535.1:0-476728 GCA_023529315.1 Papaver bracteatum
TGTTGCGTGGAATCCAGAAAAAAAAACGCGAATAAGAATAGCGCTGAACGCCAATAACAATAGCGCGGTAGAGGACAAGAAACGCCAATATGAATGGCGCTCAACGCTAATCAAAATAGGGTAAGTCAAGATCTATTAAGATTGGCGTTGAGCGCCATTCATATTGGCATTTTTGGGGCGCTAATAAGATTGGCGTTAAGCGCCGTTAACGTTAGCGTTTTACGCTATTAACAATTGCGTTTCTATTTATTTATTTTTCTTACACCATTCTCACATCACTCCCGTTTCTTCACTAAAATGAAAATAAAAAAACTTTAAAAATACAAAACAAAATTTATAAAATTTGAAATTAAAATAGGATTTAAATTAGCTAATTTTCATTTCATAGATTAAGTTACATGAATTAAAAAAAAATTAAAAGCAACACTACATGGGTTGAAATAACTAATATTTAGAATTTAACATGATCCTATTTTCATTGTCAAGCTTCATCATCGGTAAGATCACAATATTTAATTTCCGAAAGCGGGATGGCTCTTAAGAATTTGGTACACATGCTCAAATGCAAAATCTTTGTTGTTTTGTTGAGAATATAGAGTTTTAGCATGTGCCTCCTACAAAATAAATAAACATAATCTCATTTAGAAAATTCAAAATATGTAGATAATTGAAAATAAGAGGTTTCATTGAATAATACTTACAACTTCTTCTAACGTCCATCCTCCTCCGGGCATATTTGCATAAATTGATTGTATGAAACCCATGTAAACTTTGGTTTGCTTTTTCATCAAAGACCACCTATTTTGAATACTTTGTCTTGTTCTTCCGTTTTCATTACCACCCGATTCTTCTACAAAGGCTTGAAACACCCTTTTCCAAGTAAATGTGGACTCCTTGATTTTGTTCAACAATCGGTTGGAGACTAATTCTCATCAAGCTTTGGTGATTGCCACATCTTCATTTTGCAAAGATATGCCATACTTGCACTGATTGAAAGAAGATTTGGAATTAAAAATATAAAATCAGGAGAGATGGGATGGTTTTGATTTGGGTTGAGGAAGCCAATTTATAGACAAATTTCAATTTTGAAAATCTGACCGTTGAAACGCTATTAAGAATAGCGTTAAGCGCCGTTATTATTGGCGCCTTTTTCTGAGCCGTTGATTATAAGGATCCGTTGGGAATCCAATGGTGAAAAATAAAACGCAATTGATATTAGCGTTAAGCGCCATTCTTATTTGCGCCAAACACCAATATTAATTGCGCTAATCATAAAAAACATCCAGAACCCCTCTCCCATTTGTTTTTTTTTCTAGTCTCCCATTTTTTCCTCTTGAATGAAATTGAAGAAGATAAAATTGAACTAAATCAAATCAAAAAGAAGATAAAATTGAATGAAATTGAAACTTGATTGATACTAAAATACTTCAGCTACATTGATTCCACAACATCAAATTGAAAAAAAAAAAAAAAAAAACATAATTGAAGATACATAGTTCCATAAGCTACATGGTTTCATATATTGAAATGACGAACATTGCTAGTGTTAGGATACTAACCAAGTGTTCTAGGAGGATAACCATGTTTTTCCAAAATCTTATTTTGTTTATCCAACATAAATTGCTGCTTCCATTCCAGCATGGTCTCAACCACCACATCCAACACTTCGAGTTCATGTTTCTCCAAAGCTAAATCCAAGGATTTCTTCTTTGTCTCTGCAATGGTTAATAAATATTCTTCTTGTCCATCCAACCTTGCCATCTTCTTTGCATTCTCTTCACTAAAATGTTTCAAAATGCGATCGGTTCCGTCGTTGATGGCTGATAGCTCCGAAGCTTCCCTTTGTTGAGCCCTTTTCCCCGTTGGTCGACGAGGGAATCCTCTTCATGCCATCTTGGGTCGCTTCTTGCCGGAGCATTACTTGTTGAAGCATTAACACTAGGATCCTCCGATTCATCCTCCTCATTTTGGGTAGGATCAACTTCTTCGGGATTGAATCCGGGAACATGGGCTTTGAAATGTTTGTACACCTCTTCATTTCTAAAAGGTTTTCCCTTGATAATCTTACTATATTCCATCCGAACCGTCAAGATTATCTGGTGGCGGAGGGGGAGATTCTGGTGGCATTTCACCATCTCTGAGACCTAGTCCATGTCGTATCCAAATGTGTTGAACAAGATCATTGCGGAGTTGGAGATATGCTTCATCATTCCTTAACTCGTGGTATGACCTCGGCATTCCAGTAACCTGCCGTATTGGTTCGTTCACGACTTGACCCCAATCTAAGTTACGTCTTTCATTCTCAATGACCATGTTATGCAAAATCAAACAAGCCTTGATAATAAAGTTTATATCATCCCTATCCCAGTAAAATGCTGGCTTTTTTGTTATTTGGAACTTGTTTTGGAGAGTTCCAAAAGCCCTTTCAACATCCTTTCTCTTCGCTTGTTGGTATCTATTGAACAACGTATTAGCTGGCCGATTTGGAAGAAGAAATTTGAATGACTGCACAATACAAGATAATCGTGGATATATATTATCCTCCAAGTAGTAACCCTTGTCGTAGCTGTGGCCATTGATGCGGTAATTATAAGGAGAAGCTAAACCATTAACCATCTTATCAAAAAGTGGAGATTGAGCCAAGACGTTCAAGTCGTTATTCGACCCTGGCGTTCCAAAGAAACCATGCCAAAACCACCTATCATATGATGCCATGGCTTCTAAGATCATGGTAGGTTTTTTCTCATGCCCACGGAATGTACCTGCCCATGCTGTTGGACAATTATTCCACCGAAAATGCATACAATCAACACTTCCAAGCATCCCAGGAAACCCTCTAGCCGCATTTTCTGCCCAATAATCTTTCCGTGTCTTCTCTTGTAGGAAGTCGCATGTACCTTGGACCAAATAGGCGAACAATTTCTCTGGTAAACCTCTTCACATACATATATACGGTCGGCGCTCCCATACGGACATAATCATCTGTGCTATCAGCGGATATGCCTTTACACAAACATTTCATTACGGCATACATCTTCATGTGGGGAGAGTGACCAAGTTGTCCGGTGCAATCAACTTGGAAATCAAAAGCAGGATCCGCAACAACTATTTCACTTAGAATACGTAAGAAAAGATGTCGATACATACCCAAACGTTGGTGGAACTTCTTAGGGCCCCAAGTACAATTAGGTCCAAAGTAGTCATGCATCATCCTTGCATCTCCGTCCTCTCGTTGTTTTTCCACCATTTGTCGCGTCAATACTTGTTGAGGCACTGGTTGGAAGAGCCTATGCATTTTTTTGAGTCATATAATGGTACACCACAATTGCTCTCTCCTCGCTATCATCACCAATGCTAAGATCGATACCATACGTCGTTAGTACATACCTCCTTAGCGGATTTTCTTCATCCATATTGCACCTGTAAACAAAACTCAAATACGGTAAGCATTCCATACAAAAGAAAAGAAAATACATTCATTCACACATTAGAAAAGACATTCATTTAAAAGAAAAGACATTCATTCAAAAGAATATTAAAGAAAACACATTCAAGTTTTTCTAATTCATACAAAAGAAAATACTATCAGTTTTTCTACATTAAAACCATCCATTTCATTAAAGAGAAGACATTCTATGTTCCCGAATCATTTGTTTCTAATCCCAAAATCCTAGACATGTCATCTATATTAAAACCAGCCCCACCACTATTCACAAGTTGGGTTAATTGTGACTGTGGAGGTGCTTCCTCTTGTTGTGTCCGTGGAACATAATCAGTTTGTGTATCATCTACTGCGGCATCATGACTTGTGGCTGGTCTTTTACGGCTGAACCAGTTTTCTCCAAGATCATAACATGATTGAGTTGATGTTCCTTCCCCTCTGTAGTTTGATTGCCCAAGAGCATGTGCACGATCTATTTCAAACCAATACTCGTCCTTTGCAAAATTTAACATAGCAAACTTTTGCGCTACATCTTTCCATTGCTCCTGAAAAGAAACACCAACATAGAAAATATACTCAAATACTTTTAATGTGTAAAGAAAATCATAATTGAAGGAGTTAAAACCAAAAATTACTAACCCTTGTTCCCCAATTAACATCATATGTAAATGGAGGAGGATCGGGTGCTTGCAAAGGCACTTCAACACGGTTGCCTTCACTGTCTGAACGTACGGTACAGAAAGAAACTCTTGGAAATTCATGTGAAGCTTGTGAGACGTTGTCATACTTATACCGTGATGGATGTAATGGGGGGACTTGATTCACCAGAAATGTCGGATCTTGAGTACTTGCAGCTCCAACTTCGTCTCTGTTTTCTTGACGATATATTTCTGGGAGCAAAAATCCAATAGATTGTTGCTTCCACCACCACACATACATGCTCTCATCAACATGCTTATAGTCTCGTCCTTCAACCACATCAATAGGATCATGGGGGGAAGCAAGGTCTTCCAAACGTTCACGTGGACTTCTTGGAATTGTTATGAATCCCCTTGTTTGCCTTAAAAACCGTTCACCAAGATACATGATACTAGTAGCGCTTTCTGGATTATAGAAAGCCACTCTTTGATTGGAGATTTCACGAGCATGCACTATATCAGGATGATCTCTATACATACTAGTAGACCATGGTTTCCATTGCGTTCCAACAATTGTCCTCAACTCAATTTGTTGGCGAGTTGTATGAAGAGAGTGTTTGGAAGTACCCCTTTGCAACTTCACTAGACTATCTTTCTTGAATATCATAATTGCATGCCATACATCAGTCGCTACATCTTCTTTGAGAAAAGGCGTCAAAGTACGAAAATATATGTAAAACAATATTCTAAAACCATCGCCATTCCACACATGTTTTTTCCACCCCTAACAACATGATTCATGGTACTATACAAGTGACTAAAACAAGTTGAACCCCAATCATAATTAATCTCATTCAAATTACGCAAGGAAACGATCCAACCTTTGCTTGCTCGTGTAGTGGAACGTGCCAATGAAACCTTTGAAATCACCCATAATAAGAAGTATCGAGTCACAATCTCCCAATTTTCATCATTAATTGGATTTTTCTTGATATAGGTTGCGAGGCAACTAATAGGAAAATCAGGTGAGTGCTTGTTGTAGTGTGCAATCCCATGCAAAGGTCCAAAGTAGGTATTTTCTAGCTGCTGATTTTTTCTATTTTTCCATTTACTTGTATTGGCGTGTTCCAATCTTCTACGACCATTTACAATAGGAATTCCGGTTAAGTGAACAAAGTCTAAAGGAGTGAAACCAATTTCGAAGTTTGGGAAATGAAACGAATTGGTACTATACCACCATCTCTCAATGATTGCATAAGCTAGTTGCTGATCAGCTCTCTTAATTCTAATTTCAAAAAATCTAGCAAGGCCAGAATTTTGAAGAACAAGACTAGCATTTTCATGAACCACCACACGACCATGTAAATCCTCTAGGTCTTCTAGATTACTTCTAAACGTGATATCATGTTGTGTATCAAATGGGTCTATACTTGTAGATACATGTTTGTCATCCGATTCTTTTGAACTCAACATCATATACACATCCATAATCTATACAAAATCATCAAATAAAAACAACATAGTCACACAATGCACTAAAATTGTTTACATAAACTAAAACATGTATCTGGAAACACATACCACATTAAAATACAAGCAACAAAGTATAGCCCACAAACATATCTCATGACTAAAACCCTAAATTACACAATGTTCATCATCTAAAACCCTAAATTACATGTCAAATTCGTCATTGTTAGAATCAAAATTGTTATCATTCATCATATAAAGCATACAATCAACAATCATATCTTCTAAACCCTAAATTTTCATCAAATCATAATATAAACTCAAAATTACAATTCAACTAACCTTTCTTTGGAATCTCAATCAAATTGAGAAATTGAAGTACGCTTAGATTCCTTATATTGCAATGAACAAACCCTTTGAACCAATTTGAATGATTTGAACCATCATCCAAGAACTCAACAAGGGGGTTTTTATGTTTTCGTTTTTCTTTTTTTTCGAGTATGAAGCTGTGAACTGGGGAAGAGAAGAAGGGTCGATAGTCTTCTGATAGAATGAATTAAAAAACGCTAATAAGATTGGCGTTCAGCACTATTAACAATAGCGTTCAGCGCTATTAACATTAGCGTTTTGCGCCAATAACAATAGCGTTTTGACCATTGACTTGAGTCAAGCGCTATTCTTAATAGCGTTTCTTAGCGCTATTATTATTAGCGTCATACGTAATTCTTATTAGCGTTTTCTGTGTTCCACCATTAGACTTGCGCTTCCATCCACAGTTCCAAATGTTGAGGTGGCGTGGAAGATGGAAGATGCATGGATTCCACCATAAGACTTGCTCAGAGCAAGTCTTATGGTGGAATCTATGCTATTCCAAGTGTGGAAAATTCATGGAATGTCAAGTCTAATGGCTTCCAAGTTGGTGTTTTCCACACAAAATACAAGCAAGGTTCCATGGTTTGGTGGAATGTTGCGTGGAATCCAGCAAAAACGCGAATAAGAATAGCGATGAACGCCAATAACAATAGCGCGGTAGAGGACAAGAAACGCCAATATGAATGGCGCTCAACGCTAATCAAAATAGCGTAAGTCAAGCGCTATTAAGATTGGCGTTGAGCGCCATTCATATTGGCATTTTTGGGGCGCTAATAAGATTGGCGTTAAGCGCCATTAACATTAGCGTTTTACGCTATTAACAATTGCGTTTCTATTTATTTATTTTTCTTACACCATTCTCACATCACTCCCGTTTCTTCACTAAAATGAAAATAAAAAAACTTTAAAAATACAAAACAAAATTTATAAAATTTGAAATTAAAATAGGATTTAAATTAGCTAATTTTCATTTCATAGATTAAGTTACATGAATTAAAAAAAATTAAAAGCAACACTACATGGGTTGAAATAACTAATATTTAGAATTTAACATGATCCGATTTTCATTGTCAAGCTTCATCATCGGTAAGATCACAATATTTAATTTCCGAAAGCGGGATGGCTCTTAAGAATTTGGTACACATGCTCAAATGCAAAATCTTTGTTGTTTTGTTGAGAATATAGAGTTTTAGCATGTGCCTCCTACAAAATAAATAAACATAATCTCATTTAGAAAATTCAAAATATGTAGATAATTGAAAATAAGAGGTTTCATTGAATAATACTTACAACTTCTTCTAACGTCCATCCTCCTCCGGGCATATTTGCATAAATTGATTGTATGAAACCCATGTAAACTTTGGTTTGCTTTTTCATCAAAGACCACCTATTTTGAATACTTTGTCTTGTTCTTCCGTTTTCATTACCACCCGATTCTTCTACAAAGGCTTGAAGCACCCTTTCCCAGTAAATGTGGACTCCTTGATTTTGTTCAACAATCGGTTGGAGACTAATTCTCATCCAAGCTTTGGTGATTGCCACATCTTCATTTGCAGTGTATGCCATACTTGCACCTGATTGAAAGAAGATTTGGAATTAAAAATATAAAATCAGGAGAGATGGGATGGTTTTGATTTGGGTTGAGGAAGCCAATTTATAGACAAATTTCAATTTTGAAAATCTGACCGTTGAAACGCTATTAAGAATAGCGTTAAGCGCCGTTATTATTGGCGCCTTTTTCTGAGCCGTTGATTAGAAGGATCCGTTGGGAATCCAATGGTGAAAAATAAAACGCAATTGATATTAGCGTTAAGCGCCATTCTTATTTGCGCCAAACGCCAATCTTAATTGCGCTAATCAGAAAAAACATCCAGAACCCCTCTCCCATTTGTTTTTTTTTTCTAGTCTCCCATTTTTTCCTCTTGAATGAAATTGAAGAAGATAAAATTGAACTAAATCAAATCAAAAAGAAGATAAAATTGAATGAAATTGAAACTTGATTGATACTAAAATACTTCAGCTACATTGATTCCACTACATCAAATTGAAAAAAAAAAGAAAAAAACATAATTGAAGATACATAGTTCCATAAGCTACATGGTTTCATATATTGAAATGACGAACATTGCTAGTGTTAGGATAATAACCAAGTGTTCTAGGAGGATAACCATGTTTTTCCAAAATCTTATTTTGTTTATCCAACATAAATTGCTGCTTCCATTCCAGCATGGTCTCAACCACCACATCCAACACTTCGAGTTCATGTTTCTCCAAAGCTAAATCCAAGGATTTCTTCTTTGTCTCTGCAACGGTTAATAAATATTCTTCTTGTCCATCCAACCTTGCCATCTTCTTTGCATTCTCTTCACTAAAATGTTTCAAAATGCGGTCGGTTCCGTCGTTGATGGCTGATAGCTCCGAAGCTTCCCTTTGTTGAGCCCTTTTTCCCGTTGGTCGACGAGGGACATCCTCTTCATGCCATCTTGGGTCGCTTCTTGCCGGAGCATTACTTGTTGAAGCATTAACACTAGGATCCTCCGATTCATCCTCCTCATTTTGGGTAGGATCAACTTCTTCGGGATTGAATCCGGGAACATGGGCTTTGAAATGTTTGTACACCTCTTCATTTCTAAAAGGTTTTCCCTTGATAATCTTACTATATTCCATCCGAACCGTCAAGATTATCTGGTGGCGGAGGGGGAGATTCTGGTGGCATTTCACCATCTCTGAGACCTAGTCCATGTCGTATCCAAATGTGTTGAACAAGATCATTGCGGAGTTGGAGATATGCTTCATCATTCCTTAACTCGTGGTATGACCTCGGCATTCCAGTAACCTGCCGTATTGGTTCGTTCACGACTTGACCCCAATCTAAGTTACGTCTTTCATTCTCAATGACCATGTTATGCAAAATCAAACAAGCCTTGATAATAAAGTTTATATCATCCCTATCCCAGTAAAATGCTGGCTTTTTTGTTATTTGGAACTTGTTTTGGAGAGTTCCAAAAGCCCTTTCAACATCCTTTCTCTTCGCTTGTTGGTATCTATTGAACAACGTATTAGCTGGCCGATTTGGAAGAAGAACTTTGAATGACTGCACAATACAAGATAATCGTGGATATATATTATCCGCCAAGTAGTAACCCTTGTCGTAGTTGTGGCCATTGATGCGGTAATTACAAGGAGCAGCTAAACCATTAACCATCTTATCAAAAAGTGGAGATTGAGCCAAGACGTTCAAGTCGTTATTCGACCCTGGAGTTCCAAAGAAACCATTCCAAAACCACCTATCATATGATGCCATGGCTTCTAAGATCATGGTAGGTTTTTTCTCATGCCCACGGAATGTACCTGCCCATGCTGTTGGACAATTCTTCCACCGAAAATGCATACAATCAACACTTCCAAGCATCCCAGGAAACCCTCTAGCCGCATTTTCTGCCAATAATCTTTCCGTGTCTTCTCTTGTAGGAAGTCGCATGTACCTTGGACCAAATCGGCGAACAATTGCTCTGGTAAACCTCTTCACATACATATAGACGGTCGGCGCTCCCATACGGACATAATCATCTGTGCTATCAGCGGCTATGCCTTTACACAAACATTTCATTACGGCATACATCTTCATGTGGGGAGAGTGACCAAGTTTTCCGGTGCAATCAACTTGGAAATCAAAAGCAGGATCCGCAACAACTATTTCACTTAGAATACGTAAGAAAAGAGGTCGATACATACCCAAACGTTGGTGGAACTTCTTAGGGCCCCAAGTACAATTAGGTCCAAAGTAGTCATGCATCATCCTTGCATCTCCGTCCTCTCGTTGTTTGTCCACCATTTGTCGCGTCAATACTTGTTGAGGCACTGGTTGGAAGAGCCTATGCATTCTTTGAGTCATATATTGGTACACCACAATTTCTCTCTCCTCGCTATCATCACCAATGCTAAGATCGATATCATACGTCGTTAGTACATACCTCTTTAGCGGATTTTCTTCATCCATATTGCACCTGTAAACAAAACTCAAATACGGTAAGCATTCCATACAAAAGAAAAGAAAAGACATTCATTCAAAAGAAAAGACATTCATTCACACATTAGAAAAGACATTCATTTAAAAGAAAAGACATTCATTCAAAAGAATATTAAAGAAAACACATTCAAGTTTTTCTAATTCATACAAAAGAAAATACTATCAGTTTTTCTACATTAAAACCATCCATTTCATTAAAGAGAAGACATTCTATGTTCCCGAATCATTTGTTTCTAATCCCAAAATCCTAGACATGTCATCTATATTAAAACCAGCCCCACCACTATTCACAAGTTGGGTTAATTGTGACTGTGGAGGTGCTTCCTCTTGTTGTGTCTGTGGAACATAATCAGTTTGTGTATCATCTACTGCGGCATCATGACTTGTGGCTGGTCTTTTACGGATGAACCAGTTTTCTCCAAGATCATAACATGATTGAGTTGATGTTCCTTCCCCTCAGTAGTTTGATTGCCCAAGAGCATGTGCACGATCTATTTCAAACCAATACTCGTCCTTTGCAAAATTTAACATAGCAAACTTTTGCGCTACATCTTTCCATTGCTCCTGAAAAGAAACACCAACATAGAAAATATACTCAAATACTTTTAATGTGTAAAGAAAATCATAATTGAAGGAGTTAAAACCAAAAATTACTAACCCTTGTTCCCCAATTAACATCATATGTAAATGGAGGAGGATCGGGTGCTTGCAAAGGCACTTCAACACGGTTGCCTTCACTGTCTGAACGTACGGTACAGAAAGAAACTCTTGGAAATTCATGTGAAGCTTGTGAGACGTTGTCATACTTATACCGTGATGGATGTATTGGGGGGACCTGATTCACCAGAAATGTCGGATCTTGAGTACTTGCAGCTCCAACATCGTCTCTGTTTTCTTGACGATATATTTCTGGGAGCAAAAATCCAATAGATTGTTGCTTCCACCACCACACATACATGCTCTCATCAACATGCTTATAGTCTCGTCCTTCAACCACATCAATAGGATCATGGGGGGCAGCAAGGTCTTCCAAACGTTCACGTGGACTTCTTGGAATTGTTATGAATCCCCTTGTTTGCCTTAAAAACCGTTCACCAAGATACATGATACTAGTAGCGCTTTCTGGATTATAGAAAGCCACTCTTTGATTGGAGATTTCACGATCATGCACTATATCAGGATGATCTCTATACATACTAGTAGACCATGGTTGCCATTGCGTTCCAACAATTGTCCTCAACTCAATTTGTTGGCGAGTTGTATGAAGAGAGTGTTTGGAAGTACCCCTTTGCAACTTCACTAGACTATCTTTCTTGAATATCATAATTGCAGGCCATACATCAGTCGCTACATCTTCTTTGAGAAAAGGCGTCAAAGTACGAAAATATATGTAAAACAATATTCTAAAACCATCGCCATTCCAAAAATGTTTTTTCCACCCCTAACAACATGATTCATGGTACTATACAAGTGACTAAAACAAGATGAACCCCAATCATAATTAATCTCATTCAAATTACGCAAGGAAACGATCCAACCTTTGCTTGCTCGTGTAGTGGAACGTGCCAATGAAACCTTTGAAATCATCCATAATAAGAAGTATCGAGTCACAATCTCCCAATTTTCATCATTAATTGGATTTTTCTTGATATAGGTTGCGAGGCAACTAATAGGAAAATCAGGTGAGTGCTTGTTGTAGTGTGCAATCCCATGCAAAGGTCCAAAGTAGGTATTTTCTAGCTGCTGATTTTTTCTATTTTTCCATTTACTTGTATTGGCGTGTTCCAATCTTCTACGACCATTTACAATAGGAATTCCGGTTAAGTGAACAAAGTCTAAAGGAGTGAAACCAATTTCGAAGTTTGGGAAATGAAACGAATTGGTACTATACCACCATCTCTCAATGATTGCATAAGCTAGTTGCTGATCAGCTCTCTTAATTCTAATTTCAAAAAATCTAGCAAGGACGGAATTTTGAAGAACAAGACTAGCATTTTCATGAACCACCACACGACCATGTAAATCCTCTAGGTCTTCTAGATTACTTCTAAACGTGATATCATGTTGTGTATCAAATGGGTCTATACTTGTAGATACATGTTTGTCATCCGATTCTTTTGAACTCAACATCATATACACATCCATAATCTATACAAAATCATCAAATAAAAACAACATAGTCACACAATGCACTAAAATTGTTTACATAAACTAAAACATGTATCAGGAAACACATACCACATTAAAATACAAGCAACAAAGTATAGCCCACAAACATATCTCATGACTAAAACCCTAAATTACACAATGTTCATCATCTAAAACCCTAAATTACATGTCAAATTCGTCATTGTTAGAATCAAAATTGTTATCATTCATCATATAAAGCATACAATCAACAATCATATCTTCTAAACCCTAAATTTTCATCAAATCATAATATAAACTCAAAATTACAATTCAACTAACCTTTCTTTGGAATCTCAATCAAATTGAGAAATTGAAGTACGCTTAGATTCCTTATATTGCAATGAACAAACCCTTTGAACCAATTTGAATGATTTGAACCATCATCCAAGAACTCAACAAGGGGGTTTTTATGTTTTCGTTTTTCTTTTTTTCGAGTATGAAGTTGTGAACTGGGGAAGAGAAGAAGGGTCGATAGTCTTCTGATAGAATGAATTAAAAAACGCTAATAAGATTGGCGTTCAGCGCTATTAACAATAACGTTTCACGCTATTAACAATAGCGTTCAGCGCTATTAACATTAGAGTTTTGCGCCAATAACAATAGCGTTTTGACCATTGACTTGAGTCAAGCGCTATTCTTAATAGCGTTTCTTAGCGCTATTATTATTAGCGTCATACGCAATTCTTATTAGCGTTTTCTGTGTTCCACCATTAGACTTGCGCTTCCATCCACAGTTCCAAATGCTGAGGTGGCGTGGAAGATGGAAGATGCATGGATTCCACCATAAGACTTGCTCAGAGCAAGTCTTATGGTGGAATCTATGCTATTCCAAGTGTGGAAAATTCATGGAATGTCAAGTCTAATGGCTTCCAAGTTGGTGTTTTCCACACAAAATCCAAGCAAGGTTCCATGGTTTGGTGGAATGTTGCGTGGAATCCAGCAAAAACGTGGAATCCATTGAACGCCAATAACAATAGCGCGGTAGAGGAAAAGAAATGCCAATATGAATGTCGCTCAACGCTAATCAAAATAGCGTAAGTCAAGCGCTATTAAGATTGGCGTTGAGCTCCATTCATATTGGCATTTTTGGGGCGCTAATAAGATTGGCGTTAAGCGCCATTAACATTAGCGTTTTACGCTATTAACAATTGCGTTTCTATTTATTTATTTTTCTTACACCATTCTCACATCACTCCCGTTTCTTCACTAAAATGAAAATAAAAAAACTTTAAAAATACAAAACAAAATTTATAAAGTTTGAAATTAAAATAGGATTTAAATTAGCTAATTTTCATTTCATAGATTAAGTTACATGAATTAAAAAAAATTAAAAGCAACACTACATGGGTTCAAATAACTAATATTTAGAATTTAACATGATCCGATTTTCATTGTCAAGCTTCATCATCGGTAAGATCACAATATTTAATTTCCGAAAGCGGGATGGCTCTTAAGAATTTGGTACACATGATCAAATGCAAAATCTTTGTTGTTTTGTTGAGAATATAGAGTTTTAGCATGTGCCTCCTACAAAATAAATAAACATAATCTCATTTAGAAAATTCAAAATATGTAGATAATTGAAAATAAGAGGTTTCATTGAATAATACTTACAACTTCTTCTAACGTCCATCCTCCTCCGGGCATATTTGCATAAATTGATTGTATGAAACCCATGTAAACTTTGGTTTGCTTTTTCATCAAAGACCACCTATTTTGAATACTTTGTCTTGTTCTTACGTTTTCATTACCACCCGATTCTTCTACAAAGGCTTGAAGCACCCTTTCCCAGTAAATGTGGACTCCTTGATTTTGTTCAACAATCGGTTGGAGACTAATTCTCATCCAAGATTTGGTGATTGCCACATCTTCATTTGCAGTGTATGCCATACTTGCACCTGATTGAAAGAAGATTTGGAATTAAAAATATAAAATCAGGAGAGATGGGATGGTTTTGATTTGGGTTGAGGAAGCCAATTTTTAGACAAATTTCAATTTTGAAAATCTGACCGTTGAAACGCTATTAAGAATAGCGTTAAGCGCCGTTATTATTGGCGCCTTTTTCTGAGCCGTTGATTAGAAGGATCCGTTGGGAATCCAATGGTGAAAAATAAAACGCAATTGATATTAGCGTTAAGCGCCATTCTTATTTGCGCCAAATGCCAATCTTAATTGCGCTAATCAGAAAAAACATCCAGAACCCCTCTCCCATTTGTTTTTTTTTCTAGTCTCCCATTTTTTCCTCTTGAATGAAATTGAAGAAGATAAAATTGAACTAAATCAAATCAAAAAGAAGATAAAATTGAATGAAATTGAAACTTGATTGATACTAAAATACTTCAGCTACATTGATTCCACTACATCAAATTGAAAAAAAAAAAGAAAAAAACATAATTGAAGATACATAGTTCCATAAGCTACATGGTTTCATATATTGAAATGACGAACATTGCTAGTGTTAGGATAATAACCAAGTGTTCTAGGAGGATAACCATGTTTTTCCAAAATCTTATTTTGTTTATCCAACATAAATTGCTGCTTCCATTCCAGCATGGTCTCAACCACCACATCCAACACTTCGAGTTCATGTTTCTCCAAAGCTAAATCCAAGGATTTCTTCTTTGTCTCTGCAACGGTTAATAAATATTCTTCTTTTCCATCCAACCTTGCCATCTTCTTTGCATTCTCTTCACTAAAATGTTTCAAAATGCGGTCGGTTCCGTCGTTGATGGATGATAGCTCCGAAGCTTCCCTTTGTTGAGCCCTTTTTCCCGTTGGTCGACGAGGGACATCCTCTTCATGCCATCTTGGGTCGCTTCTTGCCGGATCATTACTTGTTGAAGCATTAACACTAGGATCCTCCGATTCATCCTCCTCATTTTGGGTAGGATCAACTTCTTCGGGATTGAATCCGGGAACATGGGCTTTGAAATGTTTGTACACCTCTTCATTTCTAAAAGGTTTTCCCTTGATAATCTTACTATATTCCATCCGAACCGTCAAGATTATCTGGTGGCGGAGGGGGAGATTCTGGTGGCATTTCACCATTTCTGAGACCTAGTCCATGTCGTATCCAAATGTGTTGAACAAGATCATTGCGGAGTTGGAGATATGCTTCATCATTCCTTAACTCGTGGTATGACCTCGGCATTCCAGTAACCTGCCGTATTGGTTCGTTCACGACTTGACCCCAATCTAAGTTACGTCTTTCATTCTCAATGACCATGTTATGCAAAATCAAACAAGCCTTGATAATAAAGTTTATATCATCCCTATCCCAGTAAAATGCTAGCTTTTTTGTTATTTGGAACTTGTTTTGGAGAGTTCCAAAAGCCCTTTCAACATCCTTTCTCTTCGCTTGTTGGTATCTATTGAACAACGTATTAGCTGGCCGATTTGGAAGAAGAACTTTGAATGACTGCACAATACAAGATAATCGTGGATATATATTATCCGCCAAGTAGTAACCCTTGTCGTAGCTGTGGCCATTGATGCGGTAATTACAAGGAGAAGCTAAACCATTAACCATCTTATCAAAAAGTGGAGATTGATCCAAGACGTTCAAGTCGTTATTCGACCCTGGCGTTCCAAAGAAACCATGCCAAAACCACCTATCATATGATTCCACGGCTTCTAAGATCATGGTAGGTTTTTTCTCATGCCCACGGAATGTACCTGCCCATGCTGTTGGACAATTCTTCCACCGAAAATGCATACAATCAACACTTCCAAGCATCCCAGGAAACCCTCTAGCCTCATTTTCTGCCAATAATCTTTCCGTGTCTTCTCTTGTAGGAAGTCGCATGTTCCTTGGAAAAAATCGGCGAACAATTGCTCTGGTAAACCTATTCACATACATATAGACGGTCGGTGCTCCCATACGGACATAATCATCTGTGCTATCAGCGGCTATGCCTTTACACAAACATTTCATTACGGCATACATCTTCATGTGGGGAGAGTGACCAAGTTGTCCGGTGCAATCAACATGGAAATCAAAAGCAGGATCCGCAACAACTATTTCACTTAGAATACATAAGAAAAGAGGTCGATACATACCCAAACGTTGGTGGAACTTCTTAGGGCCCCAAGTACAATTAGGTCCAAAGTTGTCATGCATCATCCTTGCATCTCCGTCCTCTCGTTGTTTGTCCACCATTTGTCGCGTCAATACTTGTTGAGGCACTGGTTGGAAGAGCCTATGCATTCTTTGAGTCATATACTGGTACACCAAAATTTCTCTCTCCTCGCTATCATCACCAATGCTAAGATCGATATCATACGTCGTTAGTACATACCTCTTTAGCGGATTTTCTTCGTCCATATTGCACCTGTAAACAAAACTCAAATACGGTAAGCATTCCATACAAAAGAAAAGAAAAGACATTCATTCAAAAGAAAAGACATTCATTCACACATTAGAAAAGACATTCATTTAAAAGAAAAGACATTCATTCAAAAGAATATTAAAGAAAACACATTCAAGTTTTTCTAATTCATACAAAAGAAAATACTATCAGTTTTTCTACATTAAAACCATCCATTTCATTAAAGAGAAGACATTCTATGTTCCCGAATCATTTGTTTCTAATCCCAAAATCCTAGACATGTCATCTATATTAAAACCAGCCCCACCACTATTCACAAGTTGGGTTAATTGTGACTGTGGAGGTGCTTCCTCTTGTTGTGTCTGTGGAACATAATCAGTTTGTGTATCATCTACTGCGGCATCATGACTTGTGGCTGGTCTTTTACGGCTGAACCAGTTTTCTCCAAGATCATAGCATGATTGAGTTGATGTTCCTTCCCCTCTGTAGTTTGATTGCCCAAGAGCATGTGCACGATCTATTTCAAATCAATACTCGTCCTTCGCAAAATTTAACATAGCAAACTTTTGCGCTACATCTTTCCATTTCTCCTGAAAAGAAACACCAACATAGAAAATATACTCAAATACTTTTAATGTGTAAAGAAAATCATAATTGAAGGAGTTAAAACCAAAAATTACTAACCCTTGTTCCCCAATTAACATCATATGTAAATGGAGGAGGATCGGGTGCTTGCAAAGGCACTTCAACACGGTTGCCTTCACTGTCTGAACGTACGGTACAGAAAGAAACTCTTGGAAATTCATGTGAAGCTTATTAGACGTTGTCATACTTATACCGTGATGGATGTATTGGGGGGACCTGATTCACTAGAAATGTCGGATCTTGAGTACTTGCAGCTCCAACTTCGTCTCTGTTTTCTTGACGATATATTTCTGGGAGAAAAAATCCAATAGATTGTTGCTTCCACCACCACACATACATGCTCTCATCAACATGCTTATAGTCTCGTCCTTCAACCACATCAATAGGATCATGGGGGGCAGCAAGGTCTTCCAAACGTTCACCTGGACTTCTTGGAATTGTTATGAATCCCCTTGTTTTCCTTAAAAACCGTTCACCAAGATACATGATACTAGTAGCGCTTTCTGGATTATAGAAAGCCACTCTTTGATTGGAGATTTCACGATCATGCACTATATCAGGATGATCTCTATACATACTAGTAGACTATGGTTGCCATTGCGTTCCAACAATTGTCCTCATTTCAATTTGTTGGCGAGTTGTATGAAGAGAGTGTTTGGAAGTACCCCTTTGCAACTTCACTAGACTATCTTTCTTGAATATCATAATTGCAGGCCATACATCAGTCGCTACATCTTCTTTGATAAAAGGCGTCAAAGTACGAAAATATATGTAAAACAATATTCTAAAACCATCGCCATTCCACACATGTTTTTTCCACCCCTAACAACATGATTCATGGTACTATACAAGTGACTAAAACAAGCTGAACCCCAATTATAATTAATCTCATTCAAATTACGCAAGGAAACGATCCAACCTTTGCTTGCTCGTGTATTGGAACGTGCCAATAAAACCTTTGAAATCACCCATAATAAGAAGTATCGAGTCACAATCTCACAATTTTCATCATTAATTGGATTTATCTTGATATAGGTTGCGAGGCAACTAATAGGAAAATCAGGTGAGTGCTTGTTGTAGTGTGCAATCCCATGCAAAGGTCCAAAGTAGGTATTTTCTAGCTGCTGATTTTTTCTATTTTTCCATTTACTTGTATTGGCGTGTTCCAATCTTCTACGACCATTTCCAATAGGAATTCCGGTTAAGTGAACAAAGTCTAAAGGAGTGAAACCAATTTCGAAGTTTGGGAAATGAATCGAATTGGTACTATACCACCATATCTCAATGATTGCATAAGCTAGTTGATGATCAGCTCTCTTAATTCTAATTTCAAAAAATCTAGCAAGGCCGGAATTTTGAAGAACAAGACTAGCATTTTCATGAACCACCACACGACCATGTAATTCCTCTAGGTCTTCTAGATTACTTCTAAACGTGATATCATGTTGTGTATCAAATGGGTCTATACTTGTAGATACATGTTTGTCATCCGATTCTTTTGAACTCAACATCATATACACATCCATAATCTATACAAAATCATCAAATAAAAACAACATAGTCACACAATGCACTAAAATTGTTTACATAAACTAAAACATGTATCAGGAAACACATACCACATTAAAATACAAGCAACAAAGTATAGCCCACAAACATATACACAATGTTCATCATCTAAAACCCTAAATTACATGTCAAATTCTTCATTGTTAGAATCAAAATTGTTATCATTCATCATATAAAGCATACAATCAACAATCATATCTTCTAAACCCTAAATTTTCATCAAATCATAATATAAACTCAAAATTACAATTCAGCTAACCTTTCTTTGGAATCTCAATCAAATTGAGAAATTGAAGTATTCTTAGATTCCTTATATTGCAATGAACAAACCCTTTGAACCAATTTGACTGATTTGAACCATCATCCAAGAACTCATCAAGGGAGTTTTTATGTTTTCGTTTTTCGTTTTTTCGAGTGTGAAGCTGTGAAATGGGGAAGAGAAGAAGGGTCGATAGTCTTCTGATAGAATGAATTAAAAAGCGCTAATAAGATTGGCGTTCAGCGCTATTAACAATAGTGTTCAGCGCTATTTACATTAGGGTTTTGCACCAATAACAATAGAGTTTTGACCATTGACTTGAGTCAAGCGCTATTCTTAATAGCGTTTCTTAGCGCTATTATAATTAGCATCTTACGCAATTCTTATTAGCGTTTTCTGTGTTCCACCATTAGACTTGCGCTTCCATTCACAGTTCCAAATGCTGAGGTGGAGTGGAAGATGGAAGATGTATGGATTCCACCATAAGACTTGCTCAGAGCAAGTCTTATGGTGGAATCCATGCTATTCCAAGTGTGGAAAATTCATGGAATGTCAAGTCTAATGGCTTCCAAGTTGGTGTTTTCCACACAAAATCCAAGCAAGGTTCCATGGTTTGGTGGAATGTTGCGTGGAATCCATCAAAAATGTGAATAAGAATAGCACTGAACGCCAATAACAATAGCGCGGTAGAGGACAAGAAACGCCAATATGAATGGCGCTCAACGCTAATCAAAATAGCGTAAGTCAAGCGCTATTAAGATTGGCGTTGAGCGCCATTCATATTGGTGTTTCTGGGGCGCTAATAAGATTGGCGTTAAGCGCCATTAACATTAGCGTTTTACGCTATTAACAATTGCGTTTCTATTTATTTATTTTTCTTACACCATTCTCACATCACTCCCGTTTCTTCACTAAAATGAAAATAAAAAAACTTTAAAAATACAAAACAAAATTTATAAAATTTGAAATTAAAATAGGATTTAAATTAGCTAATTTTCATTTCATAGATTAAGTTACATGAATTAAAAAAAAATTAAAAGCAACACTACATGGGTTGAAATAACTAATATTTAGAATTTAACATGATCCGATTTTCATTGTCAAGCTTCATCATCGGTAAGATCACAATATTTAATTTCCGAAAGCGAGATGGCTCTTAAGAATTTGGTACACATGCTCAAATGAAAAATCTTTGTTGTTTTGTTGAGAATATAGAGTTTTAGCATGTGCCTCCTACAAAATAAATAAACATAATCTCATTTAGAAAATTCAAAATATGTAGATAATTAAAAATAAGAGGTTTCATTGAATAATACTTACAACTTCTTCTAACGTCCATCCTCCTCCGGGCATATTTGCATAAATTGATTGTATGAAACCCATGTAAACTTTGGTTTGATTTTTCATCAAAGACCACCTATTTTGAATACTTTGTCTTGTTCTTCCGTTTTCATTACCACCCGCTTCTTCTACAAAGGCTTGAAGCACCCTTTCCCAGTAAATGTGGACTCCTTGATTTTGTTCAACAATCGGTTGGAGACTAATTCTCATCCAAGCTTTGGTGATTGCAACATCTTCATTTGCAGTGTATGCCATACTTGTACCTGATTGAAAGAAGATTTGGAATTAAAAATATAAAATCAGGAGAGATGGGATGGTTTTGATTTGGGTAGAAGCCAATTTATAGACAAATTTCAATTTTGAAAATCTGACCGTTGAAACGCTATTAAGAATAGCGTTAAGCGCCGTTATTATTGGCGCCTTTTTCTGAGCCGTTGATTAGAAGGATCCGTTGGGAATCCAATGGTGAAAAATAAAACGCAATTGATATTAGCGTTAAGCGCCATTCTTATTTGCGCCAAACGCCAATATTAATTGCGCTAATCAGAAAAAACATCCAGAACCCCTCTCCCATTTGTTTTTTTTTCTAGTCTCCCATTTTTTCCTCTTGAATGAAATTGAAGAATATAAAATTAAACTAAATCAAATCAAAAAGAAGATAAAATTGAATGAAATTGAAACTTGATTGATACTAAAATACTTCAACTACATTGATTTCACTACATCAAATTGAAAAAAAAAAGAAAAAAACATAATTGAAGCTACATAGTTCCATAAGCTACATGGTTTCATATATTGAAATGACGAACATTGCTAGTGTTAGGATAATAACCAAGTGTTCTAGGAGGATAACCATGTTTTTCCAAAATCTTATTTTGTTTATCCAACATAAATTGCTGCTTCCATTCCGGCAAGGTCTCAACCACCACATCCAACACTTCGAGTTCATGTTTCTCCAAAGCTAAATCCAAGGATTTCTTCTTTGTCTCTGCAACGGTTAATAAATATTCTTCTTGTCCATCCAACCTTGCCATCTTCTTTGCATTCTCTTCACTAAAATGTTTCAAAATGAGGTCGGTTCCGTCGTTGATGGCCGATAGCTCCGAAGCTTCCCTTTGTTGATCCCTTTTTCCCGTTGGTCGAAGAGGGCCATCCTCTTCATGCCATCTTGGGTCACTTCTTGCCGGAGCACTACTTGTTGAAGCATTAACACTAGGAGCCTCCGATTCATCTTCCTCATTTTGGGTAGGATCAACTTCTTCGGGATTGAATCCGGGAACATGGGATTTGAAAAGTTTGTACACCTCTTCATTTCTAAAAGGTTTTCCCTTGCTAATCTTACTATATTCCATCCGAACCGTCAAGATTATCTGGTGGCAGTGGGGGAGATTCCTGTGGCATTTCACCATCTCTGAAACCTAGTCCATGTCGTATCCAAATGTGTTGAACAAGATCATTGCGGAGTTGGAGATATGCTTCATCATTCCTTAACTCGTGGTATGACCTCGGCATTCCAGTAACCTGCCGTATTGGTTCGTTCACGACTTGACCCCAATCTAAGTTACGTCTTTCATTCTCAATGACCATGTTATGAAAAATCAAACAAGCCTTGATAATAAAGTTTATATCATCCCTATCCCAGTAAAATGCTGGTTTTTTTGTTATTTGGAACTTGTTTTGGAGAGTTCCAAAAGCCCTTTCAACATCCTTTCTCTTCGCTTGTTGGTATCTATTGAACAACGTATTAGCTGGCCGATTTGGAAGAAGAACTTTGAATGACTGCACAATACAAGACAATCGTGGATATATATTATCCTCCAAGTAGTAACCCTTGTCGTAGCTGTGGCCATTGATGCGGTAATTACAAGGAGAAGCTAAACCATTAACCATCTTATCAAAAAGTGGAGATTGAGCCAAGACGTTCAAGTCGTTATTCGACCCTGGCGTTCCAAAGAAACCATGCCAAAACCATCTATCATATGATGCCACGGATTCTAAGATCATGGTAGGTTTTTTCTCATGCCCACGGAATGTACCTGCCCATGCTGTTGGACAATTCTTCCACCGAAAATGCATGGCTTCATCTTCCAGTCCGAAAGAATTTCAGCTTGATCGTTCGACGGCAGTCCGAAAGAATTTCACACGGAATCTCCTCCTACTAACTTCAGTTTGACACCCCACATTATGAAATCACATTTCACACGGAACATTAAACCAGCTTGAAACAAAACCCTCATTAGACCCATCTTTGATAAGGAGCAGGAAAGGAGATTAAGGAGCACTACTGAGATGACGTAGACCGCCTAACATTTCTCAAATCCAATTTTTTGGTCTGTCAGAAAGCTATCCTTTTGGAGCAATAAAGTATTTGCTAAACTGAAATTACATTTACATTCTATCTACCTTTACTCCAAGTTAAGGAACCGAAAACAAAACTTCCATTACTAGTCTTGCTTGGCTTAAATGAACACATTTTTGTTCTCCAGCTTCGTTGAACCTGAGCTGGATTGGTACCATGACTTTGCACACGTATCCAGTTTGCATCCTGCAAAGTATGAGGAGTGATGGTTCAATTCTTAGCCAAAGAACAACCAAATGCTCAACCTCCGCAAATCCCAGCAAATAATTACCTCATCTGGGCACGTTTTCTTCACTATTCACTGTGTTCTTACAGTTGCACGGAGTGAAGTTGTATGGAGAAAGCTCTACAGGCTGGAGAACAACTTGTTCGCGTTACCCAGGAAACACGTTTAAGCTTTATGGCTTTAGATGTGCGCAAACCTGCTAACCAAGCAATTTTGTACTCCTTTGATATGATATGGCCAAAGAGATGCACTGCTTTTAGCATAACGTAATAATAATACAATTTTGCGTCTCAAATTCTATCTCTTTATTTTGAGGAATAGACGTAGTATTGACAGAGTCAATTTAGTCCACAAAAGTTCTCGTGAGATCATTTTTGAGTAAAATCTCATGTCACCGATGGTCGTGACTGACATTCCACTGCAATAATGACTTTGTCTTGGACACCGAAAACACTGCCCTCTATGCAAAAAGCTGGATTGTTAGAAACTACAACACAAGCAAAAATTTGTCATATTTTTGTCAATTGGATGATTTTTTGCAAATAGGAATCGTAAAAATTAGTTCGTGCTCTGATCGGCCGACAAATAGAAAAAAAATTACACTACAACAACTGAGTTAACCATACCAATGGGTGAGAAAACTGTTAAATCGCCAAAAGAACAATGACCAGTATAAATGAACTAGCTAGAACTTTAAATTAGTTGTTGTGTTGCATTTTTAGAAAGAGTATAACCAAGTTCGACAAGAGAATAGGTGATGTTCTATATTGACTCATCTCATACCAAGCCATTTTTAGCTTTGCTGCTGATTTAATCAAAGCTAACGTAGTGTAAATATCAAACCTCTCATAGGATGAATAATCTTCCTTGAGGATTCCCGGCGAAGGATCCCCAATATATATTAATTCAAAGAATAAATCAAAGTTCATACAGGAAATAATATCCGCAATGATAAATAAGGGAAATATCTTCTATTACACCCCCTTAGTCTTAGCGGGAGAAGAGCAAACGCTTAGACTAGAATGAAAACGCATAAATAATTGTCTGGGAAGACCCTTGGTGAAGATATCAGCATATTGATTTTCCAAAGGAATGTGCAAGACACGAATGTCACCAATACGAACTCGATCACGAACAAAATGTATGTTGATCTCCACATGCTTTGTGCGTTGATGTTGAACCGTATCACCAGACATATATACAACACTCACATTATCACAATAGACCATGGTAGCACGTCGTAATGGTATATGTAATTCAAGAAGTAAATTCCGAAGCCATGTTGTTTCAGCAACTGCATTGGCAACCCCTTGATATTCAGCTTCAGCACTGGAGCGGGAAACAGTTGCTTGGCGTTTGGAGGACCAAGAGACGAGGTTGTCTCCAAGAAAAATACAATAACAAGAAGTTGATCGACGTGAGTCGGGACAGCCCGCCCAATCAGCATCATAGTATGCAGTGAGACCAGAGATATGGGAAACCGATAAAAAATAGGCCGTGGTTAATGGTACCCTGAAGATAGCGAAGTATGCGCTTAAGAGCATGCATGTGAGGCTCTCTAGGATCATGCATAAATAGACATACCTGCTGAACTGCATAAGATATATCCGGTCGAGTGAACGTAAGATACTGTAATGCCCCGGCTAAGCTCATGTATAACGTAGGATCCGCAATTGGTGGACCTGAAGAGGCACTGAGCTTGGATTGAGTGTCAATCGGAGTGGCTACTGATTTACAGTAGGTCATAGAAGCATGAGCAATGATGTCCTTCGTATATAATGAATGTAACAAGAACAACCCTGAGGACGAACGAGTAGAAGTAATACCCAAAAAATGATGTAATGGGCCAAGATCAGTCATAGCAAATTCTTGTTTCATCAGGTCAATGAAACGAGATAGAAGAGAACTGGTAGAGGCAGTGAGAACTATATTATCAACATATAACAATAAGTATGCGGTGTCCGATCCTGACTGATAAATGAAAAGTGAGGGATCACATACACTTCCACGAAAACCACAACGGGTGATGAAACTAGCAAATCTTTGAAACCATGCCCGAGGCGCCTGTTTGAGACCATAAAGGGAGCGACGTAGTTTGCAAACATAGTCAGGACGTGTAGGGTCAACAAAACCCGGAGGTTGATGCATATAAACTGTCTCGGTCAAATCCCCATGAAGGAAAGAATTCTTGACATCCAATTGGTGTATAGGCCAAGATCGTGAACTAGCAATGGTGAGAACGGTGCGAATGGTTGCAGGCTTAACCACCGGACTAAACGTCTCAAAACAATCAACCCCAACCTGTTGCGACTTACCATTTGCAACCAGTCGCGCCTTGTAGCGCTGTAAGGAACCATCAGCATGAAACTTGTGGCGAAATAACCACATGGAACGAAAAATATGCGCACCAAAAGGTCGTGGTACTAGTTCCCAAGTATGTGTTTTCAACATGGTAGTGAACTCATCTTGCATGGCTTTGGTCCAGTTTGGGTCCCTAAGGGAATATAGGTGAGACCTAGGCAGGCAAGAGATGTTATGCTGAGTTTGTACGTGGAGATTTAGTTTGTGGGTTGGTCGAAAGATACCATGAGATGAACGAGTAACTGGTCGAGAAGGTGGGGCAGTGGTAGAAATAGGAACAGTGGAAGTAGGTGTTGTAGAAGTATTAGGAATGGTGGAAACAGATGAAGTGGGGAGACTGGAAGTGGAAGGAGCTGTACAGGAAGGTGAAGTGGAAGTAGGTGCACGTGGGTTGGAAGTGGAGGGAGCTGTATTGGAAGGTGCAGTAGAAATAGGCCCACGTGTGTTGGCAGGAGCCGTGCTGGCATGAACTATGGGAGTATCTGTTGTGACTGTTACTGCAGGAGATATGGGAGTGCAATCTGGAGAGTCACGGGTGGACTGGGAAGGGGAGGAAGTAGCGGAATGGTTGGAAGAAAGGCGACGATGAGGTGGAGTGTAGGTCTGACCACTAGCAGGGGAAGGAGGCTGTGAGGGGTTTGAGGATGGGTATGCTAGAGGGACCGGGAAAATTGGATAAATGTTTATGGGAGATTGAACAGTACTAGGAGAGTCAATGGGAGATTCACGGAAAGGGAAAACATTTTCATCAAACGTTACATGGCGAGACAAGATAATTTTGTTGGTGGCTAAGTCAAGAGAACGATAGCCACGATGGTGAAGAGGAAAACCAAGAAAGACACATTTGGTGGAGCGGGGGGCAAGCTTGTGTGGTGTGGTAGCGGATCGATTGGGATAGAAAAGGCAACCAAATACGTAGATGGTCATACGTTGGTAAAGAATTGAAACGGGATAAATGAAATTTAGAGTTTTGGTGGGGAGAATGTTATGTAGGTAGACTGCCATTTGAAGAGAGTCAGCCCAATATTTTGAAGGTACGGAGGCATGAGTCATTAGTGTACGAGTAATGTCATTAACACGACGAATCATACGCTCCGCTTTTCCATTTTGAGAGGAAGTTTGAGGACAGGAAAAACGAAAAACCAAACCATTAGTTTTGGCGAAATTATGAAAAGAGGAATTGTCAAATTCACGACCCATGTCACATTGAAAATATTTTATTTCACGTTCAAATTGAGTTTTGACAAAAGAACTAAATTCCAAGAACTTGGTATAAACTTGGGATTTAAATTTTAGAGGATAAACCCATAAAAAATTTGTGAAATCATCCAACAAGATGAGATAATAACGGAAACCAGTCTCAACATGTAACAGAGAGGTCCATAAGTCACTATGAATGATGTCAAAAGGAGCAAAAGTAGTGGAATTCGATTCATAAAATGGAAGACGGACATGTTTACTAATTTGACAAGAATGACAAAGATTGGTAGACTAGTTCTTATTACATTGAATAAAAGATTTTGAACGTAAAACATCTAAGAAAGCTTTGCCGGGATGACCAAGGCGACTATGCCACACGTCAGTTGGACACGCAACAAGAGACATAGGAAGAGGCATGGACTGTTTTGGAGGTGGTACGACAGAAGCGGTGATAGGATAAAGATCCCCAGAACTATCACATCGAAGGATAATCGTCCTCGAATTCAAATCCTTCACAGAAAAACCAAACGGATCAAATTCAACAGACACATGATTGTCGGTGGTAAACTTACGAATGGAAACTAAGTTTTTGATTATGTCTGGAACAACAAGAGTATCTTTGAGATGAAGTGTTCGGGAAGAGAGATTTATTGACTTGGTACCACTAGCGGTAACAGGAATACTATGACCATTGCCAACCAAGATGGATCGAACATTGCTAGTATTGAAAACAGTATGTAAATTACCTGGATTTGCGGTGAGATGTGATGTAGCACCGTTATACATATAAAAGGCATCATCGGGTGGCTGTAATCTCATGGAGATATATGCTTCAGCTGGATTACGCGAAGACGGCATATTACATTTGTAATATATCTCTGGCATAAAGAAAGTTGAATTATAGATTTTCTGCTAGAATTTGGATAATTCACTTTAGTTTTTAAACCTATACCTATTATTTGAAGTTGAAGTAGTGATAGGTTAGAATATGGGCATCCAACTCAAAACTAATTGGCAATAAGTGAAGAGGCCCTGAGGATTATAAATCGCAGGATATTAGATTGCCCAAACAACGTGGGACTAATAATCTCAACATGTGCTGACATTTTTATTGTTTTGCACAGCTTCTTGGCTCAATTCCGTACACTATAGGAGTTTGGTGTTTCAAATCCAGAACTGTAACAGTTCTACGAAAAAATGACATATTTCAATAATCCTACTTTCTAGTTTATATTTTTCAGATAGTACAATAGAAGTATCCTTAGCTTCTCTGGTTTTCAGTTTTAGCTGCATAACCAAACACTTTCAATCGCTCAAAACATCAAAAGCCTTACTTGTGCAAAAATCATACTGAGCTAACTGCTGTATTCAGGCAATTCCATAGTATCGAAATTCCAAACTTAGACTCTTTCATTACTGTCATAGTTTTAGTGTAACAAAGTTAATCCATATACATGTACCCAACCTCGGAATAACCTTGGGTTCCCATCGGGAAACAAAATGCTTTAGAGAAAAAAAACAAAGACACGCCAAAAATTGCCAATCTGCTTGTGTGAAGCTGTGGCGATTGAGCTAGGAAAGCAGGGCGGCCTTAGTAGGCGAAATCAAGCACACGGTATTCTTTAGTAAAAGGCGAAAGAATAGTTCGCTTTGTGCTTACCGCACGGCTACGTGATTCATTTGGAGGAGTGTAGTGCTAATTTTATAGCAAAGCATTTTTAGAAGAGTTGTGCTTCCCAGTCACTGTGGGATTAATACCTTTCAGTAGGCCGTGCGGACCATGACTTAGGTTCCTGTCTCCTTACAAGCTTTATATTGTAACTATAAAAACCCACTCTTTCATTCTCCCAAACCAAAATCCCCTTATAAATTTCAGCTTTTTTGACCCCAACCACAAGTTGTATTCATTCCACTCTACAATCAGTTGAAACAGAAATTTATGACATGGGTTTGTTTTAAAGAGATAAGATTTTGAAGTAAGTGGACTTCATTGAATCAATTACTAGTGTGGATTTAAGCCTTTTAAGGTCAGTTTGTTTCCGGGGAAATTAGGTTAAGGCCCAAACAAAAAAAAATTATCGGACCCATGATTAATTTTAGTTTCTGTAACACCCAAAATTATTAAAAATCGCTACATAACTCATTATGCATACTATTTTTTCAGGGGTATAATTATAAAGCAAACTAGAATATAATAAATATAAAAATCCGCGCCTTAAAATTTAATAAATTTTATCTAGTTTGAAAGCTTTTAAATAGATCTACACAACGAGTACAAACAACAATATAAAAAAAAATCACGAAAAAATTGGAGGTGATCATCACTTTAGGCAAAATTTTCGAAAACTGATGACACATTCGTTATGTAGCATCCAAAAAAGATGCATAACACAATATGCATACACCACAAAAGATGCATAGCATGTTATGGAACCATATTTTTGTTCATGCATCTATTATTTTGGTTATGCAGCCACTAAAACGCTGTGTATGCCTGAATCCAACAGAAAAAACAGACGCATAATGAATTATGCAACCATTTTCTCGACTGCATAATAAGTTATGCATCTACATAACAAAATTATGTATCTATAACAAGTTATGTATCCATTGTTTGGGTTGATTTTAGTGCGGAAAGAAAAAATTGATACATAATGCATTATGCAGCCATATTTACGGATGCATACATTTTCTTGAAGCAATGCATTATGCATCCATATTTTGGATGCATATCAGGTTATGCATCCATTTTATCGACTACATAACAAGTTATGCAACAATTTTCAATTTCACACCTAATAAAAAATATGCGGATAATGTGTTATGAATCCATTTTCTCGACTAGATAATAGTTTATGCAGACATTTTCTCGATTACAAGACATGATATGCAGTCATAACAGCATCACCGATGCATTACCATCCATCAACCACTGTCAACACAAACTCCATTAGCAGCACTATAGCAAGTCCTCCATGAGTATTGTCAGCTCCATTTACTGCAGTAATAAAACTAGTGGAGTTTCATCCACAATTTATGTAGCTGCAAGTGCAACACTCCATATATCAGTGTTAACACCCATTTCCATCAACTACAAGAACACCAAATTAATGATTCTTGCAGCTCTCAGTAACCAACAACCAATACCTAAATTCTATCTTTAACATCAGAAACATTCTCAACTCCAACTGATTTGTAATTGAACGCAAGCCCATCTCAGATTTCTTCCATCTTCTCCAAATTTTCTCTTCAATTTTTGCCCTATTTCGAAATCATACTTTCCAGATATAAAATGAGTTTTATCAAATTGAAGAAAACAAACACGTCCGCAATCAAATCATCAAAATTTGAAGCAACAAAAGAAAGATTGAATTGAATTTTTGATTATGTATTCTAGGGTTTTTATTGAATTAGATAGAAAAATATCAAAAGAAAGATGTTGTTAATGGTGTTCTCGTCGTCATATTTCTTTTGACCATTTCCAAAGATTGAATCTTCAAAATTAACAGTAGATGATGATTTCTGATCTCTTAATCCCTCTTTTTGGCTCTTGCTTTATGAAGAAAAAAAAGAAATCTCATAATAACATAATTTTAGAAAATCTAGGTGTGGGAGAAATTTTCACTAGAAAAATGGGTGCAAGTGTGAACTTTTCTGGCTGTGGGTTTGACAGTGAAGAAAATCTGAAGAATGGGTGTGGTGGTAGTTTTCACTTGATTCAAACTCAATTTTTTTTATTGTGGTTTTTGATCTAACTGGTGATAGCTCACATTTTACAAAATTCTAGAAACAAATTATACAAATTGTTGTAGTAGATCTGGTAATTGCATTGCTTTGCACAATTATAATGGATGACCATTGACAAAAAGCAATGTGTTTACTTCCTGCAATAATGTAGTTGTGGCGTCTTCTGCAGCAATATCCCTGTAAAGTATCTAGTAGAAGTATAGCAAGACGCTTTGGTAAAACTTGGTCCAGACGATTTGGTAAATCTCGGTCCTTGTGTTTGTACTGTTGTTAACTTACTTCAGTTATGGTGGTCTGGTCAATTTACTGATCACTCAATATTATTAAGGTTAATGGCATTTGTTTGCTTCCAAGCGAGTTCCCTCTCATTCCAAGTGCAAATGTCTTATCCCCTTTGCCTGCGCCCCAAAAGAGAGAGAGTCAACGAGGCTTCCACAAAAACCAAATTACCGTAGTGATTGTTAGGACAGAATTTTCACTTAAAATGGGCTGCCAAATGGCCCATTGGATAAAAAACCACCCTTTGTTAACACCAACCAGTTTCCTTGTGTAGCAGTGGAAAATATGGAGAAAGTAAAGAGACAAAGAGAGATTTATATTGATCAGGATAATAGGGTTACATGGATACAATATCCTTTATATATATGTAAAGGTAAACTCTAGGTAACTAGATGGACCGCACATCCATGGGCCATAGGCCCTGTAATACCTTGCAGCTTTTATTCAAGAAATGTTGTCTCAAGGTCAGATTGTTAGTAGTTGTGAAAATATCCATGTATTCACTGATGTGGTTTGGATAATCACATTACATAGGTTTATATACATGGTTTGGAAAATCTCCTAAGTTGCTTAGTAATCTACATGGTTTGCCTACTCCTTTGTTAGACATAAAATCCCCTCACGTAGTCTTATTTAACTCGCCACCTACTTATCATCATTTAAGGGTATTTGGCTACCTATGTTTTGCTAGAAATATAAACGCCAAACAAAAATTTAATCAACGTGCTAAACCCTGCATTTTTGTTGGCTACCCATATGGCCAGAAAGGGTATCGTGTATATGATTTAGAAACTTAAAAGTTTTTTGTGTCTTGTTATGTAACTTTTCACGAAACCACTTTCCTTAGAGCAAGTCTTATGGTGGAATCCAACATATTCCAAGTGTGGAAAATCCATGTAATGTCAAGTCTAATGGTTTCCAAGTTGGGGTTTTCCACAGAAAATCCAAGCAAGGTTCATTAGAGCATTAGAGCTCGGGCGAGGGTGTGGGCGTGGGCGTAGGCGTGGGCGTGGGAGTGGGAGTGGGTGTGGGTGTGGGTGTGGGTTCATTAGAGAATATCTTTTTGCTGAAATTTTTCGTATGTTTCTCCCACACATGTAAAGAATTTTATTCTTTGCCTTATCGGTTCTGGCTGTCTGACCCGTGTGACAGAAGCCTCGTGAAGCATCTTTGCTACACGGGTCTACTTGCGCATTGTACTCCTCGTGAAGAATCTCGCATGTTTTAAATTCCTGACAAAAGCGCTGGCACTGTTCTTTTAACGGATGCTTTTACTTAACTTTCGTCAGTGCCCGACAAATTGAACGCGTGATTCACGTATCTGTGTCTGATAACGTTCGAATTCTTACCTATAAATATGAGATGAAAACTTCATTTCTAAACACACCTTACAACACTCTTCTTCTTCTTCTCTTCTGTTTTCAGAAAATTATCTCCTTCTCTCTTGTTTTCAGAAACTTGAGAAACAATAAGTGTTTAGCAACCAAAGTTATGATTTCAGAAACTACAGAAACAATAAGTTTTCAGAAACCAAATTTTGAGAAACTACAGAAATAATAAGTTTTCAGAAACCAAATTTTGAGAATCAACTTTGATTTAAGGTTTTTTGTTTTCATTACTGCTGCCAAGTTCTTAGAGTGCTTTCTTTGTATGCTACGAAGAGAATTACTAACAGTGGTTGTATCCTGGAGGTGACTTGCCAACTGCTATAGCATCTCAGAGGAGTAGCAGGAAATATTACCTTTAGGTCAGCATATCTCATATGTGCCTCTACTATGTTTTGATACTATCATCAGTACATCTCCCGGAACAACGATCACACATCAGTGCAAGCTAAGTATTTTTTTCTCAGTTAAATACGAATATTGTCAATATTTCCAACATTCCAAAGTTCAGTGGAAAAGATTTTAAACGATGGCAGTCCAAAATGTTATTCTTCTTAAGAGACCTAAGGTTAGATGGAGTTGCCTTAGAAAGACCTTCGAGAAGACTTCATGACCGTGGTAATGAAGATAAAATGGATAGGTGGACTAGGAAGAACTACATGTGCAAAAAACATGTTCTAAACTGTCTGGATGATTCTTTGTATGATTTTTATAATGCAAAAGAAAATTTTACTGCTTTTGATTTATGGGAATCCCTTGAAGAAAAATACCTTGCTGAAGCTGCTGGAAGCAAAAAGTTTTTGGTGGCTAGGTTCCTGGATTTAATATGACTGACGAAAAGCCGGTAGTAGAACAATTCGTCGAACTGCAGCTGCTCATAAATGAAATCCTCGTTGAAGGTATGCATATTGATGAAGCTCTACAAGTTTCTGCAGTGATTGAAAAGCTTCCACCTTCATGGAACGATTACAAGAGGAGGCTACGACACAAGAATCGGGAAATCACCATGGTGGAGCTAGGAAAAAAGATCCAGGTTGAGGAGCTTCTATGATGCAAGGACAAGAGCCTGATGCTGAGCAAAGACATGTCCAACAAAGCCCATGTTCTGGACGATAAATCTGCGTCAAATAAAAATCATGGAGAATCCAGCAAAACTGGTAACAGACATAAAAAACGTCGAAACTAGAGAGGTAACAATTTTAAGCCAAGGGGTGGTGTCTCCAAAAACACCATCAAGGGCGACTGCTTTAATTGTGGAAAAACTGGTCATATGGCTAAAGACTGTAGGGCGCCTAAAAATACCAAATATTATCCAAAATAGAAAAATAAGGCAAATATAGTAGATGATTCTGGATACTTTACTAGCATAGTGTCTGAAGTCGACCTTGTCTCTAATATGACCAATGTGAGAGACTGGTGGTTTGATTCTTGAGCCACTAGGCATGTACGCAAGTTCAGAAATGCTTTCTCTTCCTATGCCATAGTAGGAGACGATGAGAAACTGTTCATGGGAAACTCTTCCACCGCTAAGGTGGTGGGGAAAGGAAAGGTCGAACTGAAGCTCACTTCAGGTAAAACTCTCGCATTGAATAACGTGCACCACGTCCCGGACATATGCAAGAATCTTATCTCAGAAACCATCTTACTAGGAAAAGGTTTTAAAATTGTTGCTGAGTCTAATATTGTTGTACTCTCTAAGAGTGGTGACTTCGTAGGAAAATGCTATGTCACCGAAAACATGATCAAGCTTAGTGTGTCTACTTTAAACTTGAATGTTAATACATCTTCTTCTGCTTATGTTTGTGACTCCTCACATGTTTGGCATGATAGACTCGGACATGTTAATTTCAAATCTCTAGAAAGACTTGCTAATTTAGGTTGCATTCCAAAAATTAACATTGATAAAAATCAAAGATGTGAAATTTGTGTTGAATCTAAATATGCAAGAAAACCTTTTAATAAAAGTGTTGAACGTAGAACAGTTCCCCTAGAACTGATACACTTGGATTTAGGAGACTTGAAATCAACACCAACTAGAGGTGGTAAAAAATGGTACATCACTTTTATAGATGATTACACAAGATACTGTCAGGTTCATCTTCTTAGAAGTAAAGATGAGGCCTTAGAAGCCTTAAAATTTTATAAACTTAAAGTAGAAAACCAAAAAGGGGTTAAAATTAAAACTCTAAGGTCAGACCGTGGCGGTGAGTATGTGATACCCATAGGTGAGTTTTGTAAACATAATGGCATCATTCATGAAACCACTGCACCTTTTTCACCTGAATCGAATGGTGTAGCCGAAAGGAAAAACAGAACACTCATAGATATGGTGAATCCTATGTTGACTAGTTTAGGATTACCTTCGAACTTGTGTGGGGGAAGCTATTCTCTCTGCATGCCATATCTTGAACCGAGTTCCTTTTAAAAAATCAGATAAAACTCCTTATGAATTGTGGAAAGGTAGACAACCTTCATATGCATACTTTAAAGTGTGGGGGTGTTTGGCAAAGGTGGCCATTCTTCCTTCCAAGTAAACCAAAATTGGACCTAAAACAGTAGACTGTGTTTTCTTAGGATATCCTGAACATATAAAAGCACATAGGTTCATGGTTATCAGTTCTGACCACAATAACATTGGTCTGAACACCATAATGGAATCAAGAGATGTTGTGTTTTATGAACACATATTTCCTTTAAGGTCTGGACCTCGGAAAAGGGTCCATGATGACCTATCTAATATTCCTTCGACTAGTAAAACCCCATCTCTAGAACATGAGACTGAATCAAGAAGGAGTAAGAGGGTTAGAACCGAAACAAGTTTTGTCCCATAGTTTGTGACTCTTACGGTAGAGTCTGAACCTCAAAACTACAAGGAAGCTATGAATTCTCCGGAAGCACCCTTTTGGGAAGAAGCTTCAATAAGTGAGTGGGATTCCATTCAGCAAAACGAAACTTGGGAGCTTGTAGACTTACCTCCAGGTTGTACATCCATAGGTTGCAAATGGGTGTTCATAAGGAAACTTAAAAGAGACGGAACTATAGAAAAATATAAAGATAGGTTGGTAGCTAAAGGCTATAAACAACAGGAAGGATTAGATTTCTTTGATACCTATTCACCAGTCACTAGAATCACATCTATTAGGATGTTGATTGCTAATGCTTCTATTTATGATTTTCATATACATCAAATGGATGTTAAAACTGCTTTTTTATATGGTGAATTTAATGAAGAAAATTATATGGACCAACTTGAAGGTTTTATTGTGAAAGGTTGTGAAAAAAAAGTTTTCAAATTGAACAAATCTCTGTACGGTTTAAAACAAGCACCTAAACAGTGGAATGAAAAATTTGATCATGTAATGATAACTAATGGCTTCAAGGTTAATGAATCTGAAAAATGTGTTTACATTAAATCTGTGGATGATTCTCATGTGATTGTGTGCATGTATGTTGATGATATGCTCATATTAGGAAGTAACCTAGATATAATTAATACCATTAAAGGCATGCTTAGAGAAAACTTTGACATGAAAGACTTAGGCCCTACTGATGTAATCTTAGGGATGGAAATCATAAAGACGTCTGATGGATATAGTCTTAGTCCATCTCATTATGATGAAACTGTACCTAAGAGATTTAATCATGAAAATGATAAACCTGCTTCTACTCCATATAATCCCGCTTGTAACTTGAAAAAGAACAAGGGTGGGGGAATTGATCAACTTGAGTACTCTCGCATTATTGGAAGTCTTATGTATCTGATGAACTGTACAAGACCTGATATTGCTTACACTGTGAGTAGATTAAGCAAGTACACTTGTAACCATGGACAGGATCACTGGAATGCTATCTACAGAGTTCTATGTTACCTGAGAGGCACCTCAAACTATTTCTTAAGTTTTGAGAAGTATCATGCCGTGCTGGAAGGGTATTGTGATGCCAACTGGATATCAGACTCAGATGAGTGCAAATCTACTAGTGGGTACATCTTCACACTTGGAGGTGCGTATGTATGATGGAAGTCTTCCAAACAGACATGTATAGCTAGATCCACTATGTAGTCTGAGTTTATAGCCTTGGAAAAATCTAGAGAGGAAGCCGAATGGATCCGATGTTTCCTGGGAGAAATTCCACTCTGGACCAAGCATGTGTCTTCAATCGCAATCCACTATGACAGTCAAGTTGTTATTGGTTGCGCAAAGAATAGTGTATACAACGGAAAGTCTATACATATACAAAGAAGACACAAGATGGTAAAACAACTACTCTCTACTGGTATTATTTCATTAGACTTTGTAAAGTCCAAAGATAATATTGCAGATCCTTTGACGAAAGGTTTATATAGAGATGCAGTTAGATCCACATCGAGGGGGATGGGACTTAAGCTCACATATTAAGGATACTCAACCTTGTGATTGGATACTCAACCTTGTGATTGGAAATCCAAGATCAAGGTTCAATGAGATAACTAATTTATGGTGATATTGGGAAAGCACTATCTTTGTCCCTCCCTATGGTGTAACCGCATGATAGTGTTGCCTGCATGTTTTTAGGATGATATTTTGATATCTTAATGAGTTCCATGGCTTTGTTTAAAGTGGGGTGTGGCAGGACACTCTTAATGGACTCACCTATGTGAATGTTGGAAGTGGGGCTGCTTTCTATGAGAACTCGAGATGATTCTCTAGAGACATTCATTAAGTCCGGGACTTTGCCCATGGCCAAAACAGGCACAATGGCAAGAGCTTGGCATCTTTCGGTTGAGGCATCAAGTGTGGCTGTTATTTATGAATTGCATTCACTGTTGGCGGTTCAAGACATTGTGTTCACCATTACAACAAGCAGTTCTGGTAACCTCTCACTAAGTTAAGGTTCAATCTTTGGGACACCTTAACCTAATTTTTTGCCTTATGTTTTCTCGCATTTTATCAACATGTTTTATCATTCATGTGGGGGATTGTTAGAAAAAAACGGGTGTTTTAATTAAAAATCAAAAATGCATGGACCATGTTTTGAACCCAAGACCTATTGCCCCCTAGTTGCCCCTAGTTAGTTTTTTCATTTGAATGAATAAAACATTAGACCCGCGTAGACTAAAATCCTTAGAATTTTAAACTGAAATACCATAGGTTTTGCCTTAAGGTCATGGGCCTTTGGGTCTATATACCTTTGCGGTTTGGGGGAAGACCTAGACTATTGGCAAGGTTTCCCTACCCGTACGACTTTATGGCAAAGTTTCCTTTCCCGTTCACGCGGTGCTTCGCATAGAAGCACGCACGCCGCCGCCGTCCATCCGGTCGGTCGGTGGCTCGGGCTCGGGCATGGGAGTGGGTGTGGGTGTGGGTTCATTAGAGCATATCTTTTTGCTGAAATTTTTCGTACGTTTCTCCCACACATGTAAAGAATTTTATTCTTTTCCTTCTCGGTTCTAGCTGTCTGACCCGTGTGACAGAAGCCTCGTGAAGCATCTTTGCTACACGGTCTACTTGGGCAATGTACTCCTCGTGAAGAATCTCGCGTGTTTTAAATTCCCGACAAAAGCGCTGGCACTGTTATTTTAACGGATGCTTTTAATTAACTTTCGTCAGTGCCCGACAAATTGAACGCGTGATTCACGGATCTGTGTCTGATAATGTTCGAATTCTCACCTATAAATACAAGATCAAAACTTCATTTCTAAACACACCTTACAACACTCTTCTTCTTCTTTTCTGTTTTCAGAAAATTATCTCCTTCTCTCTTGTTTTCAGAAACTTGAGAAACAATAAGTGTTCAGCAACCAAAGTTCTGATTTCAAAAACTACAGAAACAATAAGTTTTCAGAAACCAAATTTTGAGAATCAACTTTGATTTAAGATTTTTTGTTTTCATTACTGTTGCCATGTTCTTAGAGTGCTTTCTTTGTATGCTACGAAGAGAAGTACTAACAGTGGTTGTATCCTGGAGGTGACTTGCCAACTGCTATAGCATCTCAGAGGAGTAGCAGGCAATATTACCTTTAGGTCAGCGTATCTCATACGTGCCTCTACTACGTTTTGATATTATTATCAGTACGTCTCCCGGAACAACGATCACACATCAGTGCAAGCTAAGTATTTTTTCTCAGTTAAATACGAATATTGTCAATATTTCCAACATATTATACCTTACATTTACACGCCATGATATTACTTATGTTATCTACAATCTTAGTCAATTCATGCAGTCTCCCTGCACGTCTCACATGGATATATCCAATCGTGTCCCTAATTATCTCAAAGGCTCAATCGGTAAAGGTCTCTTTCTTTTCAACACTAGTAGTATTCATAGAAGTGGTTATAGTGATTCTGATTAGGGAGGGTGTCCCACTTCTCGTCGATTTATGACTGGTTATTATACCCTTCTTGGTTCTAGTCCTATTTCTTGGAAATCCAAGAAACAACCTATAATTTCTCGCTCTTCGGCGGAAGCTGAATATTGAGCTTTGGCCACTCTTTATTGTGAACTTCAGTGGTTAAAATATCTTCTTAATGATTTAGGTGTTCCCCATCTAGAACCTATGTCCATGTTTTGTGATAATAAGGTTGCTTTACACATTGTCGAAAATCTTATTTTTCATGAGCGCACAAAGTACATTGAACGTGATTGTCACTTCGTGCGTGAGAAGATACAATCCAAATTATTATCTCCTTCCTTCGTCCGTTCCAATGAACAATTGGAAGATGTATTTACAATAACAAAGGGTTAGTGAGATTTTCACTGATGTGATATCGTATGATCCTTTTTTCGGTTACAAGATGAGATTCCTTTGGATTTGCTTGAAACCTGGCACATAAACCAACACTAAAAGCAATATCGGGTCTAGTATCTATAAGGTATAAAATACTCCCTATGATAGAACGGTAGAGTTTTTGGTCCACTTTTACATCTTTCTCATCTCGATATATAGTTTACTAGTGGTAGGAATAGGAGTTAGTTTTGGAGTTGACTTATCAAGACCGAACCTTGTAACAAGATCCCTTGCATATTTTTCTTGATATAAGTAAATTCCATCCTTGTGTTGTTGAATTTGTAAACCCAAAAAGAATTTTAATTCACCAACATTGTTCATTTCAAATTCCTTGACAAGATAAACCTGAAAATCTTTTGCAAATTTCTTAGATGTTGATCCCTAGATGATGTTATCTACATAAACTTGAGCAATAACAACATCTTTCCACTCCATTTGGTAAAAGAAGTTTTATCAACTCCACCTCTCAAAAAACCTTTCCTAAGAAGAAAAGTAGTTAATTCTTCGAACCAGGCACGAGGTGCTTGTTCTAACCCACATAATGCCTTATTGAGCTTAACAACATGATCTGGGAATTCAAGGTTTTCAAATCCCTTAGGTTGAGCGACATAGACCTCTTCCTTTAGATTTCCATTTAGGAAGGAGGATTTAATGACCATTTGAAACAGCTTAACCTTAAGAAAACAAGCATGAGCTAATAACAGTCGTATGGACTCAAGGCGGGCCACACGAGCAAAGGATTCGTCAAAGTCGATTCCTTCAATCCGTGAATATCCCTGACCGACAAGTATTGCTTTGCTTCTGAAAATGCTGCCAAATTCACCAGACTTGTTCTTAAATATCCATTTAGTACCCACAATATTGATATTGGAGGGACAAGGTATGAGTTTCCATACATCTTGTCTTTGAAATTGATTTAACTCTTCATGCATTGCGTTCACCCAAAATGTATCTCTAAGAGCTTCATCAATGTTTCTTGGTTCTGATAGATAACAACCAAAATTGCAAATATTTTGAAGTCGTCCTCTCGTCTTGGCAGTAGAATCCCTTCCTCCAATAATATTGTTAGTATCATGATTCTTTGAACCCATAGATGCCGTGGAGGTTCACTTTCTTGTTCAACAGGAATATCCTTACTAGAAATTTTCTCCTCATCACTAGAAATATCAGGATCAGTAACTGTTGGAACAACTTCTACTGATTCTGAGATTTCTTTGATTTTCTCAATTGTCTCAGTTGGAGGCAATTCAGCAAGAGAGTTATCATGGATGAAATTACTCGGATCAGCAATGATAACATTTGCAGATTCCATCATGACCTGGGTTATAAGTTTAAAAACTCAGAAACCATCATTGTCAGATGCATAGCCAAGAAAAATACCTTCATCGCTTTTGGAATCAAACTTCCCTTTCTGTTCACGATCCTTCAGAATGTAGCACTTACTACCGAACACTCTGAGATAGTTTAAGTTTGGTTTCTTACCGCACCACAACTCATAGGGAGTGTTTAAGGTCCTCGACCATAGATAAACACGATTGATCAAGTATCAAGTCGTAAAAACAGCCTCACCCCAAAACCTTAACGGTAAGTTTTTGTTATAGAGCATTAACCTAGCCATTTCCTGAATATTTCCATTCTTCCTTTCTGCAACTCCATTAGATTGTGGAGTAATTGGTGGTGAACACTGTTTAATAATCCCCAGAGAATTACACTATTCAAATACTTTGGTGTCTTTGAATTCAGTGACAGGATCGCTTTTAATTTTCTTTAGTTTGCGACCCTATTCATTCTGGATCCTATTAACAATAATCTTGAATTCACTGGGGGTTTCATACTTATGAGCCAAAAAATCTAACCAAGTGAATCTGGTGTAATCATCTACCATAACCAAAGCATACTTCTTTCCGGACACTGTGGGTTGTTGAATTGGGTCGAAGAGATCCATATGAATTAATGGAGCTTTGGTGAGAATACTTCGAGATAACTTATGTAGAACTTTCGTTTGTTTACCCTTTTGACAGGCACCACATACACCTTCAATATTAGCATTGATTTTGGGTACACCTCTAACAAGTTCTTTGTTAATGATCTTAGTTAGAGTCGATAATTGATGTGACCAAAACGCTCATGCCAAAGATATGTAGATTACACCTTAGTAAAGTTGCAATAATTACTAAACTGAGTATCCAAAAGATAACAGTTATTTTTGCCTTGTGATCCTTGAAAAATCACTTTTCCAGATTTGTCTACAATGTCACATTCATTAGCATTGAGGACAACCTTATGGCCTTTGTCACAGATTTTACTAACAGAAAGGAGATTATAAGTCATACCTTTAACGTATACAACATCATGAATTTCAGGAACACCCATTAATTTGATCGTCTCGTTTTTTACTTATGTAGCAGCAGCTCCCATCTCCAAACTGGATCACCATCAAAGTTGCTTGTGTTGACAAACCAAGAGAGATCTCCAGTCATATGCCTGCTACATCCAATATCAAGGAACCATTGAAAGGGTGATGTTGATTTCATAGAAAAATCTCTCATAGTAGCACTACTCACCATAACAGGTTTTCTTGTGAGTATTGAATGTCTTTTAAGAGTAGAATAAGTTGAACAGCTTTCTTGTGAAGATCACTAGCAACTTTTATTTTTTTTTCTTAAAAGACAAACATACATGTTGAAAGTGATTGTGAGATCCACAAAACAAACATGTATCAACATATTTATCCTTGATCTAAGAGTTTTGAGCACCGTCATATTTCACAAAGCCTAAACCTCGCTTATCACCTGACTTACGGCAATTCTTTAGGGAATAATCAGAGGATTTTTTCAAAATTATTGAATATTTTTTTACGGATTCCAAATCCTTAAGTTTTGCAATTTCTGTAATAAGATCAGAATTAATCCGGATTTGTTCATCCAACTTCTTCTAGAGACCAGCAACCTCTTCAGAACGTTCTTGGAGCACAAGATTTTTGATATAAATCTCGCAATGAAGTTCATCAATTTTCCTTACCAAACGATGTTTTTCTAGACAAAAATTATTGATGAAGTTTTCTAAGTCAGGATTCTCAACCTTATCGATGGTTTCTCAAACACGCTCGAAGTTGAGTTTATCCATTTCTGGTAAAGCGTTTTCAGAGACATTATCGTCCATATTCAGATCGCTACAAACACGGACTTATGAGGTCTTAAACGTGTTTTCCTTCTCTGATACCAATTGAAAAAGCGGGGGTCTAACAACCACACCCAACATTCGTTTGGAAATCTTAATAGGCAGACTCCAATATACTTTCAAGATAATCAACTAGACAGTTAGACTCGATCTATAGAAAAGTATATCAAAGAGTTTAATATCTCTATCTCTTAATTCAATCTGCAATCAGCAAATAGAATTTTGCGATCCCGATTGAATATAAGATAAATTACTTGAACGGTACCAAATACCAATGTTCACGGATCAATCAATTTCAATCAACGACCAAAGATTGGATTTTCCAATTGATCGATTCAACGCACAAGCTGTGATGTTTCAATTATATAACAAAATATAATGCGGAAAAGAAATAACACAGACACCAGAAATTTGTTAACGGTGAAAACCACAAATACAGAAAAACCCCGGGACCTAGTCCAGATTGAACACCACATTGTATTAAGCCGCTACAGACACTAGGCTACTACCAATGAACTTCGGATTGGACTGTAATTGAACCCTAATCAATATCCCGCTGATTCAAGGTACAGTTGCGCTCCTTATGTATCTAATCCCAATAGGATACTATGCACTTGATTCCCTTAGTTGATCTCACCAAAAACTAAGAGTTTCTACGACCCAAATTCGAGACTTGATAAACAAATCTGTCTCACACAGAAAAGTATATTGATATGAATAAATTTGTCTCCCACGGAAATACCCAAAGTTTTTGTTCCGTCTTTTGATAAATCAAGGTGAACAGGAACCAATTGTTAATCCGGACTTACAACACCAAGTGAAACCTAAATTAACAATCACCTTACAAAAATCTAACAAATTATCGTGGAATCACAAACGATGAGACGAAGATGTTTGTGATTACTTTTTATCTTGCCTATCGGATATAAATCTCGAGCAAATCTTAGAGAAGATAATACTCAAATAATAGAATCGGGAAAGATGAGAACATGAAATTACAATAGAAAATAGTTGGGTCTGGCTTCATAATCCCAATGAAGTCTTTAAGTCATTAACCTACATGGTTTTGGAGAAAACATAAGGTTAAAGGAGAATCGACTCTATCTTATGCAACTAGCATCACACAATAGGTGTGGGGATTAGTTTTCCCAGTTGCTAGAGTTCTCCTTTATATAGTTTTCAAATCAAGGTTTGCAATCTAAGTTACCTTGGTAACCAAGCATTCAATATTAACCGTTTGATGTAAACCTAATTCAACTCAATATAATATCTTTCAACCGTTAGATCGAAACTTAGCTTGTTATACACAAATGAAATGCACTTTTCATTTAGGTTTGAGTAAACGTACCTAAAGATGTACACCAGGTTGGCTCAACCATAGTTAAACGAGTTTATAGATATATGAACACTTCCATATCAACCTTATTCATCTTAATCACAACTAGTTCAAATGACTCAAATAAAACTAGTGATAGAGTTTTTCAATTGTTATATTCTCATAGAAGTATATAAGAACATAATTGAAGCAAAATCGATTTTATTCACTTATCAATTCATGAACACTATAGTCACGGTTTGCAAAGATTGTATTCCTTATTATATAAATGTATTAGTTCATGAGCTAGCCGATTTTAGAACATTATTCACTTAGGTATGCAAATGGGTATACGCATACCTTAGTGATCAAACTTAAGTTTGGATTCACCAGTTTGTGAACGGGTATTCATACCTTTGTGATCGGACTTAATTTTGGGTTCACTAGTTTGCGAACATGTACGCATACCTTAACACTTCCAAACTCCAGCAAAAATTTTCGTGCCTATACCTAACGCAAGTACGCGTACGGAGGTATGTGTACTTAGGTACACGTAATTTCACAAACCAACAAGTACGCATACGGATATGCATATTATGGTTCACGGACATGGATTACATATATGCAAGTACGCATACTATGTGCACATCCAATTGTTCTAAACTCTATTTCAATCATTGAAACTTTCTTAGAGGATAACAATAGCCATTTTCACACACTATTAGCATCAAAGAAATTTTCAAGTTATTGAAATAATTATAATGAAACATTCCAAGTCTACACCAAATGATTGTACCACACAAACCATGTAAGATGTTACTCGGCAATTTTCACATGATCATCTTTTGACTTTCATCAAGAATATAAGATGACATTGGTTGAAGCGAAAGCTTACCAACGCATATTTCTAGAAATATGTAAGCGAATTAATCTCAGCTCGAAATCTCAAATGTGTATAACGAAAACTATATTGTAATACGACTTTTGTCTCAATATAGGAGATAGAACAGAAATAGACTTTCCAAGTGATAGATGAGTTTCAGTCTCCACATACCTTTTGTTTATGAAGTTCCACAAGCTCTCCTTAGTAGTTCTTCGTCCTCAATGATTATCGTCATGAAGTCTAGTGCTCAACTACGCATTCTATCCTAGTCCAGACATCACTATAAGTAGAAAAGAAGTCAAGACTTATAGTTTTGATCACTAATATTGACAAACAATCTTGAGATAGCAACGCTTGCGAGTTCGACCGAGTAGTGCTCTAACACTTGTATTAGAACAACAAATATTGAGTTCGGCTGGTTCGCAAAAAAAAAAATGATAACCGAACCCTTCTCTGAAAATCAATATGTTGAGTTCAGTTGGTTCACAAAAAAAAAATTGCTAACTGAACTCTATTATGCAAACACATATGTTGATCGGTTCGGTTTATTTGAGATTTTTTTTTCTTTTAACCGAACTTCACTCTGATATTGAGTTCGGTTTAGTCAAAAATTAATGTTGGAAACCGAACATTACTCTGTATACTCTATAATAAAAGTTCGGTTACCTGTCCGGAACCTGTTAGACGAACTCATCAAAACCTCCATTAAAAGCGAGTTCGGCTACCTGCGTCTAAGGAAAAAGTAGCTGAAACTACACTTGCAAATAAGTTCGGCTACCTGTTCTTCAGATCTCGTAGCCGAACTTGTTTGATTTAACTCAATTCAAGCTTCAAAATTTCTTACTTTTAAAAAACTTCGACCCATTCAAGCAATAAAAAACTAAATTTGAAGTATGCTTGGATGGTTTGAAAGTTCGGATTCAAAAAATAAAATAAAAATTGAGTTTTTCCAACTCTTATAATCTCCTTCTTCTTCCCTTTCAATAACTTAATTTTAAGAAAAATAATATTTTCGAAAATGATTTTTGAACAGCTTCTATAGCTAGCCTTTGTGGACATCTGCCTAGGTGGTGTCTAGGTGGACTAAAAGTAAAACAATTTTTTGACTTATTGACATTCTTCTCTTTCTCTTTCCAAGATCGAGTTTCAGACAGTGTAATTCATTCTTGTTGTGGTTTTTGATTGTTTGGAGATCCAAAAATTGAAGTTGTACACCTGCTTCATGATGGTAGCATACTTACCATCTTAGATATAAATGTGAACAAGCACTTGATATTCGTATCAGCTCAAGCTCATATCAGTTTCTACTTAGGTGGGAAAACATGTCAGTTGCGCCTTTCTTGAAGCAATAAGGGTGTGTTTGGCACAGAGGTGGTTGAGGGTGGAGTTCAGTCAACGGAAGGAGTCAAGGGTGGAGTTGAATTCCAAGGGTGTTTGGCATGGGTGGAATCGGAACTCTAGGGAGTTGAAACTCCTTCATTCAGTGGAAAATCAAATGACACCTCCCCCATGGAATTTGGAACTCCATCCTTCTAACTCCTCCCGTTGACCATTTTGACATTTTACTTTCTTCTTTTCTTTAAATAATAATTCATTTCCTATACTTATAAATTTACTATGATAATTAAAAAGTAATTATATTATATTTTATTTTATTTTAAAGTTTATAATATTTTTTAATTGGTAATATTTAATACTTTAATAATAATTTATTTTTTCGCATATTCAAAAATGGACAAAAATATATTTTCTTATTATTTAAATACACTAGTAATGTTGATAAATTATTAAATTTAAAATTTAAAATAATAGTTTTATTTAAAATACCAAAACTGACTATTATTTAATATAATTATTTATTTGAATTATTAATTTAAATAAATTTTCAATTAAATATAAAATTATTTACTAAAATTATATTTACATAAATAATTAATTATTATTGTTGATAAATTATTTTTTCATTAAAAAAATAGTAGTTTTATTTAACTAATATTAATATTATATTAACTTAAATAATAATTTATATAACTTTTTCACTTCAAAAATCACATTTATATTATATATAAAATAATATTATATTATTTTTTTTGTTTTTTTGTAAAATGAAATATAATATTACTTTTAAAATTTCTTAATATTTGTTTTTTTCAAAGACATTAACTAAATTTGTTAATATTATGTTTAAATTAATATTATATTATATTTGATTAATTATTATTAATATTATATTACCTTAATATTATAAATTATTAATATTTTTAATTAATATATTAATATTATACTATATTATATTGATATGCTAATATATTTAATTAATATTATATTACATTTATGTCATATTTAATTAATATTATTTTTATATAAATACTATAATATTTATTTAATTACTAATATTGATTTTATTAATTTACTAGTTTTTTACGTAGTTATTTATTAAAATATACATTATTAATGACAACTAAATTAAAAATTATTTAAAAATAATTAAACATAATTTTTTGAAGAAATTCAGTGATTCAAGAATAAATTTACCAGCAAATAATATATTATAAATAAATGTTTTGAAGAAATAAACATTTTAAAAAGAAGAATGAAGTAATTACCAATTTCATCAATAACCACATGCCAAACACATAAATTTTGAAGAATGGAATTCAAATTCTAGGTAGTTGGAACTACCTAGAATTCAAACTCCTTCCATGCCAAACGCAGCCTAAATGTAGCATCGTTTCACAAGCTCAAAAAAAATCTATTACACCAAATAAAGTTCAAATCCTTCACTTTAGTAAACCCTGATACAACCCACTTTTGACTAGTTCTTATTCCAACTCCTATTATTCTATGTTGTTTCCAAATCAAAATTTGACGTAAATCAATTTGGGTTTTTGTAATGTAGTTAAAGAACCCGATAACAATCAAACCCCACACTATAAATCATAATTGGTTAGTCTTCTTCTAATTCTTGAAGGAGTATTCAGAAAGGAATTGTCGTTCTTGAGTATAAAATGGGGTTTGAAGAACTTTGTTGATACATTAGTCATTTGAAATACCAAATGAAATTTCTTAGATTGGATTAGGGATTTTGCAGCCTGTAAGAACTAAGACAGAGTTAAGTTTTACAGACCTGATTCAAAATAAACTAATCATTTTTAATAAATTACCAGAGTCAACATTCAACGTTTTCAGATTTTCTTTTGTTTTATTGACCAGCTAGATGCCACATATGCAGCTAGCTACAAGAGCTGTTCCTACGTCTAAATAGCACGGTTGTTTCATCTTACACTAATCACTAACTAACAGAATCTAATTACACTAACTAATCATTACACAAACTTAATTAGAAAGGATAATTTTGGTATTAACATAAATATTTGGATATCTTCGCTTTACTTCTAATGTCTTACTAAAAATAGAACTCGTTCTTTGGTAACACCAACCACCTTGCAGTTTTCACTCAAGAATTGTGCCACTCATTTGAACTGCATTCTTCTCCAGCTTTTCCAATTTCAAGTGTAAAGAAGGTGTGAAAATATATATATATACATGTGGTCGGAGAGTGCAATGATAGTTGAGCTCGTAGATAGGATAAGGGCAGATGTTTTCATCTCTTTATCTATACTTTTACTTACATTAGCGACTTAAAGATAATGAAATCATGCGTTTAACTTTCAAACTCTCCTGTTCAACTTGAACCGGTCTATCTATCCAAGAAACTACTTGGGATCCGATCAGAGATGTGCTGAACATCTTAAGATGTAGAAAAAAAAAAACTATAAAGAAGATAAAAGTTGCAAATTGAACAACATACTATGACTAGGGCAACTCGAAATACCCACGCAATAATATAAGGCCTTCACGAGTCTTTCACAGCAGTTGCGGTAACTTGCTTACTTCTGCACTGGTGAACATACCAGTCGAGCGATAGTGACCTGGTACAACAGCAATTGATGATTAGTGAAAAGTTCAAACAAAATAGGACAACGAAAGTTGGAAGTAACAGATATACCTGTGTTATCGGCACTCTGGTCTCTTAAGAATTGTAGATCGGCAATAAGGACCTCTAAGCTTGCCTTAGAATTAACAACATTCTTTTGTAGAAGAGCACTGACCTGCCAAAAATTACCATAGAAGTAAGTATTCCTTGATTTTCATTGACACCAATATGGTGGGTTGTAATTCTGCGATAAGATAAGTGAGTGTAGCTCAATACTGATATGATCATATGATCAGTGTTATGAGGTTCACGATAATCGGCAAATTAAAGGTCAAAGAATAATACAGATTAACCAAATCACGAGGGGAGTTCCCTTATGTGGTTTTACTAAGCCAACTATAACTGTTGCCCAGAAACGCGGTTTTTTTTTTTCTTCCTTTTTTGTTTTCAGTTACTATAGTTCATTAAATTACACACCATCTGCTCAATATTGATGAACATTGCCTAAGCAAATCATTTATATTCCCTTGTTTTGTGTTCCTAAATAATGTGAATCAGTGAGTATCAAGATTATCTAGCTGAGTAATGTGAATCAACAGTTCTCCTTCTCATCCGACCAATACAGATTAAATGCCAGTTCATAAAGATTTATTGATGATCTCTAACCATCACAGGGAACTAGCATTTTTTAAAATGTTTTCCAGAAGATACAAACCAAAGCCAAGTTCTTGTATGAATGTTTCCTCGAGGACATGCTAACATTTATGTGTCTAAGGGTCCAGAAGAGTGGCATCATGTCAAGAAGAACAGTTTTGTGTTGTTATCCTGAATACTGGTACTGCAGTACTACTAAAAGAAAAAATTCCCGATAAACGAACCTCTTCATGTGTATTCTAGCATTGCTCCCAGCCACAGAGATAGAGTCCGACTCCTGGGTGTGCCCCCCTGAATATATTCCTTCAGAAACTTCAAAATCGGCTATTAGTTCCTGCAACCAGATGGAATGAGGACAAGTGATTATGAGCCGACAATACGAGGAAAAAAGTATCAATAAAGCAGGGGGTGGCTTGGCGTTATATTGAAGCACTAAGAATATCACACTAAAATATCTGACAGAATATTCAGCTCTGATGAAGCAGATGGTGGTGGGCCTGGTGGCTCCACGTGATCTAAACTAGGAAGCAATTATACCAATAAACTCGAGTTGTTCACGAAGATTTCCAATTTAAGCAACTAAAAACAAAAGCTCTTTATATTGATCATCCAATAAAAGAACGTGGGTCTTATGGTAATGCATTATGCAGATAACAACTGATCAAACCCAGTTAGGAAATTCATAAAAGAAGGCAGCAAGAGTAATTGTCTTTTTGGTAACAGATGCCCAAGAGTGGTACAGAAAATCAAACAACCACTGACAGCTGCAAAGAATTCGACTTTCGAAGAAAGGCTCTCAGCTGCCAGCACCTGGCGGGAGCTCATAAATCAAAGTTAAAAAACAACTTAGACCATGCAAATCAAAAGGGCCCACTTGAACTTTTGCCGTGGTTCAGCATCATTATTAATCTGTAGTTGTTCATTAGGAACACATTTTCGGAAACTGACGATGAATATAAACATTATGGCTGAAAATAAGCCACGACTAAAACAAGATATAGTATAAGCCCAAGCCTCAAGCTTAAAGGCGTAATGAGTTGGTCCAGTAACTCAGAATTCACCCATTGCCATTTGACATGATAGAGGATGACAGACAACATAAAAATAAAAGATTAAAGAACTAGGATGACGAAACTCAAAAATCTCTGCTTGATCAAAGTAAACCCTGGATAAGCCTGGGCCCATGCATCTACAATCAGACTTGTTTTGCTATCTCAAATATGAATGATCAAAAAATTTAGACAAAGAAAAAGTGCAAATTAAACAACATACTCTGACTAGGGCAAGTAGGAAAAGGCCATCACGAGTCTTTCACAGAAGTTGCAGTAACTTGCTAACTTCTGCGCTGGTGAACATCCCAGTTGTACACCCTAGGGATAGTGACCTGGTATAACAGCTATTGGTGATTAGCAAAAGTTCAAATTAAATAGGATAAAGAAAGTCGGAAGTTGAAGATATACCTGTGTTATTGTCACTTGGTCCCTTAAGAACTGTAGATCAGCAATAAGGACTTCTAAGCTTGCTTTAGCATTATCAAGATTCCTTTGTAGAAGAGCACTGGCCTGCCAAATTACCCAAAAAGTTAGTATTCCTTGATTTTCATTGATACCAATATGATGGGTTGTAGTTCTGCAATAAGACAGGTGATTGTAGCTCAATACTGATATGATCATGGTTATGTAGTTCTGCGAATTTAAAGGGTGAAAGAATAATACAGAATAAGAGAATCATGTGGGGCGTTCCCTTATGTGATTTTACTAAGCCAGCTATAACTGTTGCCTAAGACCAGAAAAGCACCTTCTTTTTTCTTTTTCTTTTTCTTTTTCGATTCAACTTATTATAGTTCTGTTAAATTCCACACCCACTGCTCAGTAATAATGAATTGAACATTGCCTAAGCAAGTCACTTATATTCCCTTGTTTTGTGTTCCTAAATAATGTGAATCAGTGAGTGCCAAGATTATCTAGCTGAAGAACTGAGTAATTTTAATCAACAGTTCTCCTTCTCTTACACCCAATACAGATCACAGGGAACAGAAATACGCTTGGCTAATTAGCCTTTGACAGTTTATGAAAGACTCCTCTAACCATCACAAAGTACTAACATTTCTTTTAAAAGAACATGAGTCCTATGGTAATACATTATGCAAATAACAACTGATCAAACCCAGTTAAGAAGTTCATAAAAGAAGGCAGCATTGATATGTCTTTTTGGTAACAAATGCCCAGGAGTGGTACAGAGAATCAAACAAGAACTGACACAGCTGCAAAGAATTCGACTTTCGAGGAAAGGCTCTCAGCTGCCAGCACCTGGTGGGAGCTCCTAAATGAAAGTTCGAAAGTCAAAGAACCAACTTAGACGATACAATCCAAATGGGGCCACTTGAATTCAACTTCATCAGAACACATTTTCGGAAACTGACGAAGAATATAGACATTATGGCTGAAAATAAGCTGGGATGAGCCGGGACTAAAGCAAGATAGAGCATGATCCCAAACCTCAAGTCCAGAAACTCGGAATTCACACATAGGCGTTTGAGATGATAGAGGATAACAGACGACATAAAATAAAAGATTAAATGACTAGGGCGATTGGACTCATTTTGGAAAAAAAAACTCAAAAATCGCTGCTTGATCAAAGTAAAGGCTGGATAAGCCTGGGCTCATGCATCTACAATCAGACTTGTTTTGCCATCTCTAATCTGAATGATCAAAAAATTGAACTAAGAAAAGAAATGATAACCAAGACCACCTTTACTCTAAAATAAAAATATTATTTGCTGATGTCCCAGTTTTACTGAATCTCTACTGGCATAGAGATACAAAATAATATATAGACTAGCTGAACTTGCGCCAACTAAATCAATATTAAGGTGTGCATGAATTTCTATACGTGTATACAAAAATGTCAATACTTGTGAAAATATTTTGTATCTAAGCAACTTAGCAACTTGTATACAAAAAAGTCACTAATCAAGAAGATGTATATTAAATTTGAACTTACAATTTATAAAAGCGACCCACGTACCAGAACCATGACCTATGGAGACTTAGAGCTTAGGACTTTGGTCCTTATGATTTATCAGTATAGCTGTTATCTGGACTATTACTAGCATTATTGGCAGCGTTACTATTTTTACTATATATTTATTTTTCTGTTTCTGATTTTAGTTTTGGTTTTGGTAACTTTGATATGGGTTGCATTTCTAGCCTACCCCAGCTTGTTTGGGACTAAAGGCTTGGTCTTGTTGTCTAATAGTACCATTATGTCAAAAGCATGCCCAGAAATATGAATAAAGAACCTCACCAGCACCCTTATTAGCTTGCAACGCAATGACTATATCCAAACATTTCTCAATCTCGGGAATTTTTGCCTGGTTATCAAAACAAAAAAGAATCAACATCAGTTGCACAGACAAGACAATCTACTTCATTAAAACAGCAAGAAGCGGTAAAATTGATTCGAAGTCTTCTCTAGTTAAGTAGTCGAGACAAAACACACATCAACGTTATTAGACAGGCAGACCCTTATTGTGTTCTTAAGACAAATAAAACGATGGTTTAAATCAACCAAATCACAGTTCAAGTTTCAATCAGACACTCAGCTTTCAATGTGAACTGGTAGAGGGCACGTGAGTTGGATGTCATAGATAATTAACACTGAATATATAAGAAAGATAGCACAGAACTCTTCATTTTTTTCCTGAAAATTTGAATAATCGATGGAAGGACCAAAAAATTTGCAATCAAAATGTTTCAAAAAAGTATAATCATACTCTCCACAGCAAAAGAGATGATGTTCAAAAAATTCCACAAAGACAACATCCAATCGAATCAAACTCATAGGGATATTGCAGGCAATACAGTAAGAACTTGTTCTCAGGCTTTTAAAAACTCTAAAAATTTCAGTAGGTGTTACTCAAATCCAACCATAACTTGTTCCATGCTAATAACGCTTTTAGTGTTCTTTTCAGGGATAACATATTTTCTTACCCAGACTGTTGCATGGTTATTTCCGCTTCATTGATAGCAGGATCAAGTTCAGGGCTGTTGGCATGTGAGAAACTGAAAATTATTGGATTCCCATGTATGTAGAGCAGCTGGATCTGGGTTACCTCAAGGTAAATCACAATCACTCCTGGGATTAGTAGAGGTAGAGATCAGAAAAAGTAAACAGAACGAAAAAAAGAAATTTACAAACAGTACTTGGTGACGAAGCTCTAGTGACATTGTGATTAAAGTCAGCAGATTTGTAAAACCATATTTCAAACATGATGAGCATAGTTTAAATATAAGACCTTTGATTTGGTTTGGACAAGGAATTCGATCGAGACACCAAGTCCTACTTAAGCTGTCAGGACTATTGTCACAATGGGCAGGATAGCCCCAAAAATCACCAACAGCAAGGAAATCTGCGTCATTGGCAGAAACATCAAGTCAGTATGTGGAGATGCAAGATAAAGATAGTTACATTCCCAAGACGGATTACCCAAAGCTCACCAGGGATGAATTTGACTTTTGGTTCTTTGAGGTCTTGCGCAAGTTGAGATTTTGTTCTCAACATGTGAATCAATGTCAACTAAAGAGCAAAATGTGGCTCTAGAGCTAATCCGATCTCGAGGAGGGAGGCGAGTTACAGATGACAACTCCTTGCCCATGGACCAGCACAGCAAGATCTTTGAAAATCCCATTTACTTCACCATCTGGTTCTGTCTCTCTTGGATACCTTGTTCTTGTTCTTCGGTGATCACTTCATTGAAAACATCTCATTGTCCAGCATAAATCATTGGCTTTTCTAGATTACAGCTGTTAACAGAGATTTCTCAAGGTCTTCCAGCTGGAAGATAAAAAACATGAGAAAGTTACCACTTGCTCTCAAGAAAAAAATGCATGCACTAGATCAGTTTCAAGGATTGATTAAGAAGCTGGACGATATCTTTTATTCTGTCTCTTCAAGAACAGGCATCAAGATTGTTCATAAGAACAAGAAGGTTAATGTTCTTAAGCTAAAATTGAAAGTTTGCTGGGAAAAGAGATGACAGTATCATTCAAAGGCCATAATACTTTTACAAAATTCACCATCGTTGCTACCTACCTGATAAGCTGTCAAGATGCGTGACAATCATGTATTCAAAGTTTACTTTTGACACACAGAAAGCCACTACCTCCCTGTAAGTTCTTTGTAGAGTAATCAAGCAAATTAAAACGAAACATGTACCTTGCATTACCAATTTATTCTCTGGAGATAGTTTGTTGCAGTCCTAGGATGGTGTATATTTATTCTAACGACTTAAACCCATCAGAACCCAAAAATTCCATCGAGTGAAAGAGAACTCTTTGAGACATTTCTACAAACAGTTATCATGCATTTGTATGGCAGTATGGAACCTTAAGAAAAACGGCATCCTAGTTCTATAAAAATAGCTCAAAAAAAATTGTAGTAAAAAACATTGACATGTGAGTTAATTCATATTGAATACAGAATAAGAATAAGGCTTCATGGAGTGCAAGTGCAAAGAGACTAACTTAAGAGCATAGAAAAATTATACCTTGGTTTTGAATTTCCCCCTTATGCAAGAAGAAACGGAGCTCTTTGTTTACATTTCAAGGATCATTTCTAGAATATGCCAGTAGGTTAGGTGAATAATCTGGGTTGGGAGACAAAATCTATAAATAAACTTTCAATCTCGAGCCGCTGGGCCGAGACACGTTTTTTTATTATAGACATGTAGCTGGTATCCGCATTTACAGAGAGATTGACACTACAAGCATACCAGTCTCCAAATAAAAGATGGATTACTCTCGTCTAATTGATAACACTGAAGATATCTAAAAAACCTGGCAAAACAAGGTATAATAATATCAGCATTTGGAGATGAATAACGGAAGGACGATTTTAGGTCCGGAACTTAAGTTATTCAAAGAAGGTACAGGGTCAACTGTGAAAGCCTCTCTCTCTCTCCTCATCTCTCACCCTCTTCCCAGGTAAGTAAACGGATTCAAAGCCTTCCACCTGATCAGGGTCATGCCCGCTTGATCCTCACCTCCTGCTCCCCCCGCTGGCCCGGGTTTTCTTGTTCTTTTTCGTTTTATTTGATCCACCCTGGCTGTTAGGATTTACTTCCTGTCATTCATGAAACATAACAAGTTCCGATCAGTATGTTTCATATTTAACTCCTACCGAAGGTTTTAGCTTCTAATAAACTCTTATTACCTTCTCAAGGGAAACAATGTATTTGTAGATCACTGTCTTTGCTGCAATTTCTACTGATCCACCCGCGTTGCCAATGTTGTCATGATATTCCTGTCACGAATGAAAGATGAAAAGTTCCCATGAGGAAGTTTCTCACTATACTCCTAACAACGGTTAACACTGCTATCAAACCATAGGATGATAGGACCCTGAAAAGTTCAGATATTTCAACAATTCCAACCATCTAAAAACTGAAAAGGCAAGACAAACTGAACAAATTACACAATTTTGGAACCTCATGTGTAGTTCCAGCTAACAGAATGTTTATTGGATCATAAAATAAGGCAGCTATATACACTAGTAATCACATAATGCAAATACTTGACACGCATGAGCAGACTAATTTGAATACATACTTTAAGAATCCCCAGCACATCTTCTTTCCTAACTCCTCCAATTCTAGCTGTTATAGTACTTCTCCTGCAAAGTAAAACAACCTTGAATTGAATACCAGATGCAGTGGATTTATACAGATAAAGATCAAAACAAGAAAAGCAGATGGTAACACTCACTTGGACAGCAAAAGATAAGCAAGAATAACAGCAATCAACTGCAGATTCATAATGGGAACAAATTAGAGTCAAAAGGGAAACATATGTAAGACAAAAAGAAAATCATTCACTATAAAAAGGAAATGCAAGTACTGACTTTTTAGTTTCTGTATTTCTCATCAACAATATTTTGCCACATACTTCTAAGCTCCGACTATATTTAGATTTTTATTTTATTGTTTTCTACTTATTTTTACAAGCATAAGATGTAAATTGGATTAGTTTATCCAAATTGTCTTTGCAGTTGTGATATTCATCACTATGACAATATCAAAGCAAGACCGCAGGAGCAATGCTGACCTGAAGCGTGGACAATCCATACTCCAGTTTTTCATCGTAGAGCTCAGACTCGTCCAGCTGTAATATTATAGGCAGAAGCGCTAAGCACAGGTATAAGATATTTGACATCAAAACAGATAAACTTCAAGCAGATATCATGAGAAAAAAGCGAAATGAAAATGTGCACAACCTGTTTGTCTTTGAGTTGATTCATCCTTGCATTAACTTCTGTGGAATATCTGCACGATATTAAGTCGATCAGGAGCCCATTAAGCAATGCCGGACATCTTTTGAGCCGATGCTTTTAATGATTTTAGAAGAATAAAATCAAAATACAACTCCTAGCTTTGATTAAGGAAGAGTGTAACTTAGACAACCAAACAGGTAGGGTGTAATACCGTGAGAAGAGGTCCAAAAGCCAATCGATGTAATTATTCTCCTCAAACTTATCTAACAATGCATCTTTTTCCACACCGGTAGTGCCATCTGAACAACATAAGCAGACGTCAGACAATTTTAAATGTTATTTCGAAACAGCTCTTGATGAAGATGAAATCAGGAAAGGTATTCAAACTAATGGTTCTTCACACAGACAAAAAATACATAAGAACACAAGATCAGATGATAGCTCATCACAAGAAAATAACAGATTGCCAAATCTTAGACATAAGGACACTGACAACAAGCTTAATTACACTTTTTATAAATACCTTCGCCTCGAAAATCATAAAATTTCTAGAATAAAATGTGCAGACATTCCCTCCATGAAATATATCATACAGGTTGCAGATAAAATGGGAAGATAATGTAGTTGGTTACGCATGCTGCAATCAGGCTAGGTAAAAAAAGGGTTATAGTTTGAGAATCATCTAGTTTTTCTTCTAAGGAAATCTCAAGCGGCCTTTCTGTTAAGATGTGAAGGAGTTTTGGTCGAATGTTAACTTCCGGAGAAGTTACTCCAGCACATAGTAGTTAAAATCTTGTATCTTACCAGTATTGGCCAAGTCAGGTACACCTTGACAAGGGAGTCCATCCAGTTTATTCGATAAACTCGAAGCAACTCTTAAAGAAAAAGTTTGATGAGCCTATTAAGTCGTGAGGGGGAAGTTGGCTAAAGAGAAGAGTATGATGCCATTAGGTTGCGAGTGGTGTTGGCTAAAGAGAAGAGTATGGGCTCATTGTTCCAAAAAAATAAACTCTTAATGTGTTATATACTTATAGGCATGTTTTTCTTGTTCATACTACTAAGGTCTGACAGATTATTTAGTAACTTCGAGAAAGGGACATAGAGATATCATGTTTCACTGATCATTGCACTCAGAAGATGATTCCACTACTTAATATACAAAACATTTTTTTCCTGAGTGGTTAATGTATGTCTCGGACCCCTGATTTATCCTTTTGTCTTACGGGCTGGTAAAAATCATACATTTAAATGAGCAACAAGGTGTCTCAGGAAAGGAAGATACCATGGACTAAAACAAGAATCGTTAAGCTACACAACTATATCTCAGAAAATGCAGGCACTCAAAAAGACTAACCAATAGACAAAAAAGCATTTAGAAAAATCATTGTAAGCTATAAAATTTGCTTTCCTTACCAGTTATTAATGTTGTGATGAGAGACATATGATGTCCTTCAATTTCATCTCCCTTATGAGTAATGCTTGATGAAATCTGAGAAAATAACCAAAGTAAATCTTGTGAATACTAGAAGAATTCTGCAGTCGTTATTAGGCATATAAGAATTAGTAAAACAGGTCTTATGAAGTCATGTAGTTCTTCCTTCATGCACATATGCAGATTATTATACTAAAAGCATGACTAGATAAAACAATTTCCCTAGAACTAGGGGTTGCAAAATAAGAGACTTACTGCATCAATGGAAGCAGGGAATGCAATGTCGAGCGCCAAAGCATCATTCACAAACATGTCAGAAGCAGAAGGACACTTTTTCAGTGCAATAACAAGCGCCGCAATTGCAGACCCATAATAAAAATTACTCAACTTCTCCTGCTTAACAATTTGTAGCATCAAATGAACTCCTCCGGCATCGGCAAACCTCTTTTTATTCTCCACAGAAGATAATAGACAAAATAAGCAATCAAACAGACACTGCACCAGGTTGAATTCTTCGTCTTGGTTCAGCATGTCTTCTTTTTTGACAAGAGTTTTGGTATAAGGCAAACAACGAAACAGAATCTGCATCCGGTCTAGTACTTCTTGGTCCAGCATGACAGGACTTTTGGTATAAGGTAAAAGAGCCTTTACAACAACATCTACAGTACCCATTTTCCCTAATTCGAGAATGTTTTCCTTACTTGTATACTGTAAAATAGTCGTTAATAACCCCGCAGTATACTGTTTTTTATTATCACATCCTTTAGTTTTGATTACCTCCAATACCCAATTAATGAGCTTGGTCTGCTTGCCCACGATTTCTGCTACATCTGGTCTAATAAAAATCATGTGTGCAATAGTTTGAAGTGCTCCATAAACAACATTATCATCTTCAGAAAACCTAAGAAAACATGAAACAATCGCTTCTACTGCTTGGTATTTTACTAACAAATCAACAAATGCGGCAGCTTGTTCATCGTGCGTAAGATAAATATTGCCATAAGTTAATTTTTCGAATGCTAAAAGAATACGACTAGCTAAGATTTTCCCACAATTACCTAATAAACCAACCATCGGTTCAAAAGCCTGGAGCTGTACTAACTCCTGATAAACTTTAGGTGAAACAATTTTCGTCATTCTCATCCTTCTGATAATTTCAATAAGTGCTTCTTCAGATTTGCCATAATCATTAAGAGCTTCTCGAAAGGATGAGTAAAGTTGATCTGCTGTTTCACGAAGCGGACGCACTCCTCCGAAGATAGGGATGGCGATTTCATCACTCATCTCTAGAATAGAATTGTAGATAGGAGAGAAGAGGAAGGAGGAGGTGAATTTTGTTTTCTGTTTCTAGGGTTTTTTCAATGTATAAGATGGAAAACCTAAGAGAGAGGAAAATAGATTAGTTCGCTTAAGGAGGACTGGATTTTGCCGACTAGGGATAAAAATCCTGGTTTAATTGGGGGCTGAAGTTTTAATTGGGCCAGGAAGTTTTAATTGGGCCAGGCACTAGATGACAAAAAAAAATCCTTTCAATCCTAATTTGGGTCACCCTTTATAAAAAAAAAATTTAATGGTAAAATGTCCTTGAGTGGTTAGTATTAGATTACTGCTATAACAGTGGGGGTCGATCAAAGGGAAATTAAGAATTCCATTTTTTTTCTTCTTTTTTTTTAGGATAATCACCATCGCCACAAGGTTTTCTAACCCTTTTTTCTCCATGTTTTTTTTTTTGGGCACCAACGTAAAATTATTTACACAAATATGGCAGGGATAAAAAAATACTATCATGTGACCTGATAACATTTTATCCATCAATTTTTTTTTTACGATGTCAAAGCAATTGATGACTATTTTGTAAACGTCCACCACGTGTTGTAGAGAACGTATTCATGGACTAAAGGTGTTAGAGAATCTAACAAAAGGGTAAATGGGTAACTTAAGGTCAGAGCATGAACTAAAAAAAAACATATGAAACCTAGTTGTTTAATCTCCTCGACTCTCATTTTTTTCCTATTCCATCTTACGATTTAGTTAACAGAAACGTTATCACTATTTTAGAGCAAGTGGTTGTCAATTTAGGTGTGAACATTTTAACGTGAGTTGGAGGACTTCATAAAAGGATGTCATCAGGGGCGGAGCCAGATTTTAAGAATTGGGTGGGCAAGTTATGAATGGGTGGACATTTAAGGGGGTGCAAAATGGGTAAAAATGGGTATATTAGGCTAAAATATAAAAAAAATTGGACTTGGAAACCATATGGGCTGGGTGGGAAAGTGCACACCCACCCTTCCATGTGGCTCCGCCCCTGATGGTCATTTATAAAAAAAATATGGTTGAAGTTCATGGTTGAGATTGAAGTTTTTTAAACAAACTTATTATAGGGGCGGCATGGTTTATTAGAGGGGCGGCAGTGTGATAGTAATGTCCCTTTAATTGGTTAAGGGATGTCCTAAAGGGGATGTAAATTGACTAGATTACCCTTTTCACCTTAAATGGACTAATATACCCTTACTTTATAAGTTAAAAAGACCTAATTGTCCTCCCCTATTTATAAACCTAATGAATCAAAAAAACCAAAACAGTTTTCTTTTTTTCATCTTCTCTTCTCCTCCTCTATCAACCGTAAACACCATTAAAACTGAAATTTTCATCGTGTTCGATTAATCGGCGATTTGAAAAATTTATAATCGTTGATTGAAACCTATATTAAAGATGCCGAAGAAAAAGGTTGATGAAGATTGTATCCGTTCTAATGAACCACATCCTCCATTAGGTCAAGAACATCAATTTGAAACTCCTCAACCGTCAAAATCAAGCCCAATGACTTATATGAGGTATGTTTCGGAAAACCCACTTAGGGTTTAGTCTATTGTGTATGATTTAAGTTAGTTTTGTATCAAAAAATAAGGTTTTGGTTCAAAATTAAAATTGAAATCTCTGTGTTGCATGTGAGTTACGGTTGGTAATAACTCCAATTGCAACCATAACTATAAATTTGGCTGATGTTACGGTTTGTTGCAACTCATTACCAACCGTAAGTTCCTGATTTTGATATAGAATGTTCAATTACGTTTGATTTTTTGCAACCATAAGTAGATTTCGGTTGGTATCGATACATAAGTTACGAACCGTAATTTACCCTGTAACTTCCATTTTCTTTTTTACGGTTTGTAACTTCATCACTGTTAGCAACCGTATTTGAGTTACGACTTGTAACTCAAATAACTGTACCAACCGTAGAACATCCTGTAACTTGGTAATTTGCCCAAAAACACATACGGTTCAAAAGTAATATCAAATACCAACCGTAGGTTAGATACGGTTGATATCGATCCATTAGTTACCAACCGTAGTTTAGTTACGGTTGATATCGACTTATTAGTTACAAACCGTAACTATGCATGCTCACCAAAAAAAAAATTGTGTTTCATTTTTTATGTTATTTTTTTTACCATTAGTAAATCAATCAATTGTGATGCTTGTGTAGGAATCCTGATAGGGTGAAGAAAAAGAGAGGAAATAACTTAACCCCGATTGATCATACGCCCACCCCTCGCGGTGACAAGCATTTAGGGGTAGATAATATAGGTATCCACAAGAATGAGAAGAGGAAGAATAAGTTTGAAATTAAGTTGAGAGAAGAACATGTGGCTGAATCTGGAGTTGAGTTAGAAGGAGTGGAACATAATGCATCAAGAAGCGGTCGGAGTCGAAACAAACCGTGAAGGCAACCAAAATGAAATTGTAGAGGAAGAAACTAATTATGATGAAGATGAAGAAGTATTTAAAGAATCCAATGATGAAGAAGAGGAGGAAGAGGAAGCAAATGATGAAGAGGATGAAGAGGAATAAAATGATGAAGAGAAAGAAGAGGGATAAAATGATGAAGAGAGAAAAAATGCCAAGGGAAAACAGGTTGTTGTAGCTTCACCTCTCGAGTTAAAGAAAGGAACCCGCACCAAAAGGGATGCATATTCCTAAAGGCAAAGATTTGTTGTTTCCACAGAAGAAGAATAGAAGACCTTTGGGCGAGGCCCCAGATAAGTCTTCAATCTTAGTTGGTTATAAAGATTCCTGGGCCGCAAAAGTCTGTGAGACAAGGGTATGATTTTTCTTACTTTTCTTAAAACATTCAATTTATATACCTTATTTTGGTACATTTTGTTTGTTTGTTTGTTTAGATCACCAAAATATAAACATATTTTGGTATATTTGTTTTTTTAGGACCATGCAAGATGCACAAAATTGCTCAAGCATCAAAGGGCTAAACATTGGCCATTAAGTGTAAAGAATGTGTTGCGGTTCGCAATCTAGTGGTTAGTACAGGATTAGGGCCTGGAATTCTTCATTCCCAATTGGAGTATGATAGTGTTTTGGTCTCTGCCTTCAGGGAACGATTTTGGCTTGATACCGATACGTTTCATCTTCCATTTGGAGAGATGACAATAACACCGGACGATGTGAAGCAAATTCTTGACCTTGAAGTTGAAGGACAATCTGTGTTTGAAGGTTTCGACAACAACATGTCTTGGACTAACCTTTACACCCTTGTTCAAGAAACACTTGGTTGGGAGAAAGATGAAACCGAGATGGAGTTTCAGTTGGATGGTGGTTATAACCCTGATGAACCACATAAACCACGTATCATCAAAAATCTTTTGCTAAAGAATCTGAGGAAAAAGTTTAAAGGAACACAGAAAAAGGAATTGGAAGGTGAGGTGATGGATGAAACAAGAGTTAGGCGTACAGCCACAGCTTATTTGTTGTATTCTCTTGGGACCGTATTCTTTCCTGATAACTTTGGAAATAGGGTGAATGTTCATTACCTACGCTTGTTGAAGAATTTGAATGGTACCAAAAATTATTCATGGGCCACTGCCACCCTTGCATATTTACTTGAGAGCCTAATAAAGGCCTCGAGGGTTGGAGCTACTGAAATTGCAGGGAGCGTTGCGCTTTTAATGGTAAGTTTGGTTACATTGTTATCATATGATAGTTTGTTATATTTTTAGTCATGTGGCAATTGTTTATACTTTTTTTTTATAGGCATGGGTTTACGACCACTTTCCGAGCCTGAGACCTCCTACTGAATGGGAAGAACATGATTATGGCCCTACGGGAAAGAAGTTCAAGTTCACTGGTAGACAACAAAGGTACAAAGAGGGGAAGCTCATTCTAATGGGGGAGCAAATAGATGCTTTCACTGTTGAATATGCTATCTTTGACCCTTATTCGAGGATCCAAAATGGATTTGATGCTCGTAGGTTCACAGAGACCGCAGGCTACAACGGACCATTGTATCATCCCACAAGTTACATTATGACCAATCCTCGTCGAACTCTACGCCAAGTTGGTCATATTCAGAAAAGGGTTATCAAGGAAAACTTCACATTGTCCAAGAAAGGATCCGAGACAAAAGGCCCCACAATTGTACTCAACTACCACCCAACTCCGACGGTTGATACTTGGAACAACCGCCATCAAGAAAGATACCAACTCGCAGCGGGAAAGGCAAGGGCTTGTAATAATACGAAAGAGTCATCTGATGATTACATGGATTGGTATTATCATTTTGGTCATCCACATGTGATCAATATTGATCCGGAGGCCTAGACATATATTCAAAAGGCTATAGCACAAAGGAAGGGAGTCGATGAGACCAAAGAGAAAAAGGGTTTATTTGGTTTTTCTTGGAAGAAGCTATATTTCATGTCGGTGCACAATTTTTTTATCCTCATGACTTTGGATTTTAAGATTAATGAATATTATGAAATAATCTCTTAACACTTTTTTTTTATATGTGAATAGAAAGAGCGAACCCAAGGTTTGGCAAATTGCTTGACTACATGCATCCGTAGTAATGGTGTGATCAAAGCTCCTCAACAAAAGATCTGACAATAGCGAATAAGGAACATGCATAATCCAAACATGGAAGAATTATATGAGGGGTTGGTCACGGAAGAAATAGGCTTAAATAGGAGTAGAAACTCTCTTGGAGGTGCGAGTAGTATCCATAGTCAATTTTCACCTAGTAGCGAAGATACAAATCTTGAAGAGGAGGTGCACAGTGTGGGTACTGGCCAAAGAGGTGGTTGTGGTCGTGGTCGCGGTAGACACGGTGGTCATTGTGATGGTCCTAAAACTCGTGGTGGTCGCCGTGCTTAGTTATGGTTGTTGTGTTAGTTATGGATATGCGTTAGTTGTGTGTGGTTAGTTATGAATTTCAACTTATGGATATTATGATAAATTAATAATTGTGTGTTAGTTATGGATTTGAACTTATGGATATTATCTACGAATTTGAACTTATTTGTGTTAGTTATGGATTTGAACTTATGGATATTATCTATGAATATGAATTTGAAGTTATGGATATGTGTGTTTGTGTAGTTACAAAGCTAAGGCTGAAATTTGAACTCAGAGTTACGGTTGGTAATGATAATTGTTGACTTTGGACCCGTATTAGTGTAACATATTTCTCGGCTAGAGCTTTTCCAATCTCGGTATCGCCAAACGTTTCTCCAAAATCTCGATCAATTATTGTTTCACGAAATGATAATTGTTGCCAAAAGGGATCAACATCTTGAATCGGGATCACTTTGTCTTGGTATGTGGCTATAACATGCCGACATGGGAGTCCCAAACTTGTCATGTTTGGGCAAACACACTCTTCTTCATAATCCCCCAATTCAAAATGTTGTACTTCATACATTATCTTATCATTTGCGCGATGCGAAACTTGAAATGTAGTTCCCCTTAGCCACGAATTTTCTAACCATTTGGTGTGTAGTTTACCTTTGCTTTTTTTAAAAGACTCCGTAACTTTATCGTGATCACGGCGGAAATATGCATCCATGTCTTTGAATAACGTAACTAACCCACCATTACAACTATGAAATTTCTTCTTCAACCGGTTGTGAGATGACTCCGCCGTACTTGTAGCTTGGTTGTCAAAGTGCCTATATTGGTTAGTGAATGCCGCTACAAACTTCTCTTTGTGCGGATCCAACCAATTATCCAACAAATACTTCACAACACTTGGATAACTTCTTTTCCAATGAGCCACTAACATACGAGCTCTATCCTCATATTCATCCACGGTGATAGAATGTATCAAGGCTCTCCACTCCATTTTGAAACTATCCCATTTTAGTTCCGCCAACTTGTCATCCTCCTTATATTTCTCCCTGGCTTCCTCTTGCTAATGTAACGGTAGTTTCTTTATTCTATCCATTTCGCTTTTTTTGGTTGGACGGACAATGCGCATGCACTTAGTTTCAATACTATTCCACAAGTGGAACATGCAAAGAAGGTTATGAGCTTCCGGGAAAACCCTCTTTATTTCATTCAACAAAGCTTATTCCTTGTCGGTAATAATCACCTTTGGAGTGTATCCCTCTACGTAGAATAGCTTCACTTGGTTTAATGCCCACACATAGCTCTCTTCGGGCTCATTTTTCAAGAAACAAAAACCAACATTAAAAGGAGCATTTGTAGAATTTTGCCCGACAATGTTCAACAACGGCATCTCAAACTTGTTGGTTTTGTATGTGCAATCCATTAGAAGCACTTGATGAGAGCACCGTGCCAACTTTACAAACTCTGGATGAGCCAATAAAAGATGTTTTATTCGTCCTTTCTCATCTTCATCGTGGAAAACCGATTAATTATGCGTCTCCCCCAAATGCCTTAATTGTTGCATTTCGTTCCTTTGTTCCCATTTCTTGTTCTTCAATTTTGTTCTTGCGTTGTAGATGTTAGGAAAAGTAGAGACATTTTGTGGGTTTCTTTCCTTTAAGTGAGCGAGGATATCAATGGGCTTCATACGAATATTTTTCAATGACTCTACGATCTTCTCTTATTTTTCAGTAAGGCGTCCAGCATAAGAGTGTGTTAGCAAACTCTCTGGTATAGGGTGGTTATGACTACCGCATATAACTTTCTCCAAAAACCAGTTTTTTGCCGCATTCCTTTTAAATTGAAGATTGAAGGGGCATCGGGTCTTCTTAGAGAAAGTAGTCATCTTCCTCTTTGTCTTTGCTTCATGAACGGTACCTTTTTTTGCGTGACTTCTATGTTTTCCACTACACTCGCAAACCATTTGAAAGGCAATATCACTAGTGGTACCATTACAAACAATGATACACTTAATCAACTTGCCTCGTTCTCTAGCCCACTTATTTGCATCTTATTTCTCATTCCATGTATTATCGGTTAAATAGTGAAAGCTAGAATCTTTGGTGAGAATTTCATTTGCTAAAGGTTGATCATCCATTAAGGGAGGTACATCAACGACCTGGGCAAAAATATACCAACATTAGTCTAAATGAGGCAACAAAACGAAAACATATATGAAGATACGGTTGGTAACTAAATAATATAAACAAACCGTAACAGAGTTAAGGTTTGTAGTTATAATCCTATACAAACCGTAACAAACATACGGTTAGATTGTCATCTTCTAACAAACCGTAAATACATCAAAAAAAATTTAAACACGCGGAGTAACTTACGGTTGGACACGAAAAGTCAATAACACACAGTAACTTAATTACGGTTGATATCAATTAACAGATTACCAACCGTAAATAGTGCACTAAATATTGCCATGCACATGATGAATTACGGTTGGTAACTACTGAACAAAATAATCAACCGAAATTATGCTACGGTTCGCAAGGTAACAAATTTCACCAACCGTTACTGGTATTATGATTGGGTTTTCCCCAAATTGAACCAGTTACGATTGGTATTTCCTACTTTACAAACTGTAACATAGAGTTACGGTTGGTCACGAGCTTAATTCCAACCGTATGTTCTTCTGAAATTTTAAAATTTTTGATTTTTTACGTACTTTAGATAATTTTGAGCAACAAAAAGCTAATGGGAACTAATTTAGAAGTATACCTGGTCATTTTTAGTGCTGGGTTCTTCACTTTGTTGGTTAATTTCTTCAATTGGTTGAGATTCACCTTCACTTGGGGTTAAAACATCTATACCATCTAACAAATACTCCATATCAGGATCTCTATCAAGAGGTACGTAGTACTTGGTTTCTCTATCATATAGAGATTCACCCATCTCAAATTTGTAACAGGAATCACTCATTTTGGTTGAGTGAATCAAAATCTAGGGTTTCACAAATATCACAAAAGTTTTTCTTTTTCTTCTGCTCTAAACCTTTTTTTTTTTTTAACTCTAAAAATCTAATTTTGTTTTGATTATGAGTTAATATAAGTAAACTTGATTATCATCACTAAACTAGGTTATCAATAATGAGGGTTAAATTGTCATTTCTAGTTTTTTTTTATAAGGGGCGCCTTGAATGATCATGTAATGACCCTTTTTGTCCTATTAGAATATCGCCCCTCTAATAAACCATGCCTCCCCTATAATAAGATTGTTTTTAAAACGGAACACAAACTGCGATAATGGAGGTTGAAATTGAAGGATTTGTTGAGCAGCTGAGGTCCCTCCGAGAGATATTTGATATTTGGGTAAAAATTTAATTTCAAATGAAGAATTTATCATCTAGATGACCACACGCGGTGGGATGACCGACCAAAGACCTAATTAAAACCACAAAACCTTTACAATCTGACCTAATTAAAATAGTTGAAAGAGCTACTATCATTTTTATTTATTTTTGGTTGCTAAAATGAAAATATGACGATGTTTTTTTTCCTAACACAAAAATAGTAATTCTTTAGAAAGATGGATTAATATCTTAGCGACGGGGAATAATGGTAAGTCACACATCTAATATGGCGCTGGATTAATTTATATATTGAAGACTATCATATAGGGTTGTCAATGGAATACCGAGTTCCGGATTCCGTAACCGATAATCCGAGTTCCTATAAGAAATTTTCCGACATAACGGTAATCGGAAATCGGTAATGGAAAATTATCGGTAATTTTTGCCTTACCGGAACGATATTGGTTTAGGCACTTACCGTTACGTTAATTACCGATACCAGTAATTATTGTCGCACATGTATATTGTCCGTGCTAATATTACTTTGTCTCTTATCTTCCATATTCTTCTAATCTTCTTCTAGTTCGAAACAAAAGGAAAAAAAAAACTACCCTAGAGAGAGAGTCGAGAGAAAGAGATCGATACTCCAGAGAGAGACAGTCGAGAAAAAACCTTTTTTTTTTTTTTTTTTTTTGCAAGAACATGTAACTAAGCAAATTTGGAACATTGTATGTGTATACTTTGTGCTTTGCATGGATTTTGAACCTAAAGTTTCTCATTTTGAACAGATTTTATCCTAATGTTTCTTATTTTGAAATAATTTTCAGTATGAGAAATAGGTTATGTATAACGTTGTCACATACCGGTATTTATCGATATGGAACGGTAACGGTTTATATTTTTAGAATTCCGCCAGAAATTAATGGTATTGGAATTTTGATATGAAATATCGGTAACTGTAATGGATGAGCTAGTTACCATTTCGATAGGTTCCATTGACAGCCCTACTGTCATATGAAACTTTAGTTCGACAACTAAACTAAATTGGCTTATTCATAATGGACTTTTCTGACTATATCATCCAAATATCTTGACATTCACATTTCAAAATATACTCACTCGTCAAATTATGGGAAAACCGGGTCAAAACTGACCGTTTTGACTAGTTTTGACTAATTTATGTGTGTCTCGTAAAGTCTAACCATCTCACTACACGTAAGTACCTAATCCTATTGCATTAACCACACCGGACTTTGGACCACATAAACCTAAAGCAGTTCTTCTCTTCCTCGTATGGAAGGTTTGTCTCTCTCGTCTTCTCTCCGGCCTTTCCTGATTCCAGCAGTAAAATGAATATACAATTTGGAGAAAAATCCCAGAGATTATTTATTCGTCCCATTTCAAAGGTAACCCAGCATTCAAAATGTCTCCTTTCTTCAATCAAACTTATCAATTTTAAAGATCATGTTCCAGTGTTTCACTGATTAAATTTAGGCTTCTCTTAAATATAGCCCACACATTTATTAACCATATCCCAAAAAGTTTAAGTTAAAATCAAAAGTCAAAAGTTAAAATGAAAAACCAAACAAGTTTTAATTTTCTACTAACAATTCAACCAAAATCTCTTTTTTTACTCAAAATCAAAATAAACCCTAACTTAAAATTGATTATCATTGTTCTTAGTGTTATCACAAATTGAACAATCATATATAAACCTTGATTCTTACTTATTTTCCCAAAACAAAACAAAATAAATTTTAATTGTTTTTTCTCTAAAACTAGTACAACCGTTGCCACGGTGGGAGGGCCGACCGAAAAAGAATCTGAAGATGGGGTTTGTCTGCGACTACTTTCGCTCCGTTTCGGGAAAAGTGATCTTTTCGCCCCGTTTCAGAAAAAGTGATACTTTCGTCCCGTTTCAGAAACTATCACTTTTTCTGAAACGGGACGAAAGTATCACTTTTCCCTAAACAGAGCGAAAGTATCATGTTTCCCCGAAACAGGGCGAAAGTATCACTTTTCCCGAAATAGAGTGAAAGTATCACTTTTCCTGAAATGAAATGTGAAAGTATCACTTTTTTCTGAAGCGGAAAATTAGTCGATCCACAAACCAAAATATGGTTACATGATGTGTTATGCATCCTTTGTGGTGGTTTGCATAATGGCTATGCATTCAATTTTCGTGAATTGTGGCTAAAATGAAAGTATCACTTTTCTTATAACGGAGGGAGTACATCGTTTTATTAGTTGTAACGGAAAATTAGTCGACGCATAAATCAAAATATGGCTACATAAAGTATTATGTATCCTTTGTGATGGTTTGCATAATGGATGTACATTTAATTTCTAAAATTGTGCATAAAATTATAAATACCTCCGAATTTTTCGTAAAAAAACTCTAAATTTGATATTGTTGTTTGTACTCATTGCGTAGCTTTTTTTATTATCTTTTCAACGAGATAAAATTTGTAAAATTCCAATGCATGGATTTTTAGATATGTTATATTAAAGTTTTCTTTCCAATTATACCCCTAAAAAAATAGGATACATAAAAAATTATAATAAAATATACATTTATACTTAATGCCCTTCCTTTTTGGTTTATTTACGAAAATGTCTAAAGGTAAAAAAAATAAAATTTTGATTTAGAGGGGCATTATTGGTTTTTCAGCCCTAACCATTTCCAATCTTTTAGTTTTCAATTTGATGACTTACATTTTACAAAAAAATGTCCATATAAGGTCCTCCCTCACTTCGCTCGGTCGGCCCAATAATTTTTTCTTAATCATGATTACATTAAAATTGATGTATATTCTAATTGTTCTCTTAAAAAAACTCCACAACAACATCAATCGAAATGGAACAAACTAAGATTTTTTTTTTCCTATCACCATTCTCCTAGAACTCCATAAACATAATGCATAAAACAAAAAAATCTCTAAGATGATTTTTTTTTCCTTCACAATCATGATTACATTAAGATTGATTGAGGGTATTGATTATTCTTCAAAAACATTAATTATATCAAATATCTTACATATAATTAGCTTTTTTTTCATGTTGATGTTGATTTAATGATTGTATTATTATTTTTGGCTATATATAATAATCATATATAACTTTATGGGCTATGTAGAATGATTATAAAGGTGTGTTTGGTGAGCTTAAGCACTTATTTTAGATGGGCTATGGTTAATAATTGTGTGGGCTATGTTTAAGAGAAGCCTAAATTTGATGGGTATGTAACTAACTAACTACTAGTGATTGCAAGAATGAGAGAGATTGTAATTGAAATGTGGAAGTTGTTATTGAGTTTAAAGATGCATTAGAAGAGAATATTTGAGAAAAATCGTTAAAAATATGATATTTGAAAAGATTGCGATGGTATGAGTTCGATTTTTTGGTTATGATTCGTGAAGCTGTTTTAGACTGTGTAACTTGTTTTGTTTAGTTAGTGTAGAACGAATTTAGATTTGTCGGGTGTAGATGTTTTAAAGAAACGGTCCGGGTCATGTCGGTTAACCACCCAAACGGCTAGTTTTTTTTTAAAAAAAATGGTTACATTCTTTCCAACTCCTCAATAAATGATCGTATTAGTCAAAGTTGCCATTGCTTTACCAAATTTCCAATAACTTCTTTCAGAGTCGTTAAGTTACATCTATATACAGTAACGACTCTAGTTGAAATATGAACATAATAGTTTATGTTTGTGACTCCGGAGTCGTCAACGTTTAAGTTGGGTCGTCAGTTTGGAAAATAGGGTCGTTGTTATGGTAAAACACACCATGACGACTCTGTATCAGAGTTTCGGGAAAATAAGTCGTTAACTTGTAAAAAAAGGTGACGAATCTATGGGTCGTCGTTCTGCGAATGCAAAGATGAAGACCCTGTTAAGAAATTAAAAACAACATGGTCGTTATTTGAACATGTTATAAACTGTCAATTCTATAATGATATTTTTTTTAATTTTTATGTAGTTGGTTGTACATATGATCTCTCAACCTGAACCCGTCTCCATTATCGGTCTGGATACCTACCAACACTATATGACCAATTTGGTACGTTTTTATTATTTGGATCGTTGTATATTGTTTTGAAAATTGTTGAATTAGTGTTCTCATTAACGTGTTATTTGTTCAATGTAGACGTGGCAAACTAAGGATGAGGTCAAGGAATGGATTATTTTCAAGGCAAAAGAGAAGATGTGCGTAGTTTTTCAAAGCAAACACGTTGATTTTAAGCAAACGGAGATGGTATGCGAGAGAGAGGGGGGCCAACCTCTGGCTAATTCAGTTACCAGATTTTCCAATATAACACTTGTGTCTGATTTGATCAATCATGACACAAAGAAGTGGAATGAATCATTATTACATTCTTTTTTTGAAAGCTCATTAGTTTCTAAAATATTAAATATCAAACTTTATACCAACAACACTGGAAAACTGAAAAAAGATGAACTGATATGGATGCTCACCAGGAATAGTGAATTCTCTGTCAAATCTTTATATGCTAAATTTCTTAATCCTATGGGATCAGTTTCTACTGAGACTAAAAGATTTTGGCAAGGACTTTGGAGAATGGATACTTCCCAAAGAATAAAGCTCTTCACTTGGAAGTGCTTGCAAAGCACTCTACCAACAAGAGAGAAATTAGGCTCAATTCTCGATGTGGAAACTCAGTGTTTTTTTTTTTTTTTTTTTGTAAACAGGCCATTGAATCAACTTATCACCTGTTTTTGGTTGTTTTTATGCTCAAGCAGTCTGGAATTTACCACCAATGGCATCACAGGGAGTAAACTCTATCTCTAATGATGTAGGTACTGAATATCGCAAGATAATAGTTCACGAGTATCGTAATAAATAAAGGAGGAAAGAGTTATAAAATGATACGATGATAGAAGTAGTGCGGGGAAATATGAAGTTTTGCGAGGATGAAATAATTTTTCGAGGATGAATTGCGATACTTCGCAATTCATATACAGCTGCATAAGTTTTACTATAAATAGGAGTTCAAATGTAAAATTCGAGAGGTTCTTTTAATGAGTGTAAGAAATTATCTTAGGAAAGAGAATAGAAACAGTTGTAACTATTCTAGTTCCATTTTGATAATTCTATGTAATCAACTAAGAGAATTAATAAGAAAGTTATCATTCACCATCAAGAACTTCTTGAGTTTTTACTAATTCTATTGAGGGTGTAGTTGTAGATTATTCTGCAACTACATAATTGGCGCTAGAAACATGGACTTGAGAATTGTGGTAGCCTAAATTTGAGGGAATTGTGGAAAATTTGAAGATCAAATGAAGTCAGTAGATGGAGATTGCAAAAAAGAAGAATGTAATATGATCACAAAGACAATGATTGATGAATTTCATAGTAATATGAAGGGAAAAATATACAAGCGAGATTGTAGAGGAAGAAATATCATGGAGGAAGAAAAGATAACAACTTTAGAAGAATGGAAAAAGCGGAAAATCACATTTTCAGCAGCAGAAATTCCAAATGAAGACTTGAACCACACTTCACCATTGGTGATCACAATTCCGATCATGCTAGAAGATAAGAAAGCTGTAGAAAAATGGAAATTAAACCGAATTTTGGTTGATACAGGGAGTTCTGTTGATATCATATTCTATCATGCACTTAAGGGGATGGGAATTAAAGATGAAGAAATCACAAATTCAAAATGTCTTATTCATGGATTAGGAAAATCTACAACAAAATCTAAAGGGGAAATCGCGCTGCGATTATTACTAGGAGAAATCGAAACACATGTAATCTTGTGTGTGATAGATATGGAATCTCCATATAACATGCTGATAGGAAGGCCGTGGATTCATGCGATCAAATCTGTTGCTTCAACATTACATCAGAGAATCAAATTTCCTACACCAAATGGAATACAAGAAATAAAAGGAGATATTGATAGTGCAAAATTTTGTTATCAAATTGAAGTAACGCAATGCGGAGGAAGGGCAAGAAAGAAACATCTTCGTAGGAAACTTGCGAAGGAAACAAAAAAGGAAGAAGAATTCCGAGTGTATACAATAAGAGAAAAGGAAGGGAGAGGTATACCAAATGAGATTCCAGAAAAAGAAGGGGAACCTGCAAAAATGATCAAAGAACCAACACATATGGGGGAGCAAAGTCCAAGCTATGTTGCAGCTGAACCAACTAAAGAAATAAATATGGGAAGTAAAGAGGAGCCTTTATTATTGCGAATTGGAACTAAGATGGATGAAGAAGAAGAAAAAAGAACTATTGATATTTTGCGAGAATATAAAGATATCTTCGCAGGAAGTGTAGATGAGATACCAGGAATTGATCCATCAGTGGCGTGTCATAGATTGAACATAGATAAAAATGTAATACCATTCAGACAAAGAATAAGGAAGATATCACAAAATTATCATGTACAGATAGAAGAAGAATTACAAAAGATGTTGGATGCAGGGATCATAAGGGAAGCAAAATATCCAGAATGAATTGCGAATATGGTCATTGTTCCGAAAAAGAATAAAGGAATAAGAATTTGCATAGATTTCACTGATCTAAACAAGGAATGTCCCAAAGACAGTTTTCCATTACCAGATATACCACAAATGGTGGAATCAGCTGCAGGTCATGATAGAGTCACTTCACTTGATGGATATAAAGGGTATAATCAAATATCACTCGCAGAAGAAGATCAAGAACATAACGCCTTTTTGCTCCAAGGGGTTTGTATTGTTATGTGAAGATGCCATTTGGTTTGCGGAATGCGGGTGCTACATATCAACGTATGGTTGAAAAAGTGTTCGCGAAGTGGATACATAAAACTTTGGAGGTATATGTAGATGATATGTTGATAAAAAGCAAGGAAGCTAAAGATCATGTGCAAGATTTGAAGGAAATATTTGAGCAAATGAGAAAGTTCAACATCAAATTAAATCCTGAGAAATGTATAATTGGGGTTTCGTCTGGAAAGTTCTTCCTTAAGCAGACACAGTCGCAAAAATTACCATAGGATCCAGCCATAACTCGCAGGGAGAACACAGCACAAGAAAAGGGAGAAGAAACCCTACATATAGAAGTGGGATCAAAAGCAAGGAATGTTTTCTGTAATTCTATTTTTCATTCATATAAAACCATAGAGGATTTTCATGATAATGTGTTAAGCAGGGTATATGCGAGGGATGGTGAAGAAAAGGAAGTAATGAACATCGCAAAAATATCACGACTTGAAGATTGGCAGAAACGTGAAATTTCTTTTGAAGCCACTGAAATTCCAGAAGGTTGTGAAGCACATGATAATCCATTGGTAGTAAGATTAGCAATCTACATGAATATGGAAGAAAACGAAGATGATATGGAGGAAGAATCAATTGGTCTTAATAGGATTTTGATTGATACGGGAAGTTCTGTCAATATCCTCTTCTATTCTGCTTACAAAACTATGGGGGGAAAAGATGCAGATTTAATACCTTCTACTTACGAATTTATGGTTTTAATGGAACTGCTAACAAGCCCAAAGGAGAAGTGAGCATGCGAATTCCATTAAGTGGAATGCGAACTGAAATTCTGTTCTGCGTTATTGATGTCGAATCACCATATAATGCTTTGATAGGAAGACCATGGCTTCATGGAATTCTAGACGTAGCTTCCAATCTACATCAGTGCATAAAGTTTCCTCATATGAAGGGTATTGGAATTATCAAGGGTGATTGGGATGAGGGAAAGAAATGTTACGATACAGAAGTAGAAGTTTGCGAAGGAAAAACTACTGAGAAGGAAAATTGGAGAAAAAGAGCAAAGGCTGTGAAAAGAAGTGAAAATTTAATGGCGGAGGATTAAGGCAAAAGACAATAAAATTACGATGATAATCATACAAGAAATTTACGATGATAATAAGGGGTTGTGATTTGCGAAGAAAGAAGAAGGAAAATAATAAAACAAGAAGGTAATCATTATGTTTGCTCGTGGAAATGAGGTATGTTGCAAAACAAAATTTTTTATTTCGTGATAAATTTTACGAATATTGTTTGCTCGCAGGAAATTGGGAAAAGTTACGAATTTCAAAATTTATATTGCGATTAAACTTTCATTAATTTGCGAATAAAAGACCGCAATCTGTGATCAGCCTCCAAAAAAAGAAAGAGAGCCGCAGAAAATTTTATACAGGCAAACCTTTGTGGCGTACACCCTAGTTCGCGAAGCTATATTTCGTAAGAGGCAAAGTCCTAAAGTACGTCATTTAAGGGGGTACCTATAAACGTGGCTAAGGGTAACCGGAACACCACCAAGGGCCCTTAGTACATGGTAAAATTTTAGGGGTACAACCCAATAATGGGGTACCTATCCGGGTTAGACACCTTGGATTCTCACCTAATCTAGCGACATTACGCAATATAAAATGCGGTGTAAGAGGATTTAGGTTGGGCGACTAAGGCATCTGTCTTTCCCAAGAAGGAAAACGATCAAGGCACCGAGGTACACGGTTGAGTCAAGAGTGCCGGGTGAGGTTGAACCACATCTGCCATTTTTGACAAGTCTTGGCAAATGATGCACTTGGCCCAAAGATACCCCATAGGGTGCAACCTCGTAACTATAAGCCCTATAGGCAAAAAGGATAAGAGGTTGCGATCAAAAGTCAAGTTGTTGGCAGAAATGGATGGGAAGAGCTAACCTTGTATGGTCGATGTACGCTTCCTTGAAGGGGAAACCGGGGGGAAGATAAAGGGCAGCACCCTCCATTAGGGAGCTGATACGTGCTATAAGACGCAAATGTCACGAGGCTTCTTGTTTGCGAAAACATAAAGGCTTGTCATATTTGTGCAACAAATGAAGTTCTGCGAGCATTCTAAAAAAAAAAAAAAAAAAAACAGAGAAGGAAAACATACAAAAAGAACTCGCAGAATGAAACAAAGAAGTTAAGATGAGATCAATGGGTTATTACATGAAAGTGTAAAAACGTCCTGCGATTTCATCGCAAGACGATAATGTCACGAGGTTGTATGTTCGTAAGAATGTTCAGACTTGTCATATTATCGAAAATACAAAAATTTACTACAAAAGAGGTGGCAAAATAAGACCTTTACTTAGGAAGGCATGATAAGACCACAGAAATTAATGAAATTCATTACATCAAAATCATTGAAGAAATTATACAAGAATATACATTATGAAGATCTAAAAAAGAAGACAACTTCGTCGATATCATTGAAGAAATTTTACAAGAATATACATCATGAAGTTTTGAAGAGAAGACAGCTTCGTGAATATCATTGAAGAATTTTTACAAGAAGTCCTATCAAAGAAGATAACATCATTGAAGAATTTTCACGAAGACTTAACAAAAGATGCGATTTTGATAGCAATCAAATACAGATAAGTTCATACTCGTAAAATTTTACGAGAATTACATACTTCTTATACTTCTCCATATATTGAATATTTCTCCACAAATTCAATACTATTTATACTTCTTCAAGAATATATCATATTTATTATACTTCTTCAACGGATATTTAATTTTGCGAAGGTTAAGTACTTATTATACTTCTTCATACAGTGAGTAATAATTCTTATACTTCTTCATATATTGGGCAATTCTTCATGAATTGAATACTGCTAATACTTCTTCAAAGATATTTTATACTTCTTATACTTCTTAAGGGTATTTCATATTTCGTATACTTTATACTTCCTATACTTCAAGGGGAGATTTATTATTTACTTCGCAACATTCCGCAAAAGGCAAAAGGCTTATATTTCTCATACTTCAAAGGGAGGACTTTTTATTCATAATCACAATAAGACGAAATTTCGTAAGATAAATTGAGAAGGATATTCTAATACTTCCAGCGATAGTTGATCATTTGAAGAGCAATAATAAGGGGAAGGGGAATACTAAGCTAAGTCTTTAAGATATATTATTTCTCTCCACATGATCAAGTTATGTGAATAAGAGAAACAATCAATCAAAGAAAGATTAATTCAAATTAAGATTTGAAAAAGAAATTGTTGGATTGATTAAAAGTGCAATCAAGAAGAAAGTGTTGTATTGAAAAGAAACAGAACATACATACAAAAAAGAGTGAATTCTGAGAACATATATACAAAAAAGAGTGAAGTTATTTTTCAAAGTGATCTATTCCCATCAAAATGATCTTCTTCTTCAACTTCACTATCATCTTCAACTTCACTATCAGAGATTTTCCAGATATGGAGTATCTTCAGGAATTTCTTCGGAAAGGAGCGTATGGTACTTCTTGAGAGGAATTTCATTATCTTCGCAAATCTTGCGAGTCATCTTAGCTCGAAAAACGCTTGACATATAAACTATGGTTATCTGGGAAATTAGAAGTTGAGATCTCAAATCAGAAATTTTCTTATTACGGTTAGCAAGGATAGTTTCCAGATCGTCATTCATCTTCGCATAATTTTCTGCAGCAAGGAGAGAAATTAAGGAATTTGTTAGCAAATTACGAAGAAAAAGTAATCAAAATAATTACCATCGCAAAGAATTTACCTTCTAATTGCTTCTTATCATTACGAAGAGAAGAATTTTCAAGCTTTAATTGATTATTCTCCTCAAGAAGAGAAGAATTATCAATTGCGATGCTCGCAGATTGTGAATTATCTTCGTGACGGGATGTTAATTCTGCGTTATCAATACTTAAATCCTCTACTTTCTGACGGAGATTTGAATTTTCAACCTCTAACTTCTTACAACGATTCAAAGTTTTCTTCTCAGCAATAGAATGACGTCTTAACCAATCAGAAGCAGCTGCACAACTAACTCTTCCAACCTAAACAAGAAAAAAGGGGTTAGAAATCAACAAAATAAGGGAAATAAACAAGGAATAGAGAAGAAACTTACCATGCTACCTAAAGCATATAATGAAGCAGGAGAGACGAATATTTAAATGCCTTTGAGGGAGTTATTATCAATTCAAAGATAGGAACTTTACAAGCCTTCGCAATAAGTTTGCGAGCATTCGTTGTAGGAGAATTTCCTAATCCACGAGAAGAATGGAGGAAAGCCTCGATATGCTTTGACCATTGCTGAGGCAAAAGTTTGGGATACTGCAATCTTCATTTTCACCTTCATCAACATCATTATCATCATCTCCTTCGTTTAAAGGGTATCGGAATTAGAACTAAAGTCCTTCTCAGGAAATTTATCATCTTTATCACCAAGATCTTCCTCAATATTCTCATTAGAAGAGATTACATTGGAATGAGACTTGGTTGAGAGTTTATTCTTTTTCCTCCTCTCGTAAACAACATCTTGAAGTTTCCTTTTCCCTTTGCGAAGAGCATCATCTTGACTACCAGAAGCTTGGGTAACCTTCGCAGAACGAAGAGTTTGTTGTCTTGCAGTAAACCTTTTAGAAGAAGTAGAACTCTTATTTTCACTCGCAGCAATCTCAGGAAGAAGTGGAACCTGCAAATTCAAATAAGGATAAGAAACAGAGGCAACAATATATTGTTTAGAAAAAATACAAGAGTGTTTCTTACCTCATTTGAAATTAAAGGGTAACAAAAAGATAAGGAGATGGAAGTACATACATTTCTATAAACCCAAGGTTGATAATGGCGGTTACGAAGGTTCGCAGGAAGTTCTACTATCCCAGAAATATAAGAACCCGATAATATTAAAGGGTACTTATACCAATCTTCATCATTAGAACGACGAGGTGTCTTATTATTTCTTGAGGCATAATCAATATCGTGCATGAGAAGATCATCTGCTGCGATATTAGCTTTACGATGAAGACGAACACCCCAACGATTATCTTCTTTCCTCGCGAGGAATTAGTGTGTAATTTTTGAAGAAACCCTCAACTGTATAATTCGCAGCAACAATTTCCATATTTTCAAATCCAGGTTTCCTAAGATCAACTGAATACAAATATTTCCCAAAAGCGGAACGATTTGCGAATTCAACTAAGAGGCGAATACAATCACCAGTCAATTGGTAAATAGCACAAGAAAAATTGGGGTGGGAAATAATTTCATAGAATAGAGGAAAGTTAACATCATAAAGAGGAAGAGGAAGACCTGCGAGGATTTGACCTCGTGAGATTAAAATTTTCTGATCATCCCAAACATAGTTGGTAAAGAGCTTAAAACAGAGAGAAGATTTATTATCATAACCTTAAATCTCAGAGATAATGAGGTCCCTATCAGCAAGTTCCGCATTAATCTGTTCAATAGTTTTCTTCTTTGGTGCCATTGAATATAAGATGGAAAATAGAAAGGAAAAAAGATAAAAGAGATTGCAGAGGCAGAAGTGGTGAAGAAGATGAATAAGATAAGAGAATAAAAAGAAAAAACAAAGGATAATATTTATAAATAGAGAGAGTTTGATGAAGATAGAAACTCATTAATACGAGTAAGCGTGAACGGTTACGAAGAAACGTGTCAAAAAGGTAAGGGAAAAGTAAAAAGACGTGTTGCGAACTTGATGGGTGGTAATAACTACACTAAATTTACGAGAATAGAGATTCTCATGACATTTCTTCTTCGTAGAATTGACATGAGAAGAGGCAAGATGTAGGTATTGAATATCGCAAGATAATAGTTCACGAGTATCGTAATAAATAAAGGTGGAAAGAGTTATAAAATGATACGATGATAGAAGTAGTGCGGGGAAATATGAAGTTTTGCGAGGATGAAATAATTTTTCGAGGATGAATTGCGATACTTCGCAATTCATATACAACTGCATAAGTTTTACTATAAATAGGAGTTCAAATGTAAAATTCGAGAGGTTCTTTTAATGAGTGTAAGAAATTATCTTAGGAAAGAGAATAGAAAAAGTTGTAACTATTCTAGTTCCATTTTGATAATTCTATGTAATCAACTAAGATAATTAATAAGAAAGTTATCATTCACCATCAAGAACTTCTTGAGTTTTTACTAATTCTATTGAGGGTGTAGTTGTAGATTATTCTGCAACTACAAATGATACTTCCTTTTGAGATAAATACAATGAATGGTTGACATGTGACATAAACTTTATATCTATGGCTCTAGCTGCAACTAAATGTTGGTTCATATAAGAAAAGATGTTTGCGTGTTTTTGAAAAGCAAGAAAGAACACCTGAACAACTAGATGTAGATATTTCACGGCATTTTGGATATTGGCATCCACAAAATCTTAACATGGACACAACACAACCTAGGATAAAGACAGTGCTAAATAAGCTATGGAACTGTCCTTCAAAAGATTGTTACAAATTAAACTGTGATGCATCTTGGATTTCCAAATACACTGACGCAAGTTTTGGTTGTGTGCTTCAAAACTGGTTAGGAACAGGAAAGGGATCAACAATGGGAGTCTTCAGAGCATCAACATCAAAACAGGCAGAAGCTCTAGCTCTTCTGCAAACTACTAGATGAGCTAATCAGAATAATCTTAAAAATTTGGTCATTGAGGGAGACAATCAAGTCACTATCAACTATCTGCAGGGGAAATCTGTTTCAGTTCAATGGCAAAGTATACCTATTTTGGAAGAAGTAAAATTAGAATCAACAAGAATAGTTTCTTTTTTGGGTTTTAAACATGTCGACAGGCGAGCCAACAAAGTTGCAGACTTACTAGCAAAGAAAGGGAGAAAGGAAAACGCGACGACATGTTGGTTTAATTATGTACCTACGTTTTTATTTCCTTCAATTGCTTATGACTCTGTAAAATCACAACAAGCATGTAATAATCAAAACTCTCTTGTAGTTGTTATTGGAGAAAAATGAGTTTTAATAAAATGTTTTCGGTCTTGGTGTGGTTTGATCTTAGGACCTAAGGGTTCCATGGATACTCGCTCATTTTCTTTGAGTGAATGAATCTCTTTAGTCCCACATTAGGTATACTAGAGAATGAGTTCCACTAAATACCCATATTCCTATGGATGTATTGTAAAACGAGGGTGGGATATGCGCATATACCGTGGACACTAATGGAAAATGGCCTATCTGAGACACAATGTCATGACACAAACGAAAATGTCGCAATTCAACCACATACATAAAGCGTAGTTGACTAAGGTCAAAACGTCATTGTGTTTGGACTTTTATTGACTTAGACACCGATGTTTAGTTATAGTGTCCTTGACTAAAGTCAAACTATCGTTGGTTTAGGACTTTTGTTGACTAAGACAACGTCACTCATGTTTAGTGATAAACAGCTGGATCAAAATATCACCTCAACCTTATCTATTTCAAAGCAGAGAGAGAAAATGTTATCGGACGACGACCTAACGGAGGAGTCCTTTAGTGATGAAAAATTGTGAGTTTGTCAGTCACATTTTTTGTGCAGAAAAAAGAAGAAAAAATCACAATTTCATGAACTTGAGAATTTTTTGTAATCAATCGATTAAATTGATAATAAAAATCCTCCTTATGGAACCAAAGGAATATATTTTAAGTTCAAAATTCTGAGAGAAAATTATTATATTGATCGGAAGATTCGGATTGCAATCGGTTTATGTTTTCTGAGTTCTCGAGGTGTCTGCCAGGTAGAGAAGACGACATCTCGGGTCGGGTATAAACCACCATCAACCCCAAAAATTAACCCATACTCTTATTTCCACCCAATCAACTTCTCAAGCTGCACATATCAACTCCGCTAATGAGGGTGTCTCTAAGAATACTGGAGGAATGAGCGAAAAAATAAACCTCAATTTCTCATCTCCCTACTGTTTCAATCTGCTTTGTTCTATCAAAAATTGATTTGTTTTTCCATCTTTCTCTTGATTTTGGCCTTATGATAATAATCTGATTAGTTTAACAATTCCCTTGATTTTTTCCATCAGTGATAGGGTTTTTCTAGTTAAGTCATTCTCTAGTCATTTTTCTTTATTTTTTCTTTTATCAAATGATTAATAACATGATCTGTGTAATGTTTCATTAATCTTTTTGCAGGGTCCTTCAGGTTATGCTAGATGGATTTCTTCCTATATTGGAGTTTTGCTCTCAATACTCTTTTGATTCTCAAGACAGTTTTGTCGTCAGTGGCTATATTTCCTACCACAGTTCCACACTATCATGCTATATTGCAACCAGAACATGGTCCAGCTTTGAGCTATTCTCAATATGAGAGTACAATTTCTCCCCCGATTCAATTTTTTGAAGCCATGGATATTCAACCTTGTTACTGCATTCAACCACCGTTTCAGTCAAAAAAAAATTCAAAAATCAGTATTTCCCTCTATTAGCTACCGTGATATAAGGAGTTACCATTATTCCTCGGATCTCATGCACCAGCTAAATAACAAAAAGTCTAATATTATTCCTCAAGATATCTCCCTTTCTTTTTTTAGGAAACTGAATTATTCTCATCAATTATCTTTAGGAAAATTTTGCTTTATATCTTGAGAAAAAAAAGGCAATACATACGATAGTTCAGGCACATAAGCTGTGAAACACTTTGATTTACTGCCCTGGATTTTTGTTGTTCAGTTTCGAAAGATCTACCGAGAAACATGTAATAGGACAGTAGCACATGCCAACGGAGAGATTTGCTTGGACTACATAGGGAATAAATTCTTTTTCTTTGCAGTACCTAGATTTGCTGTTACTGTTTTTTCACAGATTTTGGTTGTTCAAATGCAGTTCTTGGGGCACATGGCCAACCCTTGAACCTGTAGCTAAAGAACAGTTCTTGACTCCTGTGGAGAAGATCGCGGTTTCTAAACTGATAGAAATTGCATTCCCTGATCGTACCTCTATTCTTTACCCACTCATGATGGAGATGATGTACTATGGGATGAGGAATGCAGACAGAGATAATTCAAATAGGTTTGTCCACTTGATGGGAACGTCAGAAAGTCCCACTCATGATGGAACGTCAAAAAGTCCCGATAAATTCTCTCTAAAAGGTAAATTTGATGACATCATGAAGTCAGGACTGAAAGCTTATATGAGATGGGCCAGAAGTGATGATAATGTTCAACAATCTGAACTTCTTGACGCACTTCAATCTGCTGGGTGGTGCACCGTCCAGGTGTTTACGATTCATCTATATTTCTGGTAATACCATTTCTTCTCTCTTTTTTTTTTTTGTTCTTCATCTGTTTTTTAGAAAGGAAATATAGATGTAGGTCATCTTCTGTTGTTACTTCACTTAATTAAGAAAAAGAACATCATTTTCAGTTAAAGATTCCCCTGACTTTCACTTTCATTCAACTTCTATCCTACTGAAAATACACACAAAAATACTTAAACCTATCGGATAGTGTTTCTTAAGTATCATTTCTGTTCATTGGTCTGAATTATCTTCATAATTATCAAAGGTTGGATTTTGAATCAACTACTATTTGCTTGTAAAATTGTCAATTGTTTGACTGTTGTTTGTATACATAATTGCTTATCCTTGCTACTGTAATCTGAAAATTCTGAATTTTTGTTGCTTAAGATTTAGATAAAGTGAAAAAGAAAGAGAATTAGGGTTTGAAGATATTATTTGAATTCATGTTTATGTATTAGTATCAACTTTTGTAGGGTTACAATTTACTGCGTGTTTTGAAAATCCAAATTGATAGCTTAGAGCTTTGTGATATAACGAATTTATAAACATGGAAATGGACTAATTAACAGATTATAAAGTTCAGGAGTACTTGAGAGAAACTCTCAGTAGATACTTAGCTCTTACAATTGTACTACCCCCAGCCATTTTTTCCTCGCAAATTGAGAATTCTCTAAACAGAGTTTAATAGATACGGGCTCCGAAATCACGTTGAGATCACTAGTACTACCTAGTGCAACTACTTCATTGATAAATATGGATAAAACCTTGATTCTAATTGTGAACGATTTTGCTTGTGCATGACTATGAACCGTGTCTTTTGGGTGTTACAGTACTTTGTCTTGACTTCATTTTGTGATATATGTTCAACGTTCTGTTTTCCCACAGTATTCTGTCTCTCAGTAGCTGAGCTCCTTAACTATTACCTTTTCTGTCTTTCGTTTTATCCTTACCAAGTTCAGGAATGATCTTGAATTATTTAACTATTTGATTTATCTGTGTTACTTTTTTTCTGTGTACTTTTATCCTTACCACTTCAACTGTTTTCCTTATCTCATTATCTGTGTACTTTCTACTCTACAGTTATGTGACACTAATGCATGAGCCGAAAACTGAGATAAAGTCAGCAGTGAAAAGGAATAAAGGAAAAAATGTCGAGCATGTAGATGAAAAACTATCAGTTGAAGTGGAAGACCTGACTATTGCAAATGTACATGCCACCACGCCGGTGAATCTACCATCTGCGAGCCTTGCACTCTTCATACCGAGTCAAACGATTACTAAGGGATTGGTGGAGTGGATCGGTCCAACAGAGGAGGACATCGACAAAGTTGATTGTGATGGGGCGTTCACCGCGCCCAAGATGAATAAGAGTAATACTAAGGTGTGTTCTGATCTTTAGCTAAATCCACTTTGTTTCATTATTATCACTTGAGTTTCATTATTACTGAATCTATATCTTTAGCTAATGTTATCGTGTTACAAATAGTTGCTGAATCTATATCAAATAAAACAATCTTCGTGATGGAGTTCACTGGAGTAGTAACTCCTGAAGAAATTTGGTAACCTATCTGATCTATCTGACCTAGGTCTCTAAGAGCTATATCTCTCATCTATGAACCGAATGATTTAAAATTGAATAATCTGAACTCTTATCTGTCACCTTGACTGGACTTTACTATTTGTCACCTACGAGCTGACATTGACATGCTTTAGCTAGATGATCTAAAAATTTTTTGCCTATAAGCTGAATTGTCTAAACTTTTACATGTCACCTATGAGCTGACCTATCACCTGAATTTTTATCTGTCACGTATGAGCTGATATGCTATCTGTAGCTTTAAATTTTTCACCAGTAAGCTTACTTATCTTATGAACATTTATTTGTTATCCATGAGCTGACTTGTTATCTACATCTCTACCTGAAAGATAAGGGTTTTGTTTGTCTTTGCTGGCTGATTAAGTAGAATTAGATTATGGGTATTAAATTTTCAGACATAAGTTTTCTTTGATACGACGGCATTTGTACTGTGTCAGTCTCTTGGACTAAATCTTGTGTGGCCTGCTTCTGAGCTTTGGTAATTTAGTTTTGAATGTATGTGAGATAAGAAGGGAGTGATCCAATTGTCAGTCTAGGATTCCTGCAGAAAGTTTTTTTTTTTTTTAGGGGTAGTGTGTTTGTACTTTTATTCACTTTGTGTGTTTAATCTTATATGTTGTTTTATTATTGAATTTGAAAACTTAGGTTGTTAAAAAAGGACACGGCGGATATAGCTGTGTTGTCCGACGTCTTAAAAAACGTGTTCCTGAAGTAATAAAAGCTGTGTCGGGTGCTTCTCAACCCGAATCTCCATTTTATCATGAAGTACAAGGTCTTCTTTGTGGGTCGCGCCATGCCGTTAAAAGCAACTGTCGGCGCGTTGAAATGTCGACTGATTGCAAACAAGCAATTCTTGAAGTTAAAAGGGGATTTGCAAGAACTAGGCAAGTAGATAAGGACCTGACAAGATCGAGGAAAATTTGTGATATGATTAACCACATCATAGAATTGAATGCGAACTTCGACACTTGGGAGCTCTTCCACATGTTCAGAGGGGGTAATGAAGTAGCAAACGGACTATGCCATATCTGTAAGTATCCGGAAGACGAGAAGTGTTACACACAAATTGATTTTGAAAGAAATCCAGACTTGAAAGACATTAAGGATTGTCTAGATTCTGATGCAAGTGGAGCAAAATACTACCCACAGGGAGGAAGATTTTACGGCAATCAATGAGGATGATTCTTGTGTTTTTTCATAGTTTGTGAGTTAAGAGTTTGCCATAGGGAATCCCCTGAGCATTGTAACCACGTAGCTAGGAATTGTTTGCAAGAGTAAGTAGATTTTTTTTGAGAATGCTCATCAGTGATCTTTTAGTTAAATGCCAGATTTCTTTTGTTGTTCTCAGGCTTGCATAGTTCTGTTGCTACTGTAGCTAAATGCTCAAGGATTTCGTTTGTTATCTGATTAAATAGTTCAATTACTGGTAACCTAATTTTGTTCGTCTCTGACAAATACCTAGTGTGTCCTGGTTTTGAGTTTGGAGCAGTTCAGTTTATAATGCATGTGAGATGAGAAGGCAGTAATCCAATTGTCAGTGTAGGAGTCCTGCGGATTATTTCTAGCTGGCATATTGGGATGTCATTTTCTAAAAACGAGGGGAAACTACTTCAGACACTGCTTTCCCTACAGGGTTTATTGGATTCTATAAGCCTTTCTCTCTCAAAACTAAGAATCCAATTATTTTTACCAACACGACGTGTTGTCTTGTCTGAATCCCGCCACGGACAAGATCTGTTTATCCTTAAACGTTTGATTTTTTTTTGCTTTACATAATATGAGGATTGAGAAAATCTGGACATTCCCCAACCATTCTCCAGAGGTACTCGACCTTCTGCTAAAATTAGCTGCTTGACCAGCTACATCAATATGGTTTCTGCTTGATCTGTTTATCCTTGAAACGTTTGATTTAACAATCCAATTATTGTAGGGCATTACCTTGATTAGAGGGAGCCTTTCCAGAAATTCTCGACGGCCCTAAGGCGAGGAGGGGGTTTGGAAATAGTTTTCAACCAGCAATTGATGCGCCTCGGTTATTACCTCATTAGCTGCGTCATTGCCCCATGCGCAAAGATGCCTGAAAATGAGAAGTTCAACTAGTTTTTATAGTTTTTATAGCTCTTTCAGCCTCGTAATCAACGAAAAATGTCTTACTGTCTTCTGAGCAACAATAGTAAGCTTCCTATCATCAATTAAAACCTTCTTATACCTAGATTCTTGACAAACATGACACTTCGCCAGCAATGCATGATCCTTCTAATACAAAACACAGTCATTTACACAGGCATCATATGTTATATAATCCATTCCTAGTTCTTGGATTATCTTTTTCACTTCTGGGTACTTAGATGGCAGTGTGTTTTCTTCGGGAAGCAACTCCTTCATCAACTCTAAGATCGTGCAGTCATACCATTATGAGAAAACTCGTATTGTGTCTTTATGTGATTCAACTTGATAGAAGCATACAATGTTGTCACTCCTTTAGGACATGACGGATACAGCGGTTTTTTTGCACAATTATAGACAGTTTTCTTTTTCTTCTTTTTCCTAGTTCCAGCATCATTATGAACACCACTTTCTATTCTAATATTGTCATCTATTATATCAGCACAGACATCCTCAACAACATCTCTTATATTTTCACCCTCACCTATAGAAGGATCAACAACTACATCTACATTCTCAGCTACATCACCATTACTAGTGTTATCCACATGTGACCGTATTTCTACTTCTAAGTTTTCCCCATGAAAATTCCATGTCGTATATGTAGAGAGAATACCATACTTGAGCATATTCAGTGAAATTCCACTAAGTGGCCCCAATCCTTTACTATTCTTACATCTATTACAAGGGCATGGGAATAAGGTATTTCCGCCACCATTTCTATTAGCAAACTCTATAAATGACCTAACACATTCTATGTACCGAGGAGAATTACAAGGACATTTTATCCAGCCCTTATCAACCATAGATGACATACCCTAAAGACAGTATCTATGTTAAAATTCAGACATTATCTATGTTAAAATTCAGACAGTATATGTACACTATATCAATACAAAATCAACAACATTTGGTGATATGATACCTAGTTCAATTCTAACATGTACCTATGAATTTGATATGCATACAACATCATTTTTTTAAACTATACTATCTACTTCAATTATAACCCGAGTGTACATTTCTAACAACAAATGAATACAACGAAACAATAGAGCTAGTTGGATATCATATACTTTCTTTTCAATTGAAGCTACATGTTAGAATTCAAGTGTATATCATTAATTTGATATATCCACTTCAATTCTAACATTTAGCTTCAACCGAGTCCCAGTGGTAGGTTAGCCTAAGCCCTTAGGTTAACGATAGAAACATCCTCTCAACAAAGAGAGAATGAGCTACAAGTAGCTTTTGCGATTCACCACTAGGACCATTTTTATCATGCTCACTTAGATTATATCGAAATCAAAATCAGACTTGCACAAATTCTCAAGTTCAGTCCATACAGACTTATAAAATTTATAAGTTCAGTCCATTTTTTTCTAAGTTCAGTCCATTTTTATCATGCTCACTAAGATGCTATTATCATCAAACTTCAGATAAATGATATAAAAGAACCAAAATAATCAAAACAATTTCATAGTTCGATATACCTACTTAGTTCTTCCTAAACCTTCAATGTTCTTCAGATCTCCAAAGTACTTTAGTTCTTCAATCTTCACAAACCCTAAAACGAAAAAAAAAAAATCAAATCGTATTATATTCACATATGAAACCCTAAAATCGGAAGAAATAGAAGAAATCGAAAAACTGAAATCGAAAGTGTAACGGACTAGAAATTTCCCTCCAAATGGGTTGGGTTTTAACCCATCAGCGAGACAAACCCTCGGGTGCATCGCTCAAAACAAAAGTAATTATACAAATCTAAGAACATGGTAGAAATATAAGAACCGCAACAACTACATAGTATATATGGTAAACAACACAACTCGTTCTCAAAATTTAAGTATACCATAAGTAGATTCAGAACTGTGTAAGAAGTCTCAAGAAATCCAAATATCAATAAGAATATTTGGGCTTTATCAAAGTTCAGGACTTAATTCATTATCAGTTTGTAAATGACAATCTCTTTCTTGCTAGACACTATCTTCATAGGGAACTAAAGTGATCAGTACAAACAATTCAGGCTAATGAAGAGACATAAAATAAAAATGTTAATACATGGAGGGGGAGTATACATTTCCATAAACAAACAAAAAAAGTCCAGAATCACTAGCTGGACTAAATCTCCCAAATGGGACATCTGAAACCCTTGTGCAGTAAAAGTTTAGCCACAAGACAAGCCTTTTACGGCACCTGCACTATTCTTTCTCAGTTAAGAAAAAAAGTGGTTAAAGATACCAACAAGAAGGTCTGACATCCATTGCAACATAGACAGTAAAATGAAATAGGTTCGCAGTCGTTAAAATATATCTAAACATATATGACAGAGAGCCATTACTTAATAACACAGCCTTGGGAGTCCATGTGATAGTTATATATACATATGAGACAGATTTTAAAGAACTAATATTTACACAACAAAGGGGTTTCAAACTAGTCAGTACACGCCCAAGGTAAGACCCGAAGAAAAAGAAAAAAAACTGCGCCACCTAATTATTCATTTTTGCAAACAGCCCGAAGGTCGTAAACCAGATCCCAAATATATACGAACCACAAAATATAAGAAAATGACATGGGATCAAACCAACATACTAACCACAGGCATTGAAGCATTGCCATAAATGTAAAGCATGAACATAAATATGCTTAAGAGTTTAAATGATAAGGCTGTCCAGAATATTAATTAGTTCCAAAAACTAATGAATGCATAACTTACGAGCAAGTCTAGTTGCTATGCATGTTTCAAGTACTTTATCCAGTGGGTCATTCTCACAAACGGATATGAGGTTGGTTTAGAAAACTTGAAATGAAAACTTGAAGTACGAAGGAATTCAAAACTTGAGTGACTGTAGACAGTTTTGATCTTTACAAATCATTATAAAATTTAAATTTGTAAACATTTCAAATTGCTATGAGAAAAACACTCAGGTTCACATGAAAATGTAACTACCCACTCATTGGTTTGTAAAAGTACCAATTTTTCAATGGATAATAAAATCAAACAAGCCAAATTGATTAACGCCATTAGTCTCATGATTCTAAAACAAGAAGAAATCCCCTTTTGTGTAAGCATAGAGCACCAAAAACAGGGAAACCAAAGTGCTTTCTTTAAAACCCAGATGAGAAAGTAGAAGAAAAAGTCAATTAGGCCACTTGCTGCTCATGTCACACACATGTCGATCATGCTCAGAATTTCTAGTATCTTTCTTGCAAAATATTTGTGTTGTTACAGAAAGATTCAGATTCACAAACGAAATCGAAAAACTGAATCAACGATTAAACCCTAAAATCGATAAACTTCTAGCATTCTATAAACTTAAATCAAAATCTCTCAATCCTAGAATCAAAGTCTCTGAACCCCAAAAATCAGAACTCAAACCCTAGATATATAAATTTTTAAACCCTAACAAAATGTCAAAGATTATACCTAATTATATAGTTCAAAACGATGATAGAGTAGGGTTTAATCTTTCTTAATGAAAATCTCAGCTGAGCAGGTAGAGATGGAGATGGATAGGAGAGGAGAGACTGAGTCGAGAGAGTACGCTGTTTGTGGTGGAGAAAAAATGAAGAAGAAAATGGATTAAGGGAAGGATAAGGCTAGATTGGGATTAAGGGTTGAAAAAAAAAGAAGAACTCTTGACCAGAGTTTGACTGGGCTATGTTTATCATCTCTAGTGTTCTGACCGCACATGCGCTTCACACGCTTGAGAAAATCGTTGTTGCAATTCGCAACCTACCTATCGATGTTGCAAAATTAGCAACAGATTTTTGCCGTTGCTAAATTTTTGCAACGGAGATTAGCAACATCAATTTCGCAACGGACATAGTGTCGTTGCAAAACTAGGTTGCAAATCCCTTAAAATGGTGTAGTGTGAGATCCCACGTTGCACGGTGAGTATAACACCCCATCAAATTAAATTATATTAAAGCTTTCAACCAGAGCAATTCTGGAGAGGACAAGTGGCGGAACTCTATTGGTTTTCAACATTAAAACTGAATTACACTCTATTTACACCATATTTTTAACTGGCCGTTAATAACGCTGTTAGTGAAAACGTAGGTATACAAAACCTATGTGAGTATTTGCACCTAATTAATAATTTACACTTGGTTTACACCAAAAACTTAGATATACTTTATTAACATCCGGTAAGAAATAACTTAAACAAATTTTCGGATCCTAAGAAATCTCACAGCGATAAACAAATTTTACAATTTTTCTTACCACACTTATCCAATTGCGGTAAAAACCCAAATCTAAATTAACACGTTAGGTTACTGCCGAACTACCAATCTCGCAGCGTTAAACATTTTTCTTCTTCTGCAACAAATCCCCGCAATATATTCTTCACCGCAAAGCCATGGTTCTTCCTGCCGAACTACCAAACTTCGATAAGGAAGACACAAGACTTGCTAGGAAATTAAGGCTTTCTATTTTGCTCCGTGATCCATTCCATATGCAGTTGATAACTAGAAGAATTGATCAAAAAAAACTAGAAGACTTCAACACAATGCTGAGATTGACAACAACAAAAAAAAAAAAAAAACCTTTAGTCTCTTTTCAGTATTTTTGTTCAATTAAATCTCTTATTTTTCAGTGTTTTTGTTCGATCCTTCCTCACTAAATTTTAATCTTCTAATTTTTTTTCTTCCAATTGTTCAGGTTTTTTTCTTCTTCCATTCACTTACTTCCTAAAGTGCAGGAAGCGGTTGGTAAAACTCAAGCCGTTCCATTTATGGCATCGGAACATGAAAATGCAACCCCCTTGAGTGTGTCTAAGCCTGTGTTAAACTGTCAGTTTAGAAGTATACTTCTTTTTTTACATGGTTGTCCTCTTTTTTTTTCCCTTTGCAGGTTAAATGCCTCATGTGAATGTCTAACAATTTTAACACGACATGTAAAATATTGGTCCCATTTTTGCTATCTCATTTGGTAAGGCCCCAAAACATCCTGCTATCATGTTGATGATTACCCAAAAATTGTGTAGTGTTGTGACACTCGGCATGGTGTTCAAAATATGCTAATCTCCTTGTTAGAATAAGGGCATCCAACTCACAACCAATTGGCAATGAGTGGAGAGGCCCTAAGGGATTATAAACCGCAGGATCTTAGATGCCCATACAATGTGGGACTAATAATCTCAACATGGTGTTCAAAATATGCTAAATCAAATCCTTATGATTTTATAACTCCAATTGGCAATGAGTGGAGAGGCCCTAAGGGATTATCAGGATCTTAGCCCATAATGACTAATAATCTCAACATTTATTTTTTGCTCTAATGTATTTATTTTTGATCTGGTTTTTCTGATTAAAGGGACGACATATTGTTGAATTTTACTTACTTAAATTTTTCTGGGACGGTGATCTTCCTCTTATTGCTATTTTCATTTTCAAAAATATATTGCTATTTGCATTTTAAAAAATAAGAAGATACACTTTCAAGATACTCGATTTTTAACTAGGATGTATTTACGAAATCAACCAGCCATCTTCCTTACAATTGAAATATGTATCAATTTTTCACGAAGGATGGAGGATTAGGCAAAGCTGACATCAAAGGACAACTTGGAGCTTGCTGCTAGCATATTCAGTCTATTAGGATTCTAAGGTATGCGTTTGTTTCCACTCAACAGTGGTGCAGTGTCTTTGCATATGTTTGAGGATAACTGTACTCCTAATGACAAACAAATAATAGGATTAGTCAGATGCACAACTACAATCCTAGCCATTTTTCAGCATCTTATGTAACATATTACACAAAATTGGTTAAAAAGACCAAAATCAAAATTTCCTGGGTGAAAAGGTGATGTAGGACATCCTACTCACAAGACCTATTTCCTAATACTAGACTATTTCTTAATTTAGGATTTCTTTCCTAATTCTAGTTTGTTTCTTTGTTTAGTTTGATTTCCTTTTCTAGTCCTAATTATATTTAGAATCCTTGAAGCCTATATAAGAAGGCATATGCATGGTAGAGATACACAATTCTACAACAATATTATTATTTGATTAATATCAAACTTATCTTTTATCTTTTATTATCTTTATTTTATCATTAATTTTGTGAATCTATTGATCTCACACTAGTTTCTATCTTTTATCGGATCTTTGATCCAAAACATACGCTTCCGCTACGTCAAGTGGCATCAGAGCCAAGGTTGAGATTCTCTATTATTGAGTGTCTTAGCTTTGTTTCTATCCACCGTTAAGTGCCTCCATTGAGTGCCTTAATTTTTTCGTCATGGAAAAGGAATTTCGTACTACTTTTAGTGTAGATGGAATGATCACTGACTTTATTCTTGATCCATCAAGTCCGAAAAACTATATATCTATTGGAACAACAAATTACTTCAGAGAAAGGAATTGTGGTGAATGGGATTTATTTGGCGGTTTTCTTGATTTCAGCTTCCACGGAGGTAATTATTGCAGTTTTTTTTATTGTGAACTATCTTCTATAAATAATTGTCACGTGTTATTGGGCGAACCCTGGCTATCGAGTTTAGGTTCTGTGTATAATGAAAGTTTGCATAGTTTTGATTTTCGTCAAGGCAACAAATTGCATCGTTTAATGGGATTACGTGAACCAACACCACCATTGGTACATGAACCTGAACCAACACCGTTACAACGCTGGACTGAAAAAGAGAAGTCAGATTTTTTGAAAGAATTCCATGAGATTATTGACAGTCTCCGAAAGAAGCCATATTTTGAAACCTTTGCAACAACATTAACTTCACAAGTACCCATCTTAGAAGAAGAAGAAGAAGAAGAAGAAGAAGAAGAAGAAGAAGAAGAAGAAGAAGAAGAAGAAGAAGAAGAAGAAGAAGAAGAAGAAGAAGAAGAAGAAGAAAATAAGGGCGATGAAAAGAGTTTATGTGTTGCTGAAATCCAACATCCACAAGCTCTTGATTCTATTTCTTCAACCGCACATACTTCTTTTCTTAAAAATTTGCATAATCAAGAGGAACCTGATGTTTTCGTTCAGAATACCCTTCAATGTTCTCAAACTATTGATGGTGGTACTCATATCGATTTTGTTATGCCAAAGTCAGACTTCCATAACATCAATTGTTATGTTAAGTTTTTAGATTTTCCTATTTCATGGCAAAAACAATTAAAGTTACAGAAAGAGTCAAAGTACATTGTTTGTTGGAATGGACGATCGCAATACTTACTAGACTCAAAGGAGAGATCTTCCAAAGGTGGAGGGCATATGCCTTCATACGAAACACTTATTGGACAGCGAAAGGTTATCACTAATATCTCTTCGTCGGATACCATAGCTGATTCTCAAGTGTCAGACACGCTTTTATTAAGAGATATGGTCCCTAGAAACAAAAAACAGGAATTCTTACGGATTGAGGGCTTGGAGTTATTCAAGAGAAAACGGTTTTTCTACAAATTCAAGCGCAAACAGAATTTTGTGTTTTCTTACAAAATACTTAAGATTCTTGAACACCTAATCAGGGTGCTGGAGTCTTCCGTTAAGCAATTTACTTCTCATGTTTCTCCATGGGTCATCCATGATACAGTGCCAAAAGCTTCAGGTGACGTTGAATGTCTAGGCATCGACAATACGAGAAGAAAATTAATTCGGAGGAAAGAGTCAGAGGATAACAACTTGATCAGGAGGAAGAAAGCTAAGAAAGGGTTTCAAATAGATGAAGATAACAACTTCACTGGTCGTGCTCCTCCAACAAGAGATTTCGGTGCGCGTTTGAACTGGGCTGCTAACTATGAAGCTTCATCAACGGTGCATAAAATTCACTACGAACGTGAAGAAGCTTTCACAAATTCTCATGGTGTTCTCATCCAATATCATGAGATCCCATGAAAACCCCCTTGGTTTGTGGCTATGCGTTTGATGTGTGGATCCTTAGAGAAAAGAACAATTAAAAGAGACGCTACTGCTAAGTCCACTCCATACTCAGCAATAGCATTCACAGGATCAAATTCCACTGGACAAACAATACTTGGATTACTGGTAAATTTCAATGTTGCGAACGTTACTTGGGAGCCTGGAGAAAAAACTCCATTTATTGTGTTCGATAATGATGTTGTCGATGAAGAGCTAGCTGTTCATACTTTCCATTTTGAACCCTCTGGCAAGTCTCAGAAGCTATTCTTTGACTATCGAAAGCTCAAGGAAATTGTCACCTCATCGTCATGTAATGTTGATAATTACGGAGTGCATAGAATGGCGAAATATGTTCTACTCATAGATGATGGTGAATGTTTCTTAGTTCACATTTGGCAAGGATCTGCATACTTCCGTTATCTTCACCATGCAACCATTACATGGTGGACCAAAACTTTTCTTGGAGTTGACCAACAGAGAACATTTATATTTTTCTTAAGTTCCTTTGTCTCGGAACTATATACTACACATGGAATAGGTGACGACAAAGGTTTTAAAAAAAAGGTACGTAAGTGATCCATATTCTCCCTTTCAGCCTACTTCAAGGAATCTTTTAATTTTATTATTGGAGGTTCAAGAAAAATGTATGGAGGTCGATCTTAAAAACCGTAAGGAGAAGTCACAAATAAGTAATTTTCAATTTTTGAAGTGCGTTAGCATTCAAGCAGCTCCATTAGATTTCACTTTTGGGAATAACTCTGATCATTACTACGAGAGGGGGACAAAAATCTCAAACACAACAAATATTGCAGTACGCATGGAATTTGCGGTTTACATTATCATTCTTGCAGAGAAGCATTGTGTTGGTCCATTTTGTTTGTTTCCAGAGGTGAACATCCACATCACTCTACTACAGCTGAGATCGGCATGGGATTTTTCGTTGTTTGATATTTTCCTGAAGGTGATAAATGGGAAACAATTGTCAGTGACTACCACAACTTGCATGCTAAATCAGTTATGTGTTTTAAAGGCTACTATCCACCAATATGTTTGCGACCTAAAACCTAAGTTACTGGATCCTTTCGGATCAGATGTTCAGCTGCAAAGACGGAAGTTTCTAAAAGCGAGCTATTCAAAGTATTTAATAGCTACTGATTTTCGTCGTGGTTTTAGACTGTATGACCCTGGGAAAGGAGTTTGCCCTTCTACACCGGACTTAATACATGAATATCTTCTTCGTCGTTTTCAACCTTACGACGCTGGCGGTGACTATGATTATATGTTGAAAGGGTACCAAAATTTGGGTCAAAATGAGTGTCTTGTGCTGAATTATATTAGTAACCAACTGCGAATTATCAAGGACGGAAATTTCCAGCAGCGAGTAATGCTGAGTATTTAACAGACAACAGTCTTTGTTGTCGTTTTCGACCTTATGATCGAGGCAAAGGTGTTTTTCCTTTCACACCGAGCTCAAGCTATTTGATTGATGACGATCTCCGACAACGTTTCCGCCCTTACGACCCTGGCAAGAGCGTTTGTCTTTCTCTATTGAACTCGTGGTCGAGTTCTTTTCAAGAAGGGGGTCCTGATGTAGGACATCCTACTCACAAGACCTATTTCCTAATACTAGACTATTTCTTAATTTAGGATTTCTTTCCTAATTCTAGTTTGTTTCTTTGTTTAGTTTGATTTCCTTTTCTAGTCCTAATTATATTTGGAATCCCTGAAGCCTATATAAGAAGGCATAGGCATGGTAGAGATACACAATTCTACAACAATATTATTATTTGATTAATATCAAACTTATCTTTTATTTTTATTTTATCATTACTTTTGTGAATCTATTGATCTCACACTAGTTTCTATCTTTTATCGGATCTTTGATCCAAAACATACGCTTCTGCTACGTAAAAAGGACAGTTAGATTTAAATACTATTTAAATGGACAAAAAATTAAAAATAGGCAGGATGTAACCAGTTTCATCATGCCCATTTTCAAATACTTTTTCTTATTTTTATTTTACACAGGATGTATCCAGTTTCATCCTTGCTATTTTTTAAGTTTAAGCCAGGATGAATCCAGTTTCATCTTTGATATTTTTTTTGTCCATTTCACCCATAAATTTTTTTACTCGTCCATTTGAACCGTGTTTTATTTTTTTTGGACAAATGGCCCATTTTCCGAACATATTAAGTCTTAACCAGGTCCCCATCGGGTTATCAGACATCCCTTATTTCTATCCACCTTACACACTGATGGAGATCCCAAATTTCATACTCCACAAAAGGTGAGTCCGGAAGGACACTTCATGGGCAGTAAAGATATTAGCACTGAGATAGATAATTAGGATGGTGGTGTTCTTACCAAAACATCACGGGATAGAATAGAAATTCGTTTACTAAAACGACCATTTATGAAGATTTTTAAATCATCGGTTGTTGACCCTTGCCAACTTTACTGAGTTGTGTATATTTCACATATTACCTCTTACGGTATTCATCCTTAATAAAATTGTGAAGAGCTTTTTTAGTTGCTTGATTTGCGTTCTTATATGAAACCTTTAAGTTTTATTATTGGAGATACACATATATTTGTATATATTTTGTATTTATGGTTATGTAATAGGCTAATTAGGAAAGATATTATTTGGTGTAATTAGCTAATCAAATATGTTTTGGGAATCTCTTATTTAGTCAAAGGGATTCACGTTTTGTGAACCAAGCTTTTTGATAATAAGAAAACTTCTATCATTATCTACATTGTCGTTTCATGGCATCTGAGCCAGAATCGAAATAACCTAAATAATTGAAATTAAGAAGTTTAATCTCTCATTTAGCGTCATGGCTTGGGAAGAATCTACTTCTAATGGTAAACCTAAATTTATTTCAATTTTACGGGAGAAATCATCATATCCGTTTGATTTGAAGGATGTGAGTAATACAGTGAAATTGAATGGAGATAATTATGAACAAGTTGTTGTAAATACTGCACTTATGAATATTGATGTGAATTCAACTAGAAGCTATCTTTCGTCACAAGATCGAGTACCACTTGCAAATACTCTCACTGATGCACAGTGGGAAGCAATTGTGAATATGCTTAATTCTTCGAATAAGTATGGTTCGAAGGAAAATATTTCTAGTAAGTGGATACTTGATATAGGGGCTTCAAGGCATATGACAGGAAGGAAAGAGTTTTTGTGTACAACATATCAAATAGGGTTTTCTTCAGTAAAATTTCTGAATGGAGCATATACAATTGCTCCATGTGAAGGCACTGTGGTGTTTGGAGACAATATGAGATTATGTCGTGTTTTATATGTTCCTGATCTTCACTGTAACTTGATTTCGTTAGCATGTTTAATTAAAGATCTTAAATGTATTGTCACTTTGGCTGATAAGTTGTGTGTGATACAGGATCGCACTACGAGGACGCTGATTGGTGTGGGAGAGGAACGAGATGGGGTCTATATCTTCCACAGTGGAGCACAAATTATGGAAAATCGAGTTACTACCGATGAAGATTATTACTTATGGCATAGACGTTTGGGCCATCCTTCTAATAAGATTATTTCTTTGCTTCCTGGTATGAACAAAGTTGATTGTCAGAAATTTCTCAATGAACCATGTGATACTTGTTTTAAGGCTAAACAAACTCGTGCTAGTTTCCCTATTAGTGAGAATAAAGATAATGGCATCTTCAGTTTAGTTCATTGTGATGTATGGGGTGCGTATCGTACTTCGTCCTCTTGTGGTGCACACTGTTTTCTTACGATAGTTGATGATTATTCTCGTTGTGTTTGGGTTTATTTGATGGCACATAAAACTGAGGTGGTGATTTTTCAGAATTTCTGTCCTATGACTAAGACACAATTTGATAGACAACTTAAGCAGGTTCGCAGTGATAATGGTATGGAATTTCGTCCACTAATTCCATTTTTTTCTGAATAAGGAATAGAATTTCAAACCTCATGTGTGGATACACCACAACAAAATGGGCGAGTAGAACGCAAACACCAACATATATTGAATGTGGGGTGTGCTTTGCGTTTTCAAGAAAATTTACCTCTTCGGTTTTGGGGTGAGTGCATCCTAACCGCTGCTTATATTATTAATCGCACGCCTACTACCTTTCCCAATGGGAAAACTCCTTATGAATTTTTACATAGAAAGCCTCTCGTTTATAATATTATTCGGGTATTTGGATGTTTGTGCTATGCAAGTGTTGTGCCTCGTGATCGCAACAAGTTTAATCCATGAAGTCGACGTTGCATATTTGTCGGTTATCCTCATGGAAAAAAGGGTTGGTGGTTGTTTGATTTGGAAACGAAACAAATTTTTTGTGTATCGTGACGTAGTTTTCTTTGAAAACAAATTTCCCTATGCAGTTGCTTATTTATATACTCATAATGAAGGATGTCAAGAAGAATTGGATGACAGTTTGGTGATATTTGAAGAACATGCAGGCTTACTGGGTGGTGTACATGGTATGTCCGGTGGTGATACTCAACCAGTCAGCAGTGCATAGGATTTTTCAGGAAGTGGTGGCACTGGTATATTCACCGGAGTACATGATCTGTCAGAAACTGACAGAATTGGTCCCGTAACAGGTGAACAGGACATGTCAGGGGGTGTTAGTAGGCTAACAATCGCTATCCAGGATAGTGATAGTGTTTCTATCAATAGGGGTACAACACCTGTTATTGTACCGGGCACTGGTGGCAGGAGTACCGTACCTAACACCGTACATGGCATGGATGATATTTTAAAAGTTACAAGTAATCAGAACTTGTCACAAGGAGACAAGACCAATACTCTCACGGAAGTTCAAAATAATTTAGAAGGTGACAGCTCATATACTATCACGGGTGTACAACATGGGTCAGATGATTTACTAGTCTCATATGATGAAATTCGACATATTGGGTCAAGGACTTTACTCCCTTCAGCTGATGGTACTGGCTTACCTCAAAATGTATCGTCAAATGTTATTAATGAAAGTTCGAAGAAGTGTTCGGTCACGGGTTCCTAATACTAAGTTGAAGGATTATGTTTGTCATACTATCAAAGCTATAGACCCCGACCCTTCCGCTACTCACTCGTCAACGGCCTCATGTACGCCTTATACCATAGCTAATTATGTTTCTTGTGATAATTTTTCTGCTAATCATACTCAATTTTTGGCGGCTATTACTGCTCTTAAAGAACCAACCAGCTATGCTGAAGCTGTGAAACATCCGTGTTGGCAAATAACTATGTCTAAGGAAATTGGTTCTCTTGATAAAAATGGCACATTATCTATTACCGATCTTCCAGCGGGTAAAAAGGTTATTGGTTGTAAATGGGTTTACAAAATTAAGTATAACTCTGATGGCAGTGTCGAAAGGTATAAAGCTCGATTAGTTGTTCTCGGTAATACACAGGTTGAAGGGGTTGATTACCATGAACCCTTCGCTCCCGTAGCCAAAATGGTTTCGGTTAGAACATTTTTGGCAGTAGCAGTTGCTCAAGATTGGGAGTTATATCAAATGGATGTTCACAATTCCTTTCTACATGGGGATCTTGATGAGAAAGTATATATGCAACTTCCTCCAGGTTATTCATCTACTTCTTCGGGAAAGGTATGTCGTCTTCATAAATCTTTGTATGGTCTTCGTCAAGATCCACGTAATTGGTTTGCTAAGCTTGCAAGTGCTCTTAAAACTTTTGGATTTATACAGTCTTATGATGATTACTCTCTATTTACTCTACGACGAGGTGAGAATTCCATTAATGTACTTGTTTATGTTGATGATTTGATTATTGCTGGGAATGATTCTGCTGCTATTGCTACTTTTAAGGCATACTTAAGTCACTACTTTCATATGAAAGATTTAGGTCCTCTTAAGTATTTCCTTGGTATTGAAATGTCTCGAGGAGCTAATGGTCTGTTTTTATCTCGACGAAAATACACCTTGGACATTATGTCTGAGACTGGACTTCTTGGTGCCAAACCAGCTTCTTCACCTATTGATCAACATCATCGGTTAGCTCTAGATGACGGACCTTTGTATTCTTATTCCTCCTAGTATCGTCGGCTTGTTGGACGTTTGATTTATTTGACCATTACGCGTCCTGAATTGTATTATTCGGTGCATATATTAGCTTAATTTATGCAGTCTCCTCGGGTTTCTCATTGGGAAGCTGCTCTTCGAGTTCTTCGTTACCTAAAGGGCCATCCAGATCAAGGGATTGTTTTACGCAAGGATATTGCTCTTCAACTTACTGCTTATTGTGACTCTGATTGGGCCTCCTGCCCTCTTAGTCGTCGTTTGCTTACTGGTTATTTTATATTTTTGGGAGGCTCACCTATATCTTGGAAGACAAAGAAGAAACATACAATATCTCGTTCTTCTGCAGAGGCCGAGTACTGTTCCATGGCTCATACTTGTAGTGAGCTCACGTGGCTAAATGAGTTATTGAAATCTCTAGGTGTGTTTCATTCTCAACCTATGCGCCTTTACTGTGATAGTCAACCTGCTCTTCATATTGCTGCTAATCCTGTTTTTCATGAGCGCACCAAACATATTGAGATTGATTGACATTATGTATGCGGTCAAGTTCATTCTGGTGTTGTTATCACTTCTCATGTTCGCACAACCGCTCAACTTGCAGACATTTTCACCAAAGCTCTTGGACGTCCTCAGTTTGAGCTGCTTCTTCGCAAGTTGGGCATTCGTGATCTCCATGCTCCAACTTGAGGGTGAGTATTGGAGATACGCATATATTTGTATATATTTTGTATTTATGGTTATGTAATAGGCTAATTAGGAAAGATATTATTTGGTGTAATTAGCTAATCAAATATGTTTTGGGAATCTCCTACTTATTCAAAGGGATTCACGTTTTGTAAACCAAGCTTTTCGATAATAAGAAAACTTCTATCATTCTCTACCTTGTCGTTTCATTTATCGTTTCAGAGTTGCATGGTTCATACAAACCGCATTTGGTTCCTCGGGGTTTAGGGACTTCTCTTTGCAATATATTTGCATGGAAACTAGAAGTCTTTAATGGCGATTAAGGAAGTGTGATTGGCGTCGCTTGACGTATGACGTAGTGTCTTCTTCGCTAGCACAGTACATAAGTGTTGCAGATGACGTCTTAATACCGTTCAGAGCATGAGTCTTGGCTAACTGTGCAAGAGTGTCACCTTGGGCTTAAATCTTCATCAATGGCTTGCACCATTTACATGTATGTGTTGTAATGTCTAAACATAATTATTGGCTACATTTGTTATCAGTAAGGTCAGTGGTGTGTGGTTTGGAACTTAGGTCAGGTGTTGGACTTGTTGTAGTCCCATTCCAGTGGGATTCGACCATAATAACATTGGTCGAGAACACCATATTGGAATCTAGAATCTTGTGTTTTATGTCCGGGACCTCGGAAAAGGGTCCATGATGACCTCCCGGATGTTCCATCGACTAGTCAAACTCCAACTTTGGAGTATGAGAGAACCAAGAAGAAGTAAGAGGGTTAGAACTGAAACAAGTTTTGGTGATTTTTTGACTCTTACGGTGAAGTCGAACCCCAAACCTACAAGGAAGCTATGACTTTACGGGAAGAAGCTTCATTAAATGAATGGGAGTCCATTCAAAAAAGTTGGGAGCTTGGATGGATGTTCTTTTCTATGGTGAATTGAATGAAGAAATTTATATGGATCAACTCAAGGCTTTATAGTAAAAGGTTATGAAAACAAAAGTATGCAAGTTAAACAAATCTCTTTACGGTTTAAAACAAGCACCTAAAGCAGTGGCATGAAAAATTTGATCATGTTATGATAACTAATGGTTTCAAGGTTAATGAATCGATAAATGTGTTTACATTAAATCTGTGTATGATTCTCATGTTATTGTTTGCCTATATGTTGATGATATGCTCATATTAGGCAAAGCAACCTTGATATTATTAATACCATTAAAAGCATGCTTAGAGATAATTTTGACATGAAAGAACGATGTAATCTTAGGGATGAAAATCAGAAAGACGTCGATGGATATAGTCTTAGTCAATCTCATTACAAAACCGTATTAAAGAGATTTAATTATGAAAATGCTAACCCCGTCTACTCCATTTGATCCCACTTGTAAATTGAAAAAGAACACGGGTGAGGGTATTGATCAACTTGAGTATTCTCGCATTATTGGTAGTCTTATGTATCAGGAGTAATTAAGCAGGTATACTTGCAAACTGATCAACTGGAACAGTTTTACGTTACACGAGAGGGACCTCAAACTATTGCTTAAGTTTTGGGAAGTATCCTGAACGGAAGGGTATTGTGATGCCAAATGGATATCGGACTCGAGAAGAGTGTAAATCTACTAAGTGGGTACATCTTCTTGCTTGGAGGTGGTGTCATCTCATGGGACATGTATAGCTAAATCCACTATGGAGTCCGAGTTTATAGCCTTGGAAAAGCTTTGGAGAGGAAGCTGAATGGATGCGATGTTTCCCGGGAGGAATTCCACTGGGCCCAAGCTGTGTCTTCAATCGCCATCCACCGTCAAACTTGGTTGCGCAAAGAACAATGTATACAACGGAAAGTCTATACATATACGTAGAAGACACAAGACGGTGAAACAACTACTCTCTACTGGTATTATCTCGATAGACTTTGTAAAATCCAAAGATAATCTTGCAGATCCTTTGACGAAAGGTTTACCGAGAGAGGAAGTTAAATCCACATAGAGGGGGATGGGACTTAAGCTCATAGAATAAATCACCATGAAGGATACTCAACCTTGTGATTGGCTATGAGAATATGAGCTGATTCTCTAGAGACATTCATTAAGTCCAGGATTATAGCCACGGCCAAAATAGAGCTTGGCATTTATTTTCTTCGGTTGAGCATCAATGTTATTTAATTCTTTGTTGGCGGTTCAAGACATTGCGTTCACCGTATAAGTTTGTAACCTCTCACTAAGTTAAGGTTCAATCTTTGGGACACCTTAGCCTATTTTGTTGCCTTATGTTTTATCGTGTTTTATCGACATGTTTTATTATTCATGTGGGGGATTGTTAGAAAAAATGTTTTGTTTTAATCAAAAAAATGCATGGACCATGTTTTGATCCCAAGACCTATTGCTCCCTAGATGTTTTTTCATGTGAATGAATAAAACATTAGTCCCATATAGACTAAAACACTAAAAGTTTTAGACTTAAATAGCATTGGTTTAGCCTTAAGGGCATGGCCCTTTGGGTCTTTAGACCTTTGTGTATGGGGAAAGCCCTAGACTATGGCAAGGTTGCCTAAACCTTATTGCATTTCTTATTGCCTTTCCCGTTCGCGTTGCTTCGCACGAAGCACGCACGAATAATTGATCCTTTCTTTTTGCTTGAAATTTTTTCCCACACATGTAAAGAATTTTATTCTTTGCCTTCTCGGTTTTGGATATCAAATGCCACTATAAGCATCTTTAGTCACACACAGTTAATTCTCACGTGTGAATAACTGTTTTCATAAAGAATCTTTAATCTCACCATGTGGACTTTTGTGCATCTCACGCGTGTGGACACCGATGCGCTGAGAGATTTCTTCGAGAAGAATCTTACCCGACGATACGTTGTTATTTTAACGGATGCTTTTTGCTTTTACTCGTCCGACAAATTAATTGATTTGGATCTGTGTCTCAAACGTTCAATTCTTACCTATAAATACGAGTTAAGGGCGGTTTAAAAATATACCATCGTAACTCTTAGAATTTTCCTTCTTCTCTAATTATTTTTTAAACTTAAGTTCTTATTAATATTTGTCTTAAAAGAAAACGTTCAGTTCTTTTTCGAAACAAGTTGTAGTTTGAAACATAATTTTGTATAACTACTTCTTGATTTCAAAGTTCGTAAATATAGTTTACGAAACATAAAATTGTTTTTACATTACTCGAAACAATTTGTATTTTCAATTTGTGTTTTTGTTTTTACTTTTGAGCTAAGTTCTAAGGGTTCTCTCTGGTATGCTACACATAGAGGAGGAGTTGTATCCCGAGGTAATTTGTTAATTGCTATAGCAAATAGCATGCAATATTACCTTTATGCTACGTGCCTCTACTAAGTTTATTGAGTTGTTTGTTACTACTATCAGTGTAATCTAAGTATTATTTCCCATTTGCATTCGATTATTGTAATTAATTCCAACAAGTGCATTATATACGTGTAGTTAATGGGTGAATCTAATGTTATTAATTGGTAAATTGCTTGGGATTCTTTCGTCTTTTGATATGCTTGGAACTCCTCTTCGTGTCCGATAATACTGAACATGTATCTTCAGTTCAGTTGCTTTGAATAATTGATATTTTACTGAAAACGAATAAATGACAAAAAATAATTCATCTTAACTGCACATTTGGGTCAAGTGTTGAACAATTTCTGATTAATTGTTGGTGTGGCGTGGCGAGGCGAGGCGAAAGGTTTACTGCATCAAATTCAGGTTTACTGCATTTGGACGAGACCACCAAATTCAAAATGCATCGGGATGTGGGCGAGGCGAAGCCGAACCACACCAAATCAAAAATGCATCGGGACGGGGCGAGGTGAAGTTGAGCCACACAAAATCAAAAATGTATTGGGGCGGGGGCGAGGCAAAGCCGAATCACACCAAACCAAAAATATGGTAAAATAAGAAAAAAAAATGATGGTGGATGATTTTCGAGGACGCGCACGGGCACAAAATCTAGTACTTACTTAAAAGGGAAACTTGATAAAACTTTAAAAAATGTACTTCTAGTCATATAATGCGAATTGGTTCTGTAAAACAAAAAATTGTATATTTAATTTAAAAAAAAAAGATATTTTCACAATGTTATTTTTACCTAAAATGGGCAAAATTGAAAATGTGAAAGAATCACGTTTCCTAACACGAGGTGAAAGTATCACTTTTCCCGACATCGGAGCGAAAGTATCATTTTACCGGACATGGCGCGAACATACCATTTTCCCCGACACCCCGGCCTTGGTATTTTTCTATTTTGCAAATAATTTGGTGGTGATTCGACACCATATGGTACTTTTTATTTGAAAATTAGTCGTTATTTTACTTAATTTTTTTTTCAAAGACCCTTAGTTAAAAATACCGGTTTCTTCTTTCCCTAATTATCATTTAGTAGATCTTATAGGCACTGCAGGGGGGCTTAGTAATAGCTTGGATTGATGGGTTTCATTTTGAAATAGTTCAATGGAACATAAACGTGATCAATATAACTTAACTGTTAATACTTCCTTTGCTACTAAACAATAAGCCCTAACATGTTTTTATGGGAAGCCCATGCCCAACTAAATGGAGCTTGGGACTTTCTAGAAGAAATTAGCAAACAAGTTTCTCAAAGACTTATGCCCTAGATAGTTATAGGTGATTCTAATATGACCTTTCATATGATGGTTGCATAATTTGTTATGCAACTACAAAAGTGACGGAAAATGCATTATGCAGTCTTCTTTTAGCACCGAAATCAACCAGAAAATGCATGCAAAATACATTATGCACTTACAGAAGTACAGAATCCGTTATCCACTCGGAAGTGTATGCATAACCTGTTATGTAGCCGCTTTTTCAATAGTGTCGAAATAAAAAAACTGTTGCATAATATGTTATGCGGCTACAAAAATCGTTGCATAATGCATCTGAAAAATAGATGCATAAGTTGTTATGTATCCAAAGAAACGGCAACATAACCTAGTTATGCAATAAATTTGTTTTGTTAGCACTAAAATCAACTAAGAAATGACGGCAAAACTTGTTATGGTTGCATAATTTGTTATGCATCATTTATGGTGTATGCGTAATGTGTTATGCATTATTTGTGGTGGCTGCATAATTGCTATGTTTTTGAATATCGAAATTTGTGCCTAAAACAATCACTTCTCACTTTTTCAATAAATAAATAAATTTATTGTACTCATTCTGTAAATCTCTTTAAATGCATCCCAACGGGATAAGATTTGTAAAATTCCAAAGCACGATCTTTTAGATTGTTATATCAAAGTTTGCTTGCCAATTATACCCCTGAAAAATTAGGACGCATAATCTGTTAAAATTTATTTGTTATGCAAGTAAAAATATTATGGGTATTTGTGTCTTATTACTCTCTTATCATAATTTCTTTAACGAGAAGAGAGAAAGTCTAAAATTTATTTGTTATGCAAGTAAAAATATTATGGGTATTTGTGTCTTATTACTCTCTTATCATAATTTCAAATATAATTATGGGTGCCATAAAACTGAAAAATACTTTGGGCCCGACAATAAGATAATTAATTTTCTTGGGGGCTGATTTCCCCGATTTGGTTTCCGTGGAAAACAAGATGCTCTTTGGTGTCTTTGATAACTTGCAGGTAAAAGAAGATGTTCAAGAGAAAAGCATAGCTAACACTATTCTAGAGAGGCCAAGGGGATCAGACTTTTGCACTTCAAAGGAGATAAACGTATCAATAGGGATAGTTTTTAAGTTTATTAGTTTCTATTGAAAACTGCAGGTGTTCTTATGTTCAAAGAGACAATAGTGTGGTTGATTCAATAGCCAACCGATTTAATTTAGGATTCAAGCCAATGAGATGGCTGCCGCCTGCCGGGGCTGGGTTATCTGCTGCAATAACTGTCCTACTGAAGAGGATGGGAATGTCAAGAGTAATTCAGTAGCCAACAATTATGCATCTCAACCAAGACAGTACCTACATATTTCAAGTTGGAAAGGTAGGAATTATATCATGACATCTCAGAAAAACAATACTTCCATTTTATCTATATAAGCAAATGATCTTAAAGAAATAAATAAAAAACAAAGCTTAATAATGCTGAGTGAACAGACCACCGTAACTCTAGTCAGTCGGATAATAATAATAGTACAAAACAACCTAAAAGAAAGCAAGATATTTTGCTGATTCTCTTACAGAATTCAGCCATCCCGCAGGTGGATTCTTTTTTCGAGATTTCAAAAACTCGCGAGCATCATAGTACCTGCTAACTTCTCCCGCAGGAATGAAAGTTTTCAAAGAAAGGATATTTTCAGCTTGAGCGTGCAGCTGACAATCCGCAAACAGGCGATAACTGTTACAATCAAAGTCGATCCCATTGAAGGGGGGAAATCTACGCATCTTAACATCAAAAAGTATACTACTCTGCCAATCACAGGAGGAAGAGGATCCTACCACATCCAGATGTTTCGTCTGCAAATTGTAAATTTTAAGACATTCTCCATCAAACCAATGCAGTAATACCTGTTCAAAGACGCTCAGAATCCGAGTAGGAAAGGTAGCAGTAGCAGCAGTGTCAAAGTAACAACAAAAGGGAGCTGGTAGTGAACCTAGATCCCTAACTTGGACACCAAAAGTCTCCCCCTTGATCCATTCTTGCTTTTCTTTGTCCTTCAATACATACAGTTGGACCGTAAAGCGACAACAGCCACAACAAAAACTAGTCTGACCATTACGGCAACGATCGCTACAATGCATAATGTTACTCATAGCCTTTTCGGACTGTGCAACACAAGGATATCCTTTATGCTCCAGAAGATGATGTTCAACTACTACTGCGTTTATCGTTGGGGCCATCAAATTACATTCAGCCGGGAGTCGAATGAATTGAATCTTCTCCTTGTGAATGTCGAACGATAGCAACATGCCAATCTTATTATTATTCTCACGAGCTTCAGCATCATTATTCCTGACTACTGTCGTCTCTTCTTCTACTGCACCGTTAGCAGTTATCCTCCAGAAAAGATCACCCCCGCAAAGAGTGGCTGCTCTTGCTACCAGTCGACTAGGAAGAAAAGGAGAACAACCTGGCGGTGGGGAGACTTGAGCAACACTCTTTCTCCATGAATTAGTACCCAAAGTAAAAACCATGCTTATAAAGTACTCATCATTGTCTTTGGAAGTAAATATGATTACCACCTTGTATTCGTCTGTTGATGAATCAAAACCAAAACCATGACACAGATATTCGCATTCCCCATCATTAGGATAATTATAGGGGAGGTTAAGTATTTCCCACCTGATAGGGTTAACGACACTAATTAAATTACGCCCATAAGCCTTCTTGCTCACTAGTGTAACACAAGGGAGCCCGTTACAGTAACCTACTAGTTCAGTTCTGCTTTGGTCTTTTATGTTCATTACTAGTCTAAATTTGTAATCACTGTCTAGACTGAAAAAAGCAGCTCCTCCTTTAGAAGTGAATATATTAAGTAAATTGAAGACTAGATTTAACTTGCGATGATTTTTGTTATGAGCAAAGTGAGTCTTAGCAAACTGTGCATCATTTGAAATTGAATTGCACCATAACTTACTGATGCAGCTGTATTGAGCTAGAGTCCGAAAAGGTAATCTGGTGAGAATGTTTTCGATTACTAGTTCCTCAGGAAGGTATGGCGCAGGTGCAGCATCAATATTCATCTCCTCAGGAAGATATGGCGCAGGCGCAGCATCAGCATCAATATTCATCTCCTCAGGAAGATATGGCTGAGCTGCGGCATCATCAATTTTCATCATCTCTTTTACCCTTGTCATCTTCTTCTTCTGCCTTGGCATTTTCATGTTGTTCTGCCGTGACATTCTCATCTTGTTCTTCCTTAAAGCTCTTATCTCTTTGGATGTCATTCCCAGAGGATATGCAGCAGCGGCATTATCACTCATCTCTTTTGCTCTTCTAATCTTGTTCTCCCTTGACAATCTCATCTTATTCTTCCTTAAATTTCTCATCTCTTTCGCTGCCATCTCCATAACTTACACAAGAGTGAAATATAAATATGATTTTTTTTCTTTTTCTGAACCTTCAAGTCTTCAAAAATCAGAATGTTTTTTTTGAACCAAATAAAAATATGAACTTTATTTATGCAGAAGATCTGATGTTTCCGAATAGGAAAGGGGGAAGAACCAGAAGGAAATTGGGAAAGTAGAAAAAAAAAGCAGTAGATACCAAATCTCAATAGGAATCAATGTCACGGGGGGCTTTTTTGGTAAGAATTAGAGGAGAAATGGGAATGGAAATTCCCCCAAAATTCAAAATTCATAGGTGGATGGCTTTACACTTTCCCCTTTTTGATGAAGGAATACACACCTATAACTGATAAGGAAGGTATTTGAATAGGAAATTTTACAGTATCCATTCTTGAAGATGAAGGAAATTCTGATGTTCAATGGATACCCACAAAACGTAATATACTAAAACCCCCAAAATTTTGACGTAAACCCTAATCTTATAATTTAGATATAGAAATTACAAAAATCAAATGGACAAAAGGTGGTACCTGCAGTTGTAGAAGTAAGATACTACTAAATAATCAACAGTAGCTCAATTCTGATTAAATTTATCAACTTGCTCAATCAATTCATGGAAATTTCTGCAAGGAAGAATTTTGAGTTTATTTTTTTGTTCTGTAGTTCTCTCTGGAACTGGAAGAGAGAAATGATTTCGTGTTTAAGTTTAGTTGGCTAACGGGCTTGAGGAGGCGCAAACATTTCCGTGGGCTTTGATAACTATACCTCTTAGTTTTTGAAGAAACAAGTTTTGAGGGTGGCATACATAACTATTTTCCTATCCATAGTGGATTTATAAGGGGTGTTCTAACAGTGATAAATTACTAAGTTACTCTTAATTATTTTATTATCTACTTATACCCTTCACCTAGAATTAAAACATAAACCTAAACTAACCAAAATCCAAAATCGTTTTCATTCTTAACCTAATTTGATCATTGATCAAACCGTTTGGATTTTATTTTTCGTCGGTGTTCATCGATTAAAACCACAAGTATAAATGAGTCGTTTGAAGCATTGCACAAAGAGATTTATCCCAGACCGGCATATTGCAACCCATATCTTTGTTCTTCCCTTTTTGTTTATGTTTCAAAAGAACAGTTCGATTGATTATTAAACATGAAAATGATAGCCGAACTTCACTTTGTTAAAAAACACACTAAGTTCGCATGTTCAATTTTTTACTTTAATCAGCCGAACCTAAATTCGTCTGTTACAGAGTGAAGTTCGGCTGATAACTTGTCAGCCGAACCTAAAAAGAGTGAAGTTCGGCAGTTATCAGCCGAACCTAGGTATATTTTCAGAAATGTAGGTTCGGCTGACAAGTTATCAGCCGAACCGTTAATCTAGTCAGTAGATCTAGGTTGTAAAAATTCAATTTTTTTGACAAATTCAACTTATAAAAATGACATTAGACCTCGTTTATAAGTTTAGCTTTGTATTAAAAAACCTTGATTACCTATTAGTTCAGCAAATCTCAAAATTCTAATTTCTTATTCTTATTCTTATTCTTTAACAAACCCTAACCTAACTATCTCTTAAAAAATATAAAAAATCTTTGAAACTAAGACTATATAATCATTGACTTTAACCACTAATCATCGTTAACATTAACTACTAATCATTAACATTAGATTCTAATTATTCTTATTAACACTAATGAAGTTAGGGCGTTATTGTCGTGATAAAAATATGATTGATAAGGAGTTATTAATTTTACCACATAATGACTCTATTTTGTCATTACCTTGTATGCCTCAAAACAGGTTCTTTTTGAAAGCGCGACACACCCTTGCTATACTCGCTGGTGGGGAAGGGTGATTTTATTTTTATTTTTAGTTGCTGCGCAAACTTGTATATTTCTGAGGGATTAGTTGTTGTGTTAGAATATGGGCATCCAACTCAAAACCAATTGGGAATGAGTGGAGAGGCCCTGAGGATAATAAACTGCAGGATCTTAGATTGCCCAAACAATGTGGGACTAATAATCTCAACACGCCCCCTCACGTGTAGCCTCATTAGGTCTAACCCTGAATCGGGGTGACGCGGAGTACATGCACGGTTAAATGACTCGTCGCAAATAGCCTGCTCTGATACCATGTTATAATATGGGGATCCAACTCAAAACCAATTGGCAATGAGTGGAGAGGCCTTAAGGTATTATAAACCGCATGATCTTAGATGTCCAGACAATGTGGGATTAATAATCTTAACACGCCCCTCACGTGTAGCCTCATTGGGTCTAACACGTGGACAACAGTTAAATTGGGTGACGCAGAGTAAAGGTGCGAACAAGTGACTCGTCACAAATATCCTGCTCTGATACCATGTTAGAATACGGGCATCCAACTAAAAACCAATTGGCAATTACTGGAGTGGCCCATAGGATTATAAACCGCAGGATCTTAGATGCCTAGACAATGTGGGACTAATAATCTCAATATGCCCCCTCACGTGTAGCCCCGTTGAGTCTAACACATGGACAAATTAAATCAGGTGACGCGGAGTAAAGGCGCGGTAAAATGACTCGTCGCAAATAGCCTGCTCTGATAGCATGTTAGAATATGGGTATCCAACTCAAAACCAATTGGAAATGAGTAGAGAGGTCTTAAGGGATTATAAACCGCAGGATCTTAGATGCCCATACAATGTGGGACTAATAATCTTAACATGTTGCTATTCAGTGTGTTCTTTTTATTGTTGTTGAGGATAATCTCATTATCATACAAATGGTGAAGTTTTCCACTATCTATTGTTGGAAAATTGACACTAAACAGGGTGAAGAAAAGAATGTTGTCTCTGGGTTCAAGGATCTATTAATGAAACTTGTTATAGAGGACGATGAAACCATTAGAGGTGCTGATATAATAGGACCTATGATGCACCGATACTGATACGTAGATACCGATACTACGATACTGACACGGGGATTCGTCAATTTTCAGAAAATTGGGACACAAGATACGATAAGATACATGTACTTATTAAAAAATAATATTTTATATAATAATAATTGATTCTAGTGAAAAATCACATTAAAAAAATACGATAATAACTATTTGGAATACTAAAAATAGGTAGATAAAAACCATCTAATATTTCGCTCACCCATCAAATATCTAACTGTCTTCATCAAATATCACGGTTTCTGGTTCTTGTTAGTCAAGTGAAAGATTGCCTACTTCAAGTTCTCCCACATTGTCAAGTGGATCAAATGCATCTACACTAATATCTTGTATTCCACTTGCTCTAGTCATTTCGTAGAAGATTGCTCAGCATTTTGGGGTTCAATCTTATATCTCTTAATTGGATGGATAAAATTATATGTGCTCCAATTTCTCTCTGAACAACACGAGGAACATGGCTACGCAAGAAGCCTTTAAGTTAACCACACTAGAGATGAAGCACCATAAAACCAACAAGTTTTCTTTCTTTATAGTCAACATGTTATTAGGTTTAGATATAATAATTCGATGCGTTCATGGGTACAAATATCTCTAAATATTTAAATTTTATGTATAAAATTATAAATATATAGATTTTGCAGATAAAAATATATGCTAAAATTATATGAAGTGTCCCCTCTTAGAGTATCCCAAAGTAACCCCTGCCCTTTTTGTAATTAAAAAAAGACGATACTTTAAATAGAATATCTGACATGCATCCCCAGGTATACCCAAGTATCTGATACTGATACGGCACCGACACGGATACGTCAGCAATTTTGAAGTATATGTACTTCATAGAATAGGACAAAAAGGCGGTTAGCAATTTCAAAAACATAGATTTTGATTTACTCAAACAAAATGAATTATTTCAGTGGAAAATTGGAGGTGGGTGAATCTCTATATGATAGAGAAACCATATTTGCCCACGATGGAGATCCTACTATGGTTAATCTCTTAGATCCAATGTCTATTTAGGGAAATTTATGATTGTAATTAACTATAGAAGCCAACCGTATGAGCCATTTACGGTTGAAATTAACCACATAAGCCAACCGTAGGGGCTATTTACGGTTAGTATCCGATGAACATCCAACCGTAACTGGTTAAAATTGGGAAAACCCAATCATAAACCAATTACGTTGGATTCTTATCTTACAAGGTGAATCGAAAAAGTTACGATTCGTTTGTCGGTGGATAGTATCCAACTATAACTAGTTACGGTTGTGTTTGTGAGAGAAAATTGCCTCTGCCGAATTTGGTAAATTCGATGGTGGAGAGACTGGTTTAACCATAAATAGCCCAGTGGTTGACGGTCAACTGGTCATCTGTTAAGTCAACCGTTTGACTGGGACCCATTGGGCACCTAACTCAAAGTTGGACAAAGTTAGGCACCAAACGCAAAAGCATACCATTTTACGGGCACCTAAGTCAAAATATCCCAAAACAATTTTATACCAGGTGGCAGAAACTCAGTTTTATTGCTGCACCAGGTGACGCGAGAAAGTCACACTTTGCATCAAAGAGGAGCTAATTCATGGGGCGTGTCCTTGATCCTTCATCGAACTAGTTACGACTCTCTATATTTCTCTAGTTTAAAATTGATTCAGAAGGTTTTGAATTTTGATGAATGATTTTAATTGAAAATTTCAGGCACTTACATCATTTTGTAAATGAACCTGAGTTTTGTTGAAACTTGAAATTGAACAGTGTCAGGTCCAACCCGAGCATACAAAAATAAACACGACCAAAGGCTGATTGTGGCATGTTGATGTTACTGAAACCTGCCACCAATCTCTCTTTGAGGACTTAATTCTATATCACCAAACCTTAACTGCTTGGCCTTCATCATCCAGTCAGAAAGAATTTCAGCTTGATTGTTCGACGGCAGTGATACTATGACCCGCTCAATACTCTTACACAATTCCATAACTGACTGCATCAGATGCCTTTCCTACAACCTCTCTATAACCTTCAGTTTGCCAACATGTTAAAGAGCCATTCGATACACTCAAAACCTTACGCGAAACATTAAACCGGCTTGAAACACAACCCCCACTAAGTCCATCTTTGATAACTGTTACAGAGCCATTCAATATGATTTAGTCCCACACAGACTAGTCTAGCGTAGAGGTATGGAAACAAGACAATATAAAAGGAGAAGCTGGTAGCTCAACAAAGCATACCTTTCTCGGCCTTTTGGCTAAGATCAAGTGTAGTATCTGTTCTTATCAGTTTAATATCTGATATGTGAGCCATCGGCTCACACGATATTAAATTAATTTTTTTCACGGGGGAGTTCCCACCATAGCAGCTTGCTGCTGGGGTTCTCACGCGTTGCCTCTGTGTTGCACTACTGCAAAGGCCTGGCGCACCCCAACCAAATCTAAATGAAAAGTGTTTCAGCTTGGTCTTATTATGTCGGTTCTATGTTATGTTGTGGGTGTATACGCACTCAATATGTATGGAGCCTAGTTTTCGCTCAGCATTTGCTCTCATTCTACACCTTTGAAAGTTGTACTTAGCATTCCAACTTAGCACAAGGCAACAGATTCCAAATATTTACACAACCAAGACACTAAAGATATATCACACATAAGATATACTATAGGTCTGCATTATCAAACTTTCTTAGCCAACATGTATTTAAACTAAAACTAGAAAAAACTCTCTTTATATTCGAGAGATAACTTATCTCTGACAGTCTTGAGGGGTAATGTAAAAGTTATGCAGACTGAATTTACCTTTTGATTTAGGCCTTGACCATATGTAACTTCATAAAATTTGAGCATCAGCATCTCTTCTTCTACCTTCAAGAAACAAAAGTAATGAAGAAGTAAGGAATAAGAAAAAGCAATAATATCGATACTAGTAAGGAACATACAACAAAGATATGATACCAACATAAAGTAAAAGTAGAGCTCACTTGAACATCTCCGCCGAATACTTGCCCTCCATTTCTGGATTCAAAATACCAAACTCCCATAGTGTAGGAAATTTGAGCCAAGAAGCTGTGTAAAACAATAAAAATCTCAGCACATCAATACTTGATAATAGGTTTAAAAACTAAAGTGAATTATCCAAAATCTAGCAGAAAGGCTATAATTCAACTTCCTTTGAGCCAAGAAGCTGTGTAAAACAATTAATCACTGGCTGTGTAGAATTCGTTTTCCCACTTGCCATTTTTCTTGCAACTAAATTCTCTTAATCAACCACTTAATCTAACATGCTTTCAGTACTCCCAACTGATCATTCATCTTTTCCAGAACTTTATGTATCTCTTCCATTTGAGGTTGTGTTTTCTCACCAGGAACAAACTCATGAATAAACCCATTAACGTCAATCGAACTACAACCCGATGTCTTCTCTACTCCCCTCTCTTCCATATCTTTCCTTACTCTCCTGGCATCATCATACTTACCAGAACTTGCATACATATTCGATAGTAAAACATACACCCCACAGTGACGTTCTAACTGTACGAGTCTCTCATCAACAATCTCTGCGAGACCGGTTTCTCCATGACTACAACAAGAATACAGTAGTAGTGTTACAAATACATATTGTGGGTTTTTGAATTTGATCAAAAATATGAGTGGAGTAGTATACAGGGATTCCATGAAATGGGTGTGAACAAAAAGATAAAAGACGACTAAGCGTCAAACTGTTGTTTCCAAGTCCTGTAAGGATTATCTGTGCATGAGTTTGCTTAAATTGTTTCATGTTTATACATTTTTCTAACACTAACAGACATCTACTCTTTGGCATCGCTTGAACATACCTACTTGGAAGTGAAACTCTGCAACCAGGTTCCTTGTCTAATCACATAGCCTTTTTGCTCATTTCTGTAGTCATTTTAGTACCACACCGTTAAATCAGAGTCAGGGATGCAAATGAAGGTGCTATAAAAAGAAGGGAACTCATTCATATAAAGGCATCTTTGTGCTTGGGGAAATGACGCAGCTAATGAGGTAATAACCGAGGCGCGTCAATTGCTGGTTGAAAACTATTTCCAAACCCACTCCTCGGCCTTGGGTCTCCTGAGGCTGTCGAGAATTTCTGGAAGGTCTCCTTCTAATCAAGGGTAAAGCCCTACAATACCAAAAACTAAACATTGGACTTCTGAGAAGAGACTTGTGGGATGCCATTTACAGTACTTAAAACGTAATTCATGGATATGAGATGAGATTTAGGTTATCTTGTGTTTCTCTTGCTTTTGTTTTCCTTCACCTTTACTTACGCGAATATCAAATGGAGTGGTCTCCATTTTGAAATTGAATCATTTTGTATAGGAGAATTATATCAAACGGAGACGATGCACTGAACCTCTTTGTATGGAGAATTATCAGAAAACCAACTCACAACTCCAGTTAACAATAACATTCACAGAATTGACATCGATTCCTAACCGATATATAGAGACAATCCAGAAACAGGTGCCCAGTATTCTCAAGAATAGCATTACGAAGACTACAATGATGATCAATGTCAGGTTTGTATCTTATCCCTAGTCAAAACTATATTACTTAGACATTTCCATGCAAACATTTTTAGTTCTGTGGTAATTTAGTTTTTCAGAGTCTCCTCCAAACATTAGCTGGAACCGCAGGGTCATGGGACTTGGGAGACTACGTTAGTAGAGCTGATGTTCAAAGTATTTTAGGCACTTCTGACTAAGAAGTTTCTTCTTTTGTCAAGCATCCGAATTAGAGTATCCCTAATCTAGGAACTAGCACAGACAAAATTAACCAATTCAATAATATTCTATTGTCCAGTACCAGGGAGAAACAATTCATAAACATAACTAAATTGAGTATGAATGTCTGGATATGGAAGAGGATGTTGTAGGTGTAGGCAACAACCTAAATTTTGACTTTGGTGCCGCAACTTACAACCAACAAGTATTATCCTTAATAGTATTCACACTTTTGTACTACCTTTCTAGATCTAAGGCTCTTTTCATTCGGCTCATTTCGATGAAGAAAACTAAGGTCATCTAGCAAATCACACAGAAAGGTACCGGATTACTTTGGTCCCAGTATGCACATTAGAACCTTCAATAGCTGCAAAGAGATTTTCATGGATGGGATTCAGTTAAAGATATTATCTCTGTAATACATGAAGTCGAGGTAATTTAGACAAGAGCAACTGTTTGTAAACATGAAGTTCATTACAAATTACAACACAATCTACACATCGAATTCAAACACCATCTGGTTAACTAGAATTGTTCTTGCATTTGCATGAAAATTAGAGTACAAAAAATGTAAGCTAAATAGATGGCAAATTCATGGCCTGTAAAATCCTGGATGTGAAAAGGTATGAAACTTAACTGAGTGGTGCATGAAGTATTAGACCTCAATACTTCAGGAAGGGGGGGAGATGCAAGCAAAGAGGTTTCAATTGCAGCAGAAGCCACAACCATCTTGTTGCTGTAACAGAAATAGTGTTTGTATCCATGACAATTGCTTCAAGCAACAGACTACAATTCCGAGGAGGAATGCACTTGAGACTCGGAACCAGTGAATGTTTGGGGTTATAAAATTGGCAGGGGCCGCGCAGACGCGTTCCCCCTCAGGAACAAATTATGACGTAGACTCTACCCCATAGGATAGATCTTAGGTGAGCACCCTTCCAAAGTGCAATGGAAGTTGCTAACCTAGGCCATGACCCTTCATGATCAGCCATTGACCCCGTCCAGGTAAGTATGATTGCAGGCTCCATTTTGAGTTTCACTTATAGGATCGTTTTCCTTGTGCTCTTTCCTTTCTGGCCTATATGGGTCTATTATTACGTTTCGCTATGGAATGGAAGTCCCAACTGATCATTCATCTTCTCCATAACTTTATGTATCTCTTCCACTTTAGGATGTGTTTACTCGCCAGCAACAAACTCATGAATAAACCCATTAACCTCAATCGAACTACAACCGGGTGTCTTCTCTACCCCTCTATCTGACCTTCATATCTTACCTTATTCTCCTGGCATCATCATATTTACCATAACCTGCATGCACATTTGATAGTAAAACATACACCCCACTATGACGTTCTAACTGTACGAGTCTCTCAGCAGCAACCTCTGCGAGACCGGTTCTACAGCAAGAACTCAGTAATGCTCTCCAAGTCATTGCTTCGTCTGAAGGGCTACATATAGTTGGCATTCTCAGAATAATTTCTTTTGCCTCCTCAAAAAGCCCAGCTCGACCAAGAAAGTTGATCATACATCCATAATGCTCACTTTTAGGTTCAATTCCGCAAACCGATTTCATGCTATCAAAAATCTTCAGTCCTTTATAAGCCATGCATACCTGAATAGCTGCATGCAGTTAATACGGCAACGAAGGTTATGTCGTTGGGTCTGAAACCATCTTTCTCCATCTGCTCAAACAGTGCAAGTGCATTCTCGGCATCCCCATTCATAGTCAATCCAGAAATCATCACATTCCAACAAATTACATCTCTTTCTTGCATCCCATCAAAAATATTCTTAGCTAAACCCAAATTCCCACATTTTGCGTACATATCTATAAGAGCAATATTAATCTGAACAGTCATCGGCAACTGCATTCTCTTCAAATGCTTGTGAATCCATAATCCAATACCCACAGATCCTAAATGAGGACAAGCACTAAGTAAGCTAATAAAAATCCCTTCGTCTGGGTCTAAATCCGTCAACTGCATCAAACGAAACATTTCCAACACCTCCTTGAAACAATTGTTTTGCATATAACTAGAAATTATACAACCCCATCTTTCTCTATCCTTAAACGGCGCTTCATCGCATATTATCCGCGCAGAATCTTCATCACCCATTTTAGAGTACCCAGATATCATGTAGGAAATACCATATGGTCCTAGGAATAATATATTAGGATGAGTTTGGCCCAGTTGACTCAGTCAACTGTCTGTTTGGTTCTTTTTTAAAATATAAATTATTGTTTGGCCCTAGAAATAATGATTCGATCCTAGGGTGACATCATGGATGATGTAATTGTCATCATGTAGTGGCAGAAATACCCTTTTGGGGCCACATTTATAGAAAAAAATTAATAGAAAATATCTCATTCTCAGATTTACATTCTCTCTCCTCTCTATTTTCATATCTAGTTTTTCTCTTTTTTTTTTTTTTGCAGACGATGAACATGATGATTAATGATGAAGATTTTTGTGTTTTATTCTTTTGTCGTTGCTGCTGGTGTTGTTGAATATGATGGAGACGATGAGGACGGAGAACATGATGAAGAACAATGAAGATTTATGCGTTTTTCTTCTTTTTTCTTCTTGCTGCTAGTGTTGTTGAAGATGGTGGAGATGATGAAGACGGCGAAGATGTTGTTGTTGAAGATGAACTCGTGTTTTGTTGTTGAGACCAGAATTGTTGATTCTGAAGGTGTTTTTGTTTACGACTTGTATCAGAAAGTAGAACTGGCTAGCAGGATGGAAAGCTACCAGGTGATTTCTGGATAATGTATTGTTTCTGACCAAAACTTGTTGTTTGGTGAAAATAGGTGAAGCCTATTTATACAATTCACATTGAAACGTACCCTGGTCTCATAGGAAGTGGAAACGATTGAGTGGTGGAGTAATAGAGTAACGTGTAACCGTTAGACGTTATGCTTCCATGATGAGGGAAGTTAATTTGTGTAACTGTCAGTCATTACGCTTCCATGATGAAGGTGATGAATTATTTACACCGTTACTTTTCACCGTCACTAATCGTCCTACTTCATGACACTTTCTTGTAACGGGCGCATTGTACGCCGCATGCTGTAAACCGCCAGACCAATACCCTGATGAGTATCCCCCAGTTTGTGACATGTTTGATTTCTCGAGTGTTTTCGTGGAAAACGTGTAGTAGGTTGCTATGTGTGGCAAGTCAAAGTCAAGAGACTTTGCCATAGGAAAATAGCATGTGATGCTATTAGGCTTGCCTTGGTCGGCCGCCTAAAACTTGCCACAAGTCTGTCATTTTGGTGGCGAACTTGAATGGCTGAGATTACATCTCATGAGGAAGGGTAGCCATTGATTATGGCCACATCTTTGTTGTATAGAAAAGTGGCGTCATTATCATAGTCGCGCCTGGCGTAGATGTGGCGTAACGGGTTGCCTGGGGCTTGCCGTAAGTCCGTCAGTTCAGTGGCGAATTTGGATGGCTGAGATTGCATCTCATGAGGGAGGGTAGCCGTTGATTATGGATACCTTGTTTTGGCGCCTTATAATGGCGCAGGGGAATTTTGGTGTACGCCAGTGGTAATGTAGTATGGCTGGTATGGCTCGTGCATGCCAGCAGCACGATGATGCAAGTGGCGCCTGGCGTAGCCATGTCCACTAGATTTAGGTGGCTGGTTGCCTAAAACTTGCCACTAGTCTGTCAGTTCGGTGGCGAACTTGGATGGTTGAGATTGCATCTCATGAGGAAGGATGGTCATTCATCATGGCCATATCTCGTTGGATTGCAAAGTGGCGCTATTGGCATAGTGGCGCCTGACGTGGCCATGGCATAGCATCATGCCAGTAGCGTAGCCGTGGCCCTGTGGCGTTGTAGCATGGCCAGAACTTAGGAATTGGCATCGTGGCCAAGGTTAGGGCTTGGCAGCGTGGCCAAGGCTAGAGTTTGGCGATGTGGACAAATTAGGGCTTAGCGGCGTGGCGAAGGCTAGGGTTTGGTGCCGTGGTAATAATTAGGGCTTGGTGGCATGGCCAAGGCTAGGATTTGACACCGTGGTAAAATTAGGGCTTGGCGGCGTGGCCAAGGCTAGGTTTGGGAGCCGTGGCCAAATTAGGGCTTGGCGGCGTGGCCAAGGACAAAGTGGCATGCTACGTGGCAGAGTGGCATGTTGGCATGTCAATCAATATGTTGTCGTGGTTAGGCGTGTTTGGCCTTTAACGCATGGTGGAAAGTTTAGAGCGTCTTGATTGGCCAAGGAAAGGGGACGGCCAAACAAAAGGTGCGACTACACTTCTGGTGAAAGAGTGGCGGCTTTAGAGCGACCTGATTGGTCGATTAAAAGAGGGCCCGACCAAGCATGGGCGTGGCTACACTTCTGGTGAGAGTGTGGCAGCTTTAGAGCGACTTGATTGGTCGATGGGAAGTGGGGTCGACAAGTATGGTCCAAGGCACAACTTATGTGTGTGTGGCTAATTTGAGGTGACACGATTGGTCGAGAGAAATAAGGCCGATTTAGGAAGGGGCGTGGCTAATGGCAAGTGGCGCCAGTTGGCCTAAGGCATGCCACACCTCCCTTTGCTGCTGCGGCTCCCTGTTTTCTGATTCTGAGCAAGGTTTTGCACCTGCTAATCCATGGCGGATTAATTACATGGTCTGCCTAGGCTTAATTTCAACAAGCAAGGTCTGATTTACTGCGCAAGGCGCAAAAACCTGACTTTTGCAAATTAGTCAGGATAATTAATTGAATTATATGTGTTGACATATAATTATTTTAAGTTCATTGGAAAAGAGCGGCATGCTTTCTGGTTGAATATTTTATGCAAATACCTTATCCTTGATACTTGGAAATTCGTGCTACTCTGCTGCGAGTGAACACAAATTGTCATGCCATATCAACATTAGGGTTTCAGCCGGAGAACATAGCATAAAAAGCATTCAGAGAAACTTATATTAAGCGCAAGGCGCCGAAATTCACAGAACATCTGGGATGGTTGCTACATGCGCCAGTGTGACGGACCATAAAATTATGCCTTTGGCGCGTTGCCCCGTAGGCCATACCTTCCCCGATGCGACATGATGAAGCTACAATCCGAGATTTAAAGCTAGGAAAATGCACGTTCATTTGCCATTGCAAGCATGCTCGTGGAGCATGATGCAGCTATTTAAGGTTCCACACCGTTCCAACTTACCCTTGTGCCGCAAAGGGTTTATTAAGAAAACCAAAAACTTTCTTAAAATGGCAAAAATAGCCTTTTGAGGCTCTAAACGATGGAATTTGGCTAAATTCTGGTGACCATGTGGATCTATAGATCAACATGTCTTGATCTTTGGTCCATTTCCTATCAAAATCGATTCCTCTTGAGAAAAATTACGACACTCGGGTTTTTAGCCTATGTCGAATGCCTGGATAGGAAGTATGAGCATCTAGTGAATGGAATGCAACTTGATTCATCAAGTTTAGCCACAATCTTCTCTCGCGTCGAGCTACCGAGCCAGATGATATAAGAGGCCGGAATATCGTAATTGAGAGATGATTACATCTTTCAACTTGTGAACCTTAGGGATTCCTGGGTGGTAGTATGGGATGCTATCTAGGATACCTGGTCGAGATATCCTCTTGGCACTGGCCAATTGCGATTCTTGGTATTGTTGTGGGCACTTTTGGATTCATGGGCAGGTGGTATGGGACATTTTCTCAGAAGGTCTAAATTGTTGTTCACGACAACTTGAAGAAACCCGTGATTTCTAAGTATCTGGTATGGTACTTTTGCTCAGGAATCCAAACCGAAAAGATTGTCCACAATAGTTTTTGTTTTGATTTTCGGGGACTAAATTCTTTAAAGGGGTGAATAGTGTAACACCCCGTGTTTTTAGCATGGCGCATGCTAAAAGATGCGCCATGGACTGAGATGAAGCTTCATCGAAAGCTTCCGTTGGTTGGTAAGAGGTAGATTGGCTTAAGGCCAATACCGCGCCAAAATGGCGCATTATGTTTGGCATTTAGCCAAGAGCCAAATCTCGCACCAATGGTGCTTCGGGCCAATTGGGTAGATGACCTTAAGAATGTTCAGCCATCCAGGCCGGACATTGGAACTGGCATGTGATCCAGAACTGAATGTACAACCATCTTGGCCGGTTATTTAGGAAATATATGGAAAGGACCATGAATAGTAAAGTGGGGAGTTGATGAAATATTTTTGGTCCCCCAATTTGAGTTCTAAAAATGTCAAATTAACATATATAGGGAGGGGTAGTTGGTTGAAGGTGCATATGCGGACTATGTACCAAGTAAGCTTCATAGCTTAGCCGGAAGAGTATAAATGATGCCTAAGGCTCATTTATAGTTACGTAGCCTCGCGAAGAGGGCATTTGATGCTTATGCATCGTTATGTCATATTGCGGACCAAACATGCATCACTTGCATGTATTTTGACGAAACGGCCTATACGGACTAGGCCATTACCACTATTGCTTGGCCACGACCGTGAAAACGAGTTGGATTAAGTTGCTTGTCCCTTCGTGGATGAACTACGGTATGTGCTTGATCCCTTTAGAGTAGGGAAGGGTATGTAGGAATCCGAAATGAGTTGCAGCTTTGCCGATCCAGCACTTTAACGCTCATATCATCTATTTGAGAGATGATTACGATATTCTGGCCTCTCATATTATCTGGATCGGTAGCTCGACGCGAGATATGATTGTGGCCAAACTTGATGAGGCAAGTTGCATTCCATTCACTGGATGCTCATACTTCCTATCCAGGCGTTCGACATAGGCTAAAAACCCGAGTGTCGTAATTTTTCTCAAGAGGAATCGGTTTTGATGGGAAATTGACCAAAGGTTAAGACATGTTGATCCATAGATCCACATGGTCACCAGAATTTAGTCAAATTCCATCGTTTAGAGCCTCAAAAGACTATTTTTGCCGTTTTAAGAAAGTTTTTGGTTTTCTTAATAAATCCTTTGCGGCACAAGGGTAAGTTGGAACGGTGTGGAAGCTTAAATATCTGCATCATGCTCCACGAGCATGCTTGCAAGGGAAAATGAACGTGCATTTTCCTAGCTTTAAGGCTCGGATCTTCATCATAGGGCATCGGGGAAGTTATGGCCTACGGGGCAACGCGCCAAAGGCGTAATTTTCCGGTCCGTCACAGCCAGTCTGGATAAATTTCATGTAAATATATTGAACAACTCAATAAATATGCTAGTGGGGAGGCTAACAATCACGGCACCATTTCCTTAAAGAGTGACGTCACATCAGATGCAAGGTTTTACAATTTTAATCCTAAGCTAAAAACCACCATCAACATTAAGTCCCCAGCTTATCACGTAATAGTGGCATTGTTGCGTGGTAAGCATGAGATGGTGACATGCAAGAGTAAAATCGAAAGGGAAAGACGTGAAGAGATTTCCAGGGAAATTCTACTAACCTTTAGTGGAAGGCATGAGGAATTCGTGATCCTTGTGTTGGCGGCTTTGCATAATTCTGACTTGGCTATAAGGTGTTGGCGTTAGAGATGAAACTTTGGCTACTGATTGGAAGAGATGGCACGACTGACAAGGTCATAGAACATATGGAGATGGCGCTTGGATTCAGTCCATGGAATGATGGAAACTGGCTTCAGTCCGCCGAACGGTGAAAAAAACACTTGAAACTTTGGCTACCAAACAGTGAAGATGGAGTCGTCTAGTTCGCGGAAAGGGCAGAGATGATGCTTGGCTTGGAATGGTGAAGGTAGCGCTACTTTGAACGATGTAGATGGCGCTGCTTTGAACGGTGGAGATGGCACTGCTTTGGCTATCTGACCGTTTTCTCTCGATCCTCATTAGGTTTTCGACAAGAGACTTCATCCGGTTGAGGCTTGATTTTTGGGCATCGTGTAAACTTATTATGTTTTCTCAGCATCCGTTTCTTTTTAGGGTTTCTGCAGTATATATGCTGGTGCAATTAGATTGTCCTTCTTAGTTCAAGACAAAGATTTTCTCTGTTGAACCCATATTTCCTTCATCATGACGATCAGAAGAGAATCATCTTCAAGTCATCCAAATTCTTCAGTCAAACACAAATGGCCTGATTCTGGCGATAATTCCCCCGTCCAGATCATCCGAGTTAAGAAGATCATACCGATACGTTTTCTTTTATTGACCAATAAACATTTGTTTGTTTCCACCAGCGAGTGATAAAGAGAGATTTTATTTTGTGCAGAGATATCCATCTGGTTCAAGTGTGACCTTCGTCGACGACGATGATCTGACCACCCCCTTCCTTCGAATCCGAGCACCCCAAACGCTGCAGATCTTGAAAATGCCGATTCGGGTATTTCTTGTCATGAATATACCAATGCAGGTTTGTCATTCGAAACCCGCATGAAGTGTTTACCTTCTAGATACCAAAACATTGGTACATTCCTAGTGTGAAAGGAATTCATGACTCTATACACGAAAATATGGAGAAGATATGGCCATATCGCCACCAGAAACGTGGTGAAGCATTGCTCGTCTTCCTTGGTTACCACAGTGAATTGTCTCCTGCCCATGATTGTTGAAATGGAGGGCGCATCCATCCGCGACATCACAGAATAAACTATTGAAAAGTGGGAAAACATGGTGTCTACTTGCGAATCTCTTGGAAAGATTTCGTGGATTATTTTCCTTGGGCTTGGATTAAGATGACCCGTTAATTTCTACTAAACAGGGCTGGTAATGAGTTTTTTTTTCGAAAGAGAAGGAAGTCTCCATGTAGTTTTCACTGCAATAGGGAATGGGAGGATAACTCGGGATTTGGTTGTAACTCAGAGTGGAAAGTGAGTGTTTCACATGTTTGCTGGAGTTTGACATAAGGTGACCACGTGTAGAAAATAAATAAGAAGATTTGAAAATAACTGGAGCGCGTGAAAGAGCAAGAAATAGAAATTATTTCCGTTTTTGGCAGCAGAGAATAAAAAGTGATTAATGAAGATTATATGGAGTTACTGTCGAGTATTTTCGATTCTGAAGAGTATATAAAGGGTTCTGTGTGTTATGAGAAGGACATCGAGAGTTGAAAAGTAGAGGATTGCAGGGCAGATTTTTCTGCTGCTGCAGAAGAGAAGAAGAAGAAGAAGAAGGACAGACTACACTTGTAGTCTGTCGTTTAGAACTGTCACTATTTCTTCCAAGAACGACAGTTTTCTGCGACAGAAAAAAACAATTGTTTTCTATAACAGTCATTGTAACAGTTTTGTAACGGCTTTACAACATTGCGAAACTCATTTTTCTTATCTTTTCCCCTCTTGTAAGCACTTTTGAGTAATAAAAATGAATTTTGAGCGTGTCTACAATATGAGGAGTTAAGCCCCTACACTGGGTCGATGGATGAATCCGAATTTCATAAATGGGTGAATTTATTTTATTCTTTTTATGACTTTTGCACTTATTTTAAATTGATTTATGATTTGAATTAATTAGTTATTATTTTATTTGATGGGTCATGCTTGCTTAAATGTTTGATGTCCCATGCTTACGATTTATAACTATTATTTTGAGAATCTACCTTGTCAAAGATAAGAGTCCATGTTTTTATTTATTGAGTTATAATTGCTGAAGAATAAATAATTGAACCTGGTGATATGAATTCGGTAAAATCCTAGTCTCAGTAACTCTCGCTTTTATTTAGTATTTTCATTAAATATTTAAATTTAATCTTCACAAGTCTTAGAGTTCGAATCTTGTTTACTACAATAACTTTGAAAATCTCATAAGCTATCTTAGCTTTGATTGCAACCCTAATTTGAAGACTATATAAAGAGATCCTCTTTCTACTGGAAAAAACTAATCCCTGATACATTCGTGTATCCTAGTTGCAAACTAGAGTCGATTCTCTTCTAAACCTAGTTGAAAGATTATTAGGTTTACGACTATCAATGACTTCGCTTGGGGATTCGTGAATCCAGGATCGATTAATTTTCTTTCGACAATTTCGTAATCCTGATCTTACCATATTATCGTTAGTAATGAAACTCGAATTAGAGTTCTCTCGAGATTTGTCTCCGATAGGTAGGATACAAGAAGTCACAAAGTACATTCGTCTCAAGCTTTGTGATTCCACAACACATTATAACTTCTAGTCAGTAGAGTCTCTGTTATGAGGTGATTCAGATTATCTGGGTTGCTCTTCGGGATACATAAGATCGGATTATCTGAACGATTCAATAGATCATAGTTTTATTGCTACTTGATTAATTGGATCACGATTCCAGTTCCACCCTGATTATATCTAAAAGGGAACAAAATCTATAGACATATCTATGGGATACAAGTTTGTTTATCAAGTCTCCGACTTTGGGTCGTATCCACTCTTAGTTTTGGGTGAGATCAGCTAATTAAGGGAATCAAGTGCGTAGAGTCCTGCTGGGATTCAGAGAAGTAAGGAACGCGACTGTACCTTAATCAGTGTGATAAGTGGGTAGGGCTCAACTATATTCCAGTCCGAAGTTAATTGGTAGTAGGCTAGTTCTTGTAGCGGCTTAATACAGTGTGGTGGTCAAGTATGGACTAGGTCCCGGGGTTTTTCTGCATTTGCGGTTTCCTCGTTAACAAAATTTCTGGTATCTGTGTTATTTCTTTTCCGCATTATATATATTTTTTATCTTTATAATTGAAATATCACAGGTTGTGCGTTGATTGATCATCGTTGTTTACATCTTTGATTATACTTGGGTATTGGTCTTGGTTACCATACATCCAAGTAGTCATTCTTTATACTGTCAAACTTACAGATTCATTCCTATATCCATTAAGTTGGTGATAGTATAAGGAAAGAGATAAAGCTCTTTGATATTGTTTTCTGATTGAGCCTTTGCTCTCAAAAATAGTATTGGAGTTTATTTCCAGTTTGATTACTAAACGAAATATTAGGTGTGGTTGTTAGCCCTCCGTATTTTCAATAATGCTCATTATTTACATTGTGAACCCGTTCGTTCAAGCCAACGAGCTTCCACAAACTATGTGGCTTTTTAAAAGCAAACTTACAAATGTTTCTTAATTGAGATTTTGCATCATTTTTAATTTTGTTTACATCTGGCATTTTCATTTTTAGCCGGTATGAACATGACCATTGCGTAGGATGTGTATCCTAAATAAACCAAGACTACACACCGAAATGAAAGGCAACAGAATATTGGTACATGAATCAAGCTTTATCATTATTAGCTCTTTCGATAAATAGGGTGCAACCAGATCAATGTGGTCACTTGCAAATATGCGAGACCAGGCGGCAACCATTTGTAATCAGTTCATAACTAACAACGATTGATTCAATAATTTTAATTGGAAACTCATAAGTATGGGGCAATTAAAATATTATCAAATAACTATCATTTTTTCAAACATTTTAGATGCAAACAAGAAGTTATATTCAAATTGCTGCGTCTTTAAACTTGAAAACCCATAAAGAAAATAAAAACCAAAAAAGTTAGATCAGACTAATAAGGAAGCCAATTGAAACTAGCAAAGAAAGTTGCAAGTTAACATCTCCACATAGAAGTATCTAATAACGCGTTTGGATACAAATCTACTTCTGACTTCTGCTTTTCCAGAAGTAGAAGTCAGAAGCAAAAACATTTTACTTCACAAAAAATTAAATTTTCTGCTTTTAGAAATCGTTCTGAAATTGTGTACCCAAACTAACTTCTGACTATTTTGCTTCCATAAGTCAAAAAACAACTTTAAGTACTCATGAACATAAATGGAAAAGTGGAAATACAAACGATATTTTTAGATTGATTTAGTTGCTCCCGTTCTTCCGTTTGAGGATAGATGTAGCCTAGGGTTTCACTCAATCCATCAAGGAACTGCCGACACTTGTGTATCACATGGTCTTCGTGTTTCCTTAATCGTGGAACTACCAATAGTAACTTAAAAAATCCTTCCTTGTGCAATAACACATGTTGACGGGCGTCAAAGCCGGGCCGGAATTAAGCCCCTTCTTATCAATTTATCGTGCACAGAAAACTACTCCTCCGTTTCTATCTAAATAATAGGTTGGGTTGTGTATAAGGAACGGAGGGAGTAGTTACTCAAGTATTTAGAAATCCTAATATTGTTACAACTTGGGAAGTTCCAAAGATAGATAGATTAAAGATAGATAGATTGCCAAAATAAGAGAACTCCCATATATGCAAAGCCATAATTTTACCAATTCTGCGTATATGGTAATAGTACTGCTAAATTCCAAAAACAACATAATGACCAAAAGGGAAAAATATGGCCAGAAAAAATGACATCCAGTGTCCCAGACTCCCAGTATATAACTGCATGATGGATGCAGTAGGAACATTTTTTTGGTAGGGCGTTCGAAAAATTAACCAGTCTACTGGGCTCATGCTCATGGTCAACAACACTCGACACTATTTAGTCAACGGTCAACGATACATTTCGAGTGTCCTGTAGGAGTGCACCCTTGTACTTGGATCAGTCAACTGGAATGGTCAACGGTCAATGATATGTTTGTGGTAGGAAACGGGACTCAGTGAGTCCTCGCATGACCAAAACAGTTGCTAAAGTTCTATTTTGGAAGGAAAAAAAGGTATAAAACGGAAGTCCAAAATGTTACTTTTACAATTTTTAACCATGAACGCTAAGTGCGAGAATTTTACCCTTTTTTAAGTCTTTTTTCCTCGGTAAACAGCTCTCCTATGAACAACATTGCACCACTTTGCTCCTGATTATGAACATGGATGATCCGCCACGAAATTGACACGATGAAGGATCAAAAAAAAACTAAAAAACTAAAAAAAGAAAGAAAGAAATCCACATACTGCTGAGGATTTAGACAGCTAAAATGCTTAAAATGAGTATAATTTCAAAATTGTAAGGAGTCTGAGAAAATAAAAATATTATTGTTAGAAAAAACAATGTTTTGTTTTAATCAAAAAATGCATGGACCATGTTTTGATCCCAAGATCTATTGCTCCCTAGATGTTTTTTCATGTGAATGAATAAAACATTAGTCCCATATAGACTAAAACACTAAGAGTTTTAGACTTAAATAGCATTGGTTTAGCCTTAAGGGCATGGCCCTTTGGGTCTTTAGACCTTTGTGTATGGGGAAAGCCCTAGACTATGGCAAGGTTGCCTAAACCTTATTGCATTTCTTATTGCCTTTCCCGTTCGCGCGTTGCTTCGCACAGAAACACGCACGGCTCGGCTCGGCTCGGCTCGGCTCGGCTCGGCTCGGCTCGGCGTGGGCGTGGGCGTGGGTGTATCCGACCCATTCTTTTTACTGAAATCTTCCACACGTTTCTCCCACACATGTAAAGAATTTTATTCTTTGCCTTCTCGGTTTTGGGTGTCCGACCCGTGTAACACATGTGCACCTCGAGAAGAATCTCGAAAATTTTGAATTCCGACAAAAGCGTTTTTCTTGTATTTTTAATTTTGCTTTTACCTTAAACTTTTGTAACGTTCGAGACGCGTGTTTTACGGATCGTGTTTTACGGATCTTGTCTTTGCTTTGGATTCTCTTTAAACGTTCGAACTAATTTTTGCTATAAATACAAGATGAATTTCTTCATTTGAAACCATACCTCGTAGAACTTAAGTTCTCTTTCTTTTCTTCTCTTATGCTTGCTTTCGAAACTTAAGTTCTCATTTACGTTTCATTTAAAACCCAGAATAAATTCAGTTCTTGTGTGAAACAAGTTGTAGTTTCTGAAACATAATTTTGTATAACTACTTCTTTGTTTACTGAGAATATTAGTTTCTGAAACTTTATTTACGAGAAATTGTTTTCGAAACATAAATTAATTTTTTACATTTCTACGAAACTATTTAAGTTTCGATTTGTAATTTTGTTTTATTTTATTTGCCAAGTTCTAAGGGTTGTTTCGTGTATGCTACACATAGAGGAGAACTAACGGTAGTTGTATCCTGGAGGTAATTTGTTAATTGCTATAGCATCTCGGAGGAGTAGCGGGGAAATATTACCTTTAGCTCAGCGTATCTCATACGTGCCTCTACTAAGTTTATTGAGTTATTTGTTACTACTATCAGTGTAATCTAAGTATTATTTCCCATTTGCATTCGATTATTGTAATTAATTCCAACAATCTAAAGGTAATATCGTGCCTTATTGTAATATTGTAATACTGTAGAAAAACCACCAAAGTTCAGTGGTAAGGACTTTAAGAGATGGCAGTCTAAAATGCTATTCTTCCTAAAGGTTAGATGGATATGCTTTAGAAAAACCACCAAAGGTTAGATGGATATGCTTTAGAAAAACCCTCGAGAAAACTTCATCGCCGTGGTAATGAAGATAAATTGGACAGATGGAATAGGAAGAATTATTTGTGCAAGAATCATATTCTTAAATGTCTTGATGACTCCTTGTATGACTTCTATAATGCAAAAGAAGATTTTAATGCTTTTGATTTATGGGAAGCTTTAGAAGAAAAATATCATGCTTCAAGCTGCTTTGGAAGTAAGAAGTTCTTGATGGCTAAGTTCTTAGAATACAACATGGTGACGAAAATCTGTGGTAGAATAGTTCGTCGAACTTCAACTCCTCATCAGCGAGATTCTTCTTGAAGGCTTGACTTTTGATGAAGCTCTACAAGTATCGGCTGTGATTGAAAATCTTCCACCCTCATGGAGCGAATACAAGAGGAGGCTGCGACACAAGACTCGTGAAATCACCATGGTGGAGCTTGGAAAAAAGATCCAGGTTGAGGAGCTTATGTGCAGCAAGGACAAGAGCATGATCTTTGAGCAAAAACATGTCCAACAAAGCTCATGTTTTGGACGATAAAGCGCTTCAAAGAAAACTCTGGAGAATCCACCAAAATGGGTAATAGACGTAACAGACGTCGAAAACCCAGAGGTAACAATTTTAAGCCTAGAGGTGGTGTCACTAAGCACACCATCAAAGGCGACTGTTTTAATTGTGGTAAACCTGGACATATGGCTAAAGACTGTAAGGCCCCTAAAAGGATCAAATATGATCCAAAACAGAAAAATAAGGCAAACATAGTAGAGGACTGGATATTTCATTTGGCATGGTGTCTGAAGTCGACCTTGTCTCTAGTATGACTAATGTGAGAGACTGGTGGCTTGATTATGGAGCCACCAAGCATGTCTGTAAATTCAGAAATTCTTTCTCCTCCTATGCCATAGTAGGAGATGATGAGAAATTGTTCATGGGAAACTCTTCCACCGCGAAAGTGGTGGGAAAGGCAAGGTCGAACTGAAGCTAACTTCGGGAAAAATCTCGCATTGAATGATGTATTCTACATCCCAGACATATGCAAAAATCTCATCTCGAAACCATCCTGCTAGGAAAAGGTTTTAAAATTGTTCTTGAGTCTAATCTGTTGTGATTTCTAAGCATGGTGAATTCGTAGGAAAAGGTTATGTTACTGATAACATGATTAAGCTTAGTGTATCTGATTTGAAATTGAATGTTAATGCATCTTCTTCTGCTTATGTTTGTGACTCTTCACATATTTGGCATGATAGACTTGGGCATGTAAATCTCAAATCTCTAGAAAGACTTGCTAATTTAGGTTGCATACCAAAAATAAACTTTGACAAAAAACAAAGATGTGAAATCTGTGTTGAATCTAAATATGCAAGAAAACCATTTAATAAAAGTATTGAACGTAAAACAGTTCCTTTGGAACTAATACACTCGGATTTAGGAGACTTGAAATCAACACCAACAAGAGGTGGTAGAAAATGGTACATCACTTTTATAGATGATTACTCACGATCCTGTCGGGTTCATCTTCTTAAAAGTAAAGATGAGGCCTTAGAGGCTTTTAAGTTTTATAAACTTGAAGTAGAAAACCAAAAAGGAGTTAAGATTAAAACTCTTAGGTCTGACCGTGGCGGTGAGTATGTGATACCCATAGGATAGTTTTGTAAAAATAATGGAATCATTCATGAAACCACTGCACCATATTCACCTGAATCGAATGGTGTAGCCGAAAGAAAAAATAGAACACTCATAGATATGGTAAATGCTATGTTGACAAGTTCAGGGTTATCTTCGAACTTGTGGGGGGAAGATATCCTCTCGGCATGCTATATTTTGAACCGAGTTCCATTTAAAAAATCAGATAAAACTCCCTACGAATTGTGGAATGGTAAACAACCTTCATATGCATACTTTAAAGTGTGGGGGTGTTTGGCCAAGGTGGCCATTCCTCATCCCAAGAAAACTAAAATAGGTCCCAAAACAGTGATTGTGTTTTCTTAGGGTATCCCTGAGCATACAATTGCACACGGGTTTATGGTCATCAGTTCGACCATAATAACATTGGTCAGAATACCATATTGGAATCTAGAGATGATCTTGTGTTTTATGAACACATATTTCCTTTAAGGTCTGGACCTCGGAAAAGGGTCCATGATGACCTCCGGATGTTCCATCGACTAGTCAAACTCCAACTTTGGAGTATGAGACTGAACCAAGAAGAAGTAAGAGGGTTAGAACTGAAACAAGTTTTGGCCCAGATTTTTTGACTCTTACGGTAGAGTCTGAACCCCAAACCTACAAGGAAGCTATGACTTCTCCGAAGCTCTCCTTTCGGGAAGAAGCTTCATTAAATGAATGGGAGTCCATTCGGCAAAACGAAACTTGGGAGCTTGTAGACTTGCCTCCGGAAGTAAATCCATAGGTTGCAAATGGGTGTTCAAAAGGAAACTTAGAACAGATGGAACAATAGATAAATATAAAGCTAGGTTGGTAGCTAAAGGCTATAGACAACAGGAAGGATTAGATTTCTTTGATACTTATTCACCAGTCTCTAGAATCACCTCGATTAGGATGTTGATTGCTATTGCTTCAATTTATGATTTGCATATACATCATATGGATGTTAAAACTGTATTTTTATATGGTGAATTGAATGAAGAAATTTATATGGACCAACTTTGAAGGCTTTATTGTAAAGGTTGTGAAAACAAAGTATGCAAGTTGAACAAATCTCTATACGGTTTAAAACAAGCACCTAAACAATGGCATGAAAAATTTGATCATGTTATGATAACTAATGGTTTCATGGTTAATGAATTTGATAAATGTGTTTACATTAAATCTGTGTATGATTCTCATGTTATTGTTTGCCTATATGTTGATGATATGCTCATATTAGGCAGCAACCTTGATATTATTAATACCATTAAAAGCATGCTTAGAGATAATTTTGACATGAAAGACTTAGGCCCTACTGATGTAATATTAGGGATGAAAATCAGAAAGACGTCTGATGGATATAGTCTTAGTCAATCTCATTATCTTGAAACCGTATTAAAGAGATTTAATTATGAAAATGCTAAACCTGCGTCTACTCCATTTGATCCCACTTGTAAATTGAAAAAGAACAAGGGTGAGGGAATTGATCAACTTGAGTATTCTCGCATTATTGGTAGTCTTATGTATCTTATGAACTGTACAAGACCGATATTGCTTACTCGTGAGTAGATTAAGCAGGTATACTTGCAACCCAGGGCGGGATCACCTGGAATGCTCTCTTCAGAGTTTTACGTTACTGAGAGGGACCTCAAACTATTGCTTAAGTTTTGGGAAGTATCTGCTGTCTTTGGAAGGGTATTGTGATGCCAACTGGATATCAGACTCGAGGAAGAGTGCAAATCTACTAGTGGGTACATCTTCTTGCTTGGAGGTGTGCGTCTGTCTCATGGAAGTCTACCAAACAGACATGTATAGCTAAATCCACTATGGAGTCCGAGTTTATAGCCTTGGAAAAATTTGGAGAGGAAGTGAATGGATGCGATGTTTCTGGGAGGAATTCCACTATGGCCCACTTTGTGTCTTCAATCGCCATCCATTGTGACAGTAAAGCTTCTCTTGGTTGCGCAAAGAACAATGTATACAACGGAAAGTCTATACATATACGTAGAAGACACAAGACGGTGAAACAACTACTCTCTACTAGTATTATCTCGATAGACTTTGTAAAATCCAAAGATAATCTTGTAGATCCTTTGACGAAAGGTTTACCGAGAGAGGAAGTTAAATCCACATCGAGGGGGATGGGACTTAAGCTCATAGAATAAATCACCATGAAGGATACTCAACCTTGTGATTGGATTTCCAAGATCAAGGTTCAATGAGACAACTAATTTATGGTGATATTGTGAAAGCACTATCTTAGTCCCTCCCTATGGTGTAACCGTGTGATAGTGCAGCCTGCAGGATTTACAGGATGATCTTTTGAGATCTTAATGGGTTCCATGGATTTGATTAAAGCGGGGTGTGGCAGGACACTCTTTATGGACCCACCTTTGTGGATGTTGGAAGTGTGTCCGCTTCCTATGAGAATATGAGCTGATTCTCTAGAGACATTCATTAAGTCCGGGATTTTAGCCCACGGCCAAAATGGGCACAACCGCAAGAGCTTGGCAATTTGTTTTCTTCGGTTGAGGCATCAAGTGTGGTTGTTATTTCGAATTGCATTCTTTGTTGGCGGTTCAAGACATTGCGTTCACCGTATCAACAAGCAGTTCAGGTAACCTCTCACTAAGTTAAGGTTAAATCTTTGGGACACCTTAGCCTATTTTGTTGCCTTATGTTTTATCGTGTTTTATCGACATGTTTTATTATTCATGTGGGGGATTGTTAGAAAAAACAATGTTTTGTTTTAATCAAAAAATGCATGGACCATGTTTTGATCCCAAGACCTATTGCTCCCTAGATGTTTTTTCATGTGAATGAATAAAACATTAGTCCCATATAGACTAAAACACTAAGAGTTTTAGACTTAAATAACATTGGTTTAGCCTTAAGGGCATGGCCCTTTGGGTCTTTAGACCTTTGTGTATGGGGAAAGCCCTAGACTATGGCAAGGTTGCCTAAACCTTATTGCATTTCTTATTGCCTTTCCTGTTCGCGCGGTGCTTCGCACAGAAGCACGCACGCTCGGCTCGGCTCGGCTCGGCGAGGGAGTGGGTGTGGGTGTGTGGGGTGTATCAAACCCATTCTTTTTACTGAAATCTTCCACACGTTTCTCCCACACATGTAAAGAATATTATTCTTTGCCTTCTCGGTTTTGGGTGTCCGACCCGTGTAACACATGTGCACCTCGAGAAGAATCTCGAAAATTTTGAATTCGACAAAAGCGTTTTCTTTGTATTTTTAACGCTGCTTTTACCTTAAACTTTTGTAACGTTCGAGACGCGTGTTTTACGGATCGTGTTTTAAGGATCTTGTCTTTGCTTTGGATTCTCTTTAAACGTTCGAACTAATTTTTGCTATAAATACAAGTTGAATTTCTTCATTTGAAACCATACCTTTAACTTAAGTTCTCTTTCTTTTCTTCTCTTATGCTTGCTTCGGAAACTTAAGTTCTCATTTACGTTTCATTTAAAACCCAGAATAAATTCAGTTCTTGTCGAAACAAGTTGTAGTTTACAGAAACATAATTTTGTATAACTACTTCTTTGTTTACAGAATATTAGTTTACAGAAACTTTATTTACAGAAACATAAATTAATTTTTTACATTTCTCTGAAACTATTTAAGTTTCGATTTGTAATTTTGTTTTATTTCTGCTGCCAAGTTCTAAGGGTTCTTTCTGTGTATGCTACACATAGAGGAGAACTAACAGTAGTTGTATCCTGGAGGTAATTTGTTAATTGCTATATCATCTCAGAGGAGTAGCAGGCAATATTACCTTTAGCTCAGCGTATCTCATACGTGCCTCTACTAAGTTTATTGAGTTATTTGTTACTACTATCAGTGTAATCTAAGTATTATTTCCCATTTGCATTCGATTATTGTAATTAATTCCAACAATTATAACCTTCTTAATTAAAAAAACAAGAGAATAAAAACAATCAAGAATATCTAGTTACTATGATTCTCTCTAAAGAATGGCTTTTCCTGGATATCTAGGGAAAGGAATCACGTCTCGTATATTGTCAAGGCCAGTAGCAAAAAGCACCATACGCTAAAAACCTAAACCAAAGCCTGAGTGCTTCACAGTCCCATAACGTCGCAGGTCGAGGTACCATTGGTATGGATCAAGTGGCAACCCTTGGTCCAGCATCCTTTTCTCGATGACATGGTAACGTTCTTCCCTTTGGCTTCCACCTATTAGCTCTCCAACCTTGGGTACTAAAACATCCATGGCCGCAACAGTCTTGTCGTCGTCATTAAGTCTCATGTAAAATGGTTTGATTCCTTTTGGATAGTTGTAATCAATAACATGTTTCTTAAATATTACCTCTGTCAAGTATCTTTCATGCTCAGAAGCTAAATCAATTCACCATTCCACTGCTTTCTCAAACTTGTTTTCTGTAACTTTCCCAAGAAGAGGCTACAGCATCTGTGTAGGTAATTCTCTCAAACGGGGTTGACGAAACAAGTTTCAAACGATCAATCGCAGTTTTGTCAAAATTCTTAACCATGAATTGCATATCATCAAGGCAGTTGTCAAGTAACCACTGGGATAGAAACTTAACATATGCCTCTGCACAATTCATATCATCCTCCAAATCAGCGAATGCTAACTCCGGTTCCACCATCCAAAACTCTGCTAGATGCCGTGATGTGTGAGAGTGCGTTCAGCTCGAAAAGTTGGTCCAAAAGTGTAAACGTTACCAAGGGCACAGGCAAGTGTCTCAACCTGGAGCTGCCCTGACACTGTTAAAAACGCTTCACGTGCAAAAATGTCGCTTGAATAATCAACCTTTCCCTTGTTTTCTTCTTGTTTTAACCCAACCACCTACTTTGATTTTCTCACCAGCTAAACCAACACCACCATGGACGGCCGATTATGTTCTTGATTAAGACTCTTTTGGAGAATTCTGACCATATGGCTGATGAGGAAGAAGAGGAAGGGTTTCAGCTGGGGTTGCTGCCGCCGGTTTTGTGGCGAGGGGTGTTGTTTCTGCCATTGATTGCCAAAAAGTACTAAGAATTTGAAAAACGTTTAAGTTTCAACCCTATAATGCATGGATATTTGTAGTGTTTAAGACATATATATTGCCAAAAATAGACCTGATTTCCGTAAACTAGCAAAAGCGAAACCAACTTGGAATCAGTGTTATGAAACCCGGACCGGACAACTAGAGTTTTTAAGATTTTCTTCTTCCTAATCTGTTTAGAATTCTAGGGAATTGCGTGTTTGGGGCATCTACTTCCTAATCTAAGCGACCTATGTTATATAACTACCACCCCATGCATGATCACTACTAGCATCTCTTTCTTTCTCGTTGCTCTGACTTAAGATTAACGTTCAAAATCTCTTTGAATGGCAAAGGTTTGCAGTTTACTATTTTTTTTATTCCTTGTTTTGGTTTTAGTTGATGGAAGAGAAATTAGGATGGCATCCAACAAAGTAATAATTAATCCTTGTATTCCAAGATGCGGTGTGCCTGATCACAATGATGATCATAACAAGTTACCACATACAACTAAGCGCTACACGTTTATGAAGGGCTGGCCCTCTTGGAATCGATTGACGTTAAATTACGCATTATCTTCAGAACATATTATAGATTACATAAACATATCAGACATTCGTGCTGCTCTCGAGCGAGCTTTCACGACATGGTCCTCGGTTATTCCGGTTAATTTTAGAGAAACTCAAGATTATGAGCATGCTAACATCAAAATCGGTTTTCATTACGGCGACCATGGGGATGGGAGCCCATTTGATGATAGGAAACTTGCACATGCAACTGGTCCGAGATCAGGCGCATTTTTACATTTCAATGCAGCGCATACCTGGGCAGTTGATTTCAGTTCAGAGAAATCAAAAGATGCCTATGATTTGGAAACCGCAGCGCTACATGAAATCGGGCATTTGTTAGGGCTGGGTCATTCAGCTAATCCTGAAGCTGTCATGTGGCCTTACGGACCCCCTAGAACGAAACACGTACATCTAGCGTTGGACGATGTCAATGGTGCTCAACTTCTCTACGGCGCAAACCCAAATTTTAAATTAGATTCTCTGCTCAAAGTAAAACACCTTGCTAGTCCTCCAAAGTCTTCTTATGGTTAAAGAGTACAAGTGATTATCATTTGTATTTCTATAGTAGTTTTAGGGTTTTTTTTAGTTTCTGTTTTTGTACTAGTAGTTAAGTTGCTGTATTTTTGCTACAGAAACAAAACCCAACAAGATAGAGCAACCCTGTTGAATTTATTACTAGATTTAATAAAATTGGGTTACAACGAAACAGAACGTTTATTTCCTTTTTCTTTTTTTTTCTTCATTGAAAAAGATTTAATCTAGTTGCTAGATTAGCACTCCCATAAGACTTAAGAGGTTACCCTAACTGACATGGACTGCTAGATTAGAAGACCATATTACTTAGCCTTATTCAAGAGGATACACATGCATTTTTCTTTTCCTTGCAGTTTTTCATCCGTCTAAGTCCAAAATTTTATTAAAGCAAAAAATCGTAATTATAAGAATTAAAACGGGCTCAAAAGCCCACCATCCCATAAACCAAAGAAGGCTGTTTTTGGGCATACAAGAAACTTATTGGGCATACCAAGTAAGACAAAATAGGAGTGTAAATAGCAATATTAGAAGCCCATTAACCAAATATTTTTTGTAATGGCAAATCTGCCCTTTTAGGATTAGTGTTGATAGTAATGATTAGTTAAAATAATCTCGCTTTTGTAGGTTAAAATCATCAAAATTTTGTGTTTTTTCACTAAGGTTTGGCGAGTTTGGATGAACAGTTCGGCTAGCTGGAAGTGTTGATTAAGAGCCGAACCTACCTAGTTCGGCTCGTTTTGAATTGTCCTAATAAGCCGAACCCTACACTGAACTGTCTGGAAGAAAAAATGTTTAGGGTTCGGCTTATATATAGAAATTCGTAAGCGCCGAACCTGTTGGAAACACATTGTTCGGCTATTTGAATAAGTAGAATATAAGACGAACTCTATCATGTACATTCCTGGGTTAATAATTTTGTATTGGTTCGGCACAAATTATGATTATCGAATACGCCGAACCCCTACGCATCTCTTTCTGTGACTAGGTTCGGCTTGAAATTGCATGAAATTTCAAGCCGAACTGTTCATATACACTTACAGGAAGCTTCTGTGAAGAACAGTTCGGCTAAAAACACAACTCAATTGTGAGCCGAATCTTATAAATGCACTAGATTCGGCACATATTATGATTATCGTACAAGCCGAACCTAACCATTAATTTTTCTTTGGAGCATCTAAAAATATTCGGCACATATTATGATTATCGTACTAGCCGAACCTAACCATTAAGGGTAAGGACATATTAGTAATTTAAATTGTTTGAGGATATATAAGTAATTACACTACTCCTTATTTTTCCACCCTGGGTTGAAAAATAAATTTGTATGCCCAAAATATTTTTGGTATGCCCAAAAACAGCCTTCAAACCAAAAGGGTAAATGAAATAATTTCGCAAAGAGCTCTAAAAGCCCTAAAATAGCAAAAATGAAAAATAACATCAAGAGTACAACAATATAAAAGTTTAATAACGTCTATAAATCATTAGATAGCCATAACTAGTGTAATAGAATGACTATTACAAGCAACAAAAAAAAGTAATAGCATGAAATTTAAATTTAAATCATTCATTAAATTTCAAAACCTTTGGATCAGTTCTTAAATTCAAAGAAGAAGAATTAAGTTCTAAACAATTTAGCAAGACGAGAGATATCTCCCTTATAAAGCACAGTTTGGCTAACTTAGCCTATCTGAGTGGTGGCTAGGATTTATTCTGGGCAAAGATAAATCAAAGGCTGTGGTTCTCCGTGCCACACCCTACAAGTCGCACACGTGGTGTTCATTCCAATATTATGAATTAAAAATGAATACTCAAGTCAAGATATGGAATTTCAAAAATTATAACGGGGAGGTTCAAACTCATGACCTATTGTGTCATAAGAGTGTCCTCTAACCATTGTTCCACCTTGGTTGGAATTGATAGAAAAGATAAATCAACAGTGGTTGTTTATTCAACTTAAATATTAATTAGTATAACTGTTTTATTAATTAATATAAGTGATTTGTCTAGAGAGAAGATAAATCTATAGTTATGGTTTGTTCAACTTAAATATTAATTAGTATAAGTGTTTTATTAATTGATGTCTCATTAATTTCTCATGATAAATGATTTATTAATTTTACATCATAAATATCCATTAATTAATATTAATACATATCTCCATCAATAAATAATAATTTTGACAAAAATTATTTCAATAGATATTAGTGGTGGTGGTGGTGGTAGTAGAGGAAGAAGTAAGTGGTGGAAGCGGTGGAAGGTGTTACTAAGTGGTGGAGGCGGTAACATTAGTTTTGGTGGAAGAAATAGTGGCGTTGGATGGTTTTAATGGCGGTGGTATTGGTTTTTTCCTTTTTGATTCAAAAATAATATATTTTTTTACATGACGGGTAACATTGTATTATGAAAAGTATAGTTGGTTGTTTTTGACACGATCAAAAAAGGCGGATAACAAATACTTTTGGGATGATACCAAATCATATAAGACAAAATAGTTGTTTTTGGTACCACAACTATCTTTGGTAACCGTTCGTACGCATGATTTTCAATATTAACAAAAAACATATAGTTGAATAAATTAATTGACGACCTAAGTTTGTTAAATCTAAACTTTATACATGACATGTGGGATTAAAAGTTATAAGTGTGCCCAATATTCTACGAGGGATGGAAAATGGTGGTGGTGGAGAAAGAAGTGATATCTGGTGGTTTGTGGTACTGGCCGGTTTTGATGAGTAGTAATTGACTATGTTAATTATGTGCTGCTACAAAAGGATAACACTATAAATTAGAAATGTGGTTGATCGTCTTAATGCTAATATAAACTCGGTTAAAATACATGAAAATTAAGAAAAAGAAAAAAACCTTTGGATGTCACGTTATATAATAAATAACACTAAAAACTACATATTTAGTACCAAGATTTCTCCGTCCAATAGATAAATCTAAGGTTGTATTGATATCCCGTAAGCAGAGGGCGAGTTGGTCTTGGATTTCTGAATGATGATGAATATAATGAAACGCTCCCTCTCGGTTTCTCCAATGAAAACCGAAACCTTCTAAAAAAAATAATCAATCGAACAACACTTAGAACAGTGTAAACTTCTCTGAATTGCTACATATCCAGTGAAATTTCTGCAGATTAATCTGGTGATTTCGTCCTACCGTAGTTTTTAACGAGGCATGCAATTAAATCTCTAATAGTGATTTTAAAGGTATTTAATAATTACAAAATTCTCTTATAAGTTTTGTTTATGCAAGTATTGATTTAACTTGGGTTCTTTTATATTTTTGTGTTAAGTTGATGACTTTTAATTTGAATACATGTTTGGTTAACAAACTTTGATACATATAGGGTATTTTCTTTGTAGAACTGATGTTAGTCTCTCATTTTTCCCGTTAGCACTTTGTTTCGATCCCGTATTTGTAGACATTATTTGACTAATGTTGGGGTATTTGTTTAATCTCAAGGCCGATTAAACCCAATGTGTGTTGTATACATTGAAGGAGACAAAATTTTGTGTCGGCTCTACCTTGAAACTAATAATTTTTCTTCGGAAGGTTAGTTGAATTTATGTAGATACAAATATCAATATGACTATGCTCTTTAAAACTCCAAATTACTTGAGTAACACTAGATGTGAGAACGTCATTCATGCACTACTTAGCATAGTTGGTGTGAAATCTTTTTATCCACGAATTTCTTCAATTTTATGTTATCAATATGATTGAGAAAGAATCTTACACATGTTTTGATTTACTATTATAAGTTTATTTTTTCAACTCAATGTGTATATCTCATCCTTCCAATAGCCAAGGGTTCTTCATTTTTATAACTCTCACATTTGCAAAAAATAAATAAATAGTGTTTATCTATAGTAGGGAAGATATTATGGGTTTTTGCTTCACTCATTAGAGCCTTAGTTATCAATAATTTCAGAACAAATGTATTCATAAACATCATGGAGTTGGATTGGCAGTTTAGGTATATGTACTGTTAGATGAAATATTCTTTTTGAAGTTTGAAATTATGGTATGATGGAACAATAAATGGGGAAATTTTTTATTTACTGTATTTTTTATTTTATTTTCATGTTGTCACAACATTATTACTCCGTCCAGATAATAAATTGGAATAACATACTTAAGTAAAAAATAAAAAGATCAAGTAACCCATTTTGTTTCCCAAAACCTATTTGAATATCAAAATAATTACTCACGAATAAAATGAAGCAAGAGGAATGTGAACAATATCGTATTAGAGACAAAACATCCCGTGCCGTTACGGCACGGGTTAAGATCTAGTAGACATACATAACTAGTCTAATAAAGGATTAAGCGCATGTCCCATGAACAATACTGCACCACTTTTCCCATCTCTGATGATAAACATGAACGGATGATCGGCTACGAAATCAATAGGAGGGGGAAGAGTACGAGGACCCTTGGAAGCAGCAGCTTCAGTTCCATCTTCGTTAATTTCAACAATACACTTGTGATAAACATTTGAAACATGAAGCTTACTTTCAACACTCGGCATCTCAGTAAGCTCTTTCTTATTAATATCAACATTATTTAACATATCAGTCATCTCTTCCTTGTTAGTATTAATATTCAGCATCTCATTCAGCTCTACCTTCGACTTATCAAAAGGCAAAACTAGTCCTATTTTCTGTAGAACACTTTTTACTTCATACTCGAAACAAATTCTAAACTTGGGAATCTTGAATTCTATTGTTGGGCCCAACTGACGACGAACTGAGATATATTGATGAAGAAAAGCAGCAGGATCAGAACTCACTTTTTCTATAAGTTCACCGAGCCCATCGTGCTGCTCTGGTAAAACTATGTACATGTTGAAATATAGACCGGTTTCCCAATCTCTTTTGTAAGAAAGTGCCAATACTTTGAAGCTATCGAAATAACCAATAAGTTGATACTTGTGCGATGACATGAAGGGAACACATACTGATTCTTTTCCATCAAGCAGATGGAACTATGACATCTTAGTTAGCGATGGTTTAAATTGATACTGATCCCAAGATCCTTTGAAGTAGAGTGCATTCTCCAATATTAACATGGTATGTTCATCGATTGTATTGGAAGGTAGGAGATTTTGAATTAATCTATTGGTTTGTGTTGGGAAAATTGGCACCCCGAGCGCAGCGGAATCACAGGATCACAAAGGGCAATTGATGATTTGAACCAAACATGGGAGAAATATTAAGAGAGAGACAGAAGATAAACAAACACACAACCACAACACAAGATATACGTGGTTCACCTTTACAGGCTACATCCACGGCCAACACCACCAGAAAAACTTCCATTAAATCAAAGACCATTACATGCTCTTTCCGCAACCCAAGACAAGAACCAAAGAGTTAAAAAGACATACCCGAGAACACCATCTAAGAAACCATATAAACCAATTCTCTAACCATTCCTCAAACCATCCTCATGTCTTCTCTTCTACACCGTCTTCGTCGTTGCTAGTAACAGAGGAGAAACATGGAAACCGTCTAGAAACTTGGTTTAGGGAAAATCCCTAAACCCGACACACTAGAACACCAAAATCCCCTCTCTACAAGTTTTTCTCTCACACCGATATTGACCTACACGGTAGCACTCAACCCTCCCTACCAAAGAGACCAAAATCCTAAGCACAAGTATTTACTACTCTTATAGGTTGGATTATCTCATAAACACTACCAAGGACCCCTATTTATACTAGTTAGCTAGAGATATAACTTAACCTCTAAGTGACCAACTCTAAATTGAGTTCCTACAAACTAGGACTTTCTTACTTCCTTAACCTACAAATTAGGACTTCCTTAGCCTACAAACTAGGACTTTATTACCATTGAAAAATCACATGGTTTTATTCCACCGTCCAAGTTTGACATGGTTTTAGAGTTCCATTCATAAAGAACATGGGTTTGGTGAGAGTCCAAATTTGAATGGAACTCTAAAACCATGTCAAACTTGGACGGTGGAATAAAACCATGTGATTTTTCAATGATGTATTTGTTAAACTGAAATTACATTAACATTCTTTCTACCTTAGCTCCAAGTTAGGGAACCAAACTCAAAAATTCCTTCCATTACTAGTCTTTCTTGGTGTAAAAGAACACATTTTTGTTCTCCAGCTTCGTTGAACCTGAGCTGGATTGGTACCATGACTTTGCACACATATCCAGTTGTAATTCCTTGGTCTTTGATTTCCAACCATCTCAATCAAAAAATTCTGCTCGATTCCCAAATACAAAAACCATATTGGCAGTTACTCCTTCACGGGTAGAGGTTTTCAATTTTCTTAACAAACAAATATGTGAAAAAAAAGAACAAAAAACAAGCAGGAAAAAAAAAGAGCTCATAAGTGCACGTTTTCTTCAGAAGATCTGAAAATTATGGGAACCCTTTCCACATCGTGTTTGTTATATCATTGCTCGGTAGATACTTTGATTCCGGTGATATTTAAGCAAACCAAATTCACGCTAAGTGATCAGTGTGGGACCATAAAATAATGACTTAAGTCTTTCTGATTGTTTTATTGTTGATCTACTTTAAGAAACTCTTTAAAATTTCATGAAGCAAGAAATGGATTAAATGAAGAAACTTGATGAAACCTTTACCTGCTATATATGTGTGGGATCAATTAAGAAGCTGCAGCCTCCATAGAATGGAAATTATGGTGCTTCAAGATTTTCAATCAAAACTTGTTAGTGGCCGAACATGGACTGAAATTGTATTGTTAAATCAAATGTTTCCAGGATTAAAACAGTTTTTGTCCGTATCTGAATTTGAACACCCCGTCCTGTTGGTAAAAATATTGGATTCTTAATTTTCAACCTGAAAATGGATTTAGGTTGTTTATGTTATTTGAAAGATTTGTATCTACCATTGGTCCAAGTTATAGAACCAAACACAAAAGTTTCACCACTAGCTACTCATGCTTGGTGCTAACTTGGTACCATGATTTTTACAATTATTATTTAGCCATGACTACAATATGGAATTTTTCGTACAACTGTTAAAGTTCCGATCATGTCAGTCACATCATTTATAAAATGTCACTTGAATTGGTGGCTTTGAATAAAATGCTGCAGTTCACATTTGTGCAAGGATAAAATCCTCTGAGATTTTTAGTTTGGATCTCATAGCCTGCATATCAAAGCCAATTCCACTCGACAAATCTAACGCAGTACCAACTAAAATCATCTTTCATAAAGGAAGGCACCAAGAAATATGACTTTTTAGTCCCACACAGACTAGTCTAGAGCAGAGGTATGGAACAAAAGAACTATAAAAGGAGAAGCCAGAAACTCAACAAAGCATACCTTTCTCGGCTTTTTGGCTAAGATCAAGTATAGTATCTGAAATTTATTTTTTTCATGGGGGAGTTCCCACCACAGCAGCTTGCTGCTGGGGTTCTCATGCGTTGCACTACTGCAAAGGCCTGGCGCACCCCCCCACCAAAACTTAAAAAAAAAACATTACAGCTTCTGATGTAGTCTAATACCTTCCCTACTCTCTCTATGTTTCATATCTTTCCTTATTCTCCTGGCAACATCATATTTACCAGAACCTGCTTACATATTCGATAGTAGAACTGAGCATAAACCTCACAACGACGTCTCTCAGCAGCAACCTCAGCGACACTGGTTTCTCCATGACCACAGCAAGAAATCAGTAATGCTCTCCAAGCCATTACATCTGAAGGGCTACATGTAGTTGGCATTCTCAGAATAATTTATTTTGCCTCGTCAAAAAGTCCAGATCGACCAAGCAAATTGATCATACATCCATAATTCTCACTTTTAGGTTCAATTCCGTAAACCGACTTCATGTTATCAAAAATCTGCAGTCACTTTTGAAATCAGTTTTTGCTTGTGAAAGCATTTCATCAACAAACCATTTCATATAGGTAAGAATTCTAATTCTTTCTTTAATAATTTACGATGTAATTTAGCAAAATACGGCGGCATAAGTACAATACTTTAGTTTAAGACATTGTAGTAGTTTTTCTAGTACCCTTTGAGGGAAATCCATTTGCAAAGCTCAAAGTTCTTATGCTTGTTTTCTAAGAGTGCAGTCGCTTCATGTTGAATTCTTAATAGGATCGTATATCCTTTTCTCATTCATCTCAAACTGTTTATATAGGTTACACTTGTGTCGGCATTTCCTTGATTCTCAATGAGTTTACATAAATATCAAATTCCTAACTCTAGAAAGATATATTTTCCTAATACCCTCCCTCAAGATGGAGCATGTAGATCAAGAATGCCCATCTTTGACAAGAGAGAATTAAACTGAGCTTTTCCCAAAGCTTTTGTGAAAATATCTGCTAACTTCACCATTGTAGGAGTGTATGACGGTGATATGAGCTTTTTTGTTATTACATCTCTGACAAGATGACAATCTACTTCAATATGTTTCGTTCTTTCGTGAAACACTGGATTCTGCGCAATGTACAGTGCCGACTGACTATGACAGTATAGATTCATTCCTTGAGTATGATGAACCCCCAAATCACCAAGCAATTGTTTTAATCATTTTAAATCACATGTCACAGCTGCCGTCGATCTATATTCTGCTTCTGCATACAAATGAGAGATTGTATGCTGCTTTTTAGTTTTCCAAGACACAGGTGAGAAACCAAGAAGAACAAACCAACCAGTCAATGAACGCCTTGTTAATGGACTACTTGACCAATCTGAATCATACCATCCGTTCAAATAAAGAGCACTATCAGAACGTAAAAGTATACCCTGGCCAGGATTTTTCTTCAAATACCTAACTACACGCAGTGCTGCTTCCCAATGTTCTACTCTGGGTTGTTGCGTAAATTGAGATAATATATGCACAGAATATGCAAGATCTGGTCTCGTCACTTCCAAGTATATCAAACGACCCACTAATCGTCTATATTTCTCCACATCATCTAGGAATATGCCTTCTGCTAAAGCTATACGATGATTTGTTTCAATTGGAAATTCTGCAGGTTTTGCTCCCAATAATCCTGTCTCCATTATAATATCCAATGCATATTTTCTATGGAATATGTAGAAACCTTGTTTACTACGAGCCACCTCCAATCCTAGGAAATATTTCAACTTTCCTAAATCTTTCATCTTGAAACATTGTCCCAAGTAAGTTTTAAAATTATGAAGTTCAACCAGATCATTGCCTGCCACAATCAGATCATCAACATACACTAAGACATTAAGCTGCATTTTGCCCTTTGTCATAGTAAACAGAGAGTAATCTGAATATGATTTTTTAAAACCATACTTCTTCAAGGTTGTTGATAACTTTGCAAACCAACATCGTGGTGCCTGCTTCAATCCATATAACGATTTCTTCATTCGACAGACCATATTAGGATTTCCCTTAGCAAACCCCGGAGGTATCCTCATGTATACTTATTCTTCCAAATCACCATGCAGAAATGCATTATGTACATCCATTTTATGCACTTCCCAGTTCTTAACAGCTGCAACTGACAGGAAAGTTCGAATTGTCGTCATCTTTGCCACAGGAGCAAACGTCTCATTGTAGTCTAAACCTTCAACTTGATGATTTCCAAAGATCACCAACCTTGCTTTCAAGCGTACCAAATTTCCATTTTCATCTCTCTTTTCTGTATAGATCCATTTACTTCATAATATTTTCTTTCCAGGTGGTAACTCCACCAGTTCCCATGTTCCTTGTTCTTCCAAGGCTCGGATTTCTCTATCCATAGCTTTTCGCCAATCTGGATATTTCATAGCTTCTTTAAAGCTTCTTGGTTCATTTGATGCATTAACGGCTGCAATATATTTTCTATGCACAGCGGAAAAACGATCACAACTAACATAATATGTTAAAGGATAAGGTGTACCTGAGGTAGATGATTGTGCAGACGGAGGAGAAGATGGACTATTTTCTCGAACTGTATGTGTCACAAAACCTCTGAGTCTTGTCTAAGGAACCTTCTTACGTTGTCCCTTACCCATCTCAGTGATATTATTATCTACCACTGTCTCTTCTGGTGTACAAAATTCACGTTCACCACTAGAATGTGATACAATTTCTTGTTCTTTCTCCTCTATCTGTTCGTTTCTATTTTCCTCTACTCTTGCTATTGGTTGGGGAGTTCTATCAGGTATACCTTCACCATTTTCTGAAGATTCAGTTACACTTCTAGGTAAAGGTAACTCCTCCACATCCTCATCATCACTCCAACACGCTTCATTTGTTGCATTATTGGGTAACTGTTCATCTTTTATCTCAATATATGGGAACTGCATTTCGTAAAAATCCACATCTCTAGACACTAAGAATTGACGTGTATCCAAATCATATACTTACCAAGCCTTTTTACCAAAAGGATATCCAAGAAACACACATATTCTTCCCCTACTAGCAAATTTGTCACCTTTGCTATTTTGATTATGCACATAACACAAGCATCCAAACACATGCAACTGATCATACGGAGGAAATTTTCCAAACATAATCTCATATGGTGTTTTATTCCCAAGTAAAGGTGTCGGTGTTCTATTAATCAAGTACGCTGCAGTTAATGCACATTCTCCCCAAAATTTTATTGGAAAATTAGCTTGAAATCTCAACGCTCTCGCCACATTCATAATATGTTGATGTTTTCTCTCAACTCTTCCATTCTGTTGAGGTGTACCAACACAAGATGTCTCAAATATTATACCATTAGACTTAAAGTACTCACGCAAAGAATTAAACTCCGTTCCATTATCACTTCTAACACATTTGATTTATTTGTCAAATTGATGTTTAATAAGAGCAACAAAGTTAAGAAACATTGATTCAACTTCTGTTTTATTTCTCAATAAATCCAAACACCTCTTGAAAAATCATCTACTATTGTCAAGAAGTAATGAGCTCCACAAGATGAAGGTGTCTTGTAAGGCCCCCAAAAATCCAAATGAACCAATTCAAATAAACTTGCAGCTTTATTCTGACTTAAAGGAAAACTACTCCTACGATGTTTTGCTCGTGGACAAATATCACAAGCCTTATTGTTGTTCCTAAAAGAACCACTCACAACTGGTATTTTCTGCAACACTTTTTCAGAAGGATGTCCCATTCGTTGATGCCACAGCTCGTATGAATCCCTACCAACTGCTAACACTTTAACTGGAGGAACTCCACAGAAGAAATATAGTCCATCTTGCCTCTCACCCACTCCAATCACCTTCCTCGTCCACTGGTCCTATATAACACATAGTTTGTTAGTAAATTGCACAACACAAATAGACTCATCAATTATCTGAGCGACTGAGATCAAATTACAATTTAACTGAGGCACATAAAGGATATTATCAAGCCTTAAACCACCCGGAAGAATGATGGTTCCAATCTTATCAGAATTTGCTGTCTTTCCATCTGGTAGACCAACTGAACAATTTTTAATTTTCTGCACTCCTATCATGTCATCTAAATTACATGTGACATGATTTTTTGCTCCTATATCCACAATCCAGGAGTTACGATTCGTCTTACCTTGTAACTGTATTTTTGATTTGTTGGAATTCAAAAATTCAAGTACTTGTTGAAGTTGAGTTGCTGTCACTCCAACTAATCCTGCTCCATCTGTAGGTCATGCACTAGTATTCGACTATTGACTAGCCAACATACTCAAGTTATTAGCACGAACGGGATTGGTTTTGTTACCTCTTCCACCTCTTTCATATGCAAAACCACCACGACCATAATTATTTCTTCCACCACCTCTGTTACCTCTACCAGATCCTCTATCAGAAACAGACCTACCTCATGGTCTATCTCCCCACCAGTAAGGGTATCCAATTAATTCAAAACATCTATCTTCTGTATGTCCAGCTTGCTGACAGTGATTACAAACCCCTAAACTCGTACCAGAATTGCTAGTATTTCCTATTTGGAATGGTTGAACCTTAAAATCCATCACATTATCTTGTCCTTCTTTAGACATTGATACCTCTCCTATTCACAAGCGCTCAGCATTCACCACGTCTTGGTATGCAGCATCAATCGTTGGCAATGGATCTCTTGCCAATAATTGTTCACGACGCGACCCATACATATTGTCTAAACCAATTAAAAAATAATGAAGATAATCTTCATCTCTGTTAGTAGTGACTTGTGTTGCAATATCACAAGTACACATGCCACAACTACATCTTGGTGTCTTCGTATATGTGATCAATTCATCCCATATTTTATTAAGCCTCCCAAAGTACACAACTACATGTTCATATTTTCCTTGCTTGCACTCGCTCAGAGTGGATTTGAGTTGACAAGTTCTGGTTCCACTAACCACACAAAATCTATTCTTCAAGTGCGTCCAGAGAGTACTTGCATCATCATAATCTCCAAGTGTTGATCTGATAGAAGAATCTAAGGTATTAGTAATCCATGAAACAATCATAGAATGTATATCACTCCATTCCTCCACCTGATCAGCATCTCCAGTAGGTTTCTTCACTGTTCCATCAACAAATCCAAACTTACGTTTTTATTTCAAAGACCTTCCAATGGCTCTAGCCCATTCATCATAGTTAGGTCCCTTCAATATGATCGAGGTAATAATAATACCCGGACCATCACTTGATCCTAAGTAATAAACTGGATCTTTCTTCATCGTGTTCTTTGATTGTAGCTCCTCATCATCTTTTCCCATCGCTCAAAACTAGTTTTAGGGTTTCTGTTTTTTTTTTTTTTTTTTTTTTCGGCTGAAAAGAAGTTTTAAGAGTTTAGGTTGAAACCAGGCTCTGAGGCCATGTTGAATTCTTAATAGGATCGTATATCCTTTTCTCATCCATCTCAAACTGTTTATATAGGTTACACTTGTGTCGGCATTGCCTTGACTCTCAAGGAGTTTACATAAATATCAAATTCCTAACTCTAGAAAGATATATTTTCCTAATACTTTAACATCGATGTTTGATTCGTAACCTTGTTGGTTTTTGCCATTCTTCTTCTTTGTGATTTTTTCCTTCTTATTTTGTTCCTCAAACTGCACTACTTACTTTTGAGTCGGCACGTCGCATAAATTGTACATAGTTCATGTTTGTCCGAGACACAAAAAACACTGCCCTCTATGCAAAAAGTTGGATTGTTAGAAATTTGAAAACGGCAAAAGTTTGTCAACTAGATTTTCTGCAAATAGGAATCATAAAAAATAGTTCATGCAGGGAACAGTGGCGGAGCTAGAAGGGGGTGCAATAAAAAAAGTACACCCTACAACGAAAAGACTAACTGAAAAAAATTATTGTACATCAATGCTCATGATGTATTTATTTACTTGATAGTCATTTAAATGTTCTTGTTGAGAAAAAAAAAATACAAAAAAAAACCTTTGCAGAAAGAAAAAAGAAAAAGAAATTGAGCTCATATGGGCACGTCTTCAGAAGATCTGATCTGAAAAGATCTGAAAATTATGGGAACCCTTTCCACATCGTGCTTGTTATATCATTTCTCGATGGATATCTTGATCCAGGTGATATTTAAATAAACAAAATTCATATGACTCATCAGTGTTGGACTATAAATTTAATCCTTTGAAGCTTTAAGTAATGACTTAAATCTTTCTTTCTGACTGTCTTGTTGTGGATCTATTTCAAAGTCTATTCCAGAAATGGGGAACTTGTGCTTCAAGATTTTCAATCAAAACCTGTTAGCATCCGAATATGGGCTGAAATTGGATTGTTAAATCAAAAGTTTCAGTTCAAGGAAACACGTTCGCTTACCCAAGAAACATGTTTAAACTTTATGGTTTTAGATGTCACACACATGCTAACCAAGCAGTTTTTCACATTCAGTGTCAAGTTGAAAGATTTGCTGGAACCGAAATTGATAGCAGGCTCAAAGGTGGTACACCTGTTTTCAGATTTGACTATAAAGGCCACCCTGCTTGCCTAGCTTACCACCACGACTTCAGAAGAAAATGGCAATTTTTGGTGATTTTAGGAGTGTCATTGAGATATGCCTTGTTTTCAGTTCAAACATTTGTGTAAATTTATTGGTCCGGATGTGTAAAAAGAGATTAGAGAGCATTATTCTGAGGTGATAGATAAAACTTGAGGCCATTGGGAAGCAGTGTCCCTTTAAACCTCCAAAGAAACTAATAGGGGTGCCAACGGGTCCCATCGGGTCCGGGTAGTGTGTTACCCAGAACTAGAACCAGCAGTTTTAATCGGTTTCGGGTGCTAACAGTTCCGGGTTCGGTTCCTAAATTGATGGACCCATAACCGGACCCTAAAAAAACACTAATTAACCGTCGGGCCCGGGTATTTATTGGGTCCTTAAAAATCAACTAAACCTTTTGATAATTTACTTTTATATTTGCTATATTATCTTGAATCTAATAATTTTTCATACAAAATTATTATTATTTCTATATAAATTTTTTAATTAGGATTAAATATAAGAATATGAAGGATAAATGGAAAAAATTTGAACGAAATTATACTAAATCATTTTATTTTATGTAAAATTAACAAGTAAAACATAGATATTCGGGTACCCGATACCCGACGGGTATCGGGAAATAACGAGTCTTACCCGCCGGGTAGTGATTTTGCTAACGGTTCCAATCTTGGGATCCGGAACCGGACCTGACACATCCAGGTCCGGTTCGGTTCCGGGTATCGGGTACCCTTTGGCAGCCCTACAGTAAGGAAGATTTGAGACTTGCTTAACGACGAAAAGTTCAAATGGTTTTGAAGTTAAGCCTCTTCAATTCCCTCATAGTCCATTGAGGGAGAGTCTACCTCATAGTTCTCATGCAAGCTCTACATTAGAGCTACTTAATTTCCAAACTATTCCCTTCTCCCATGTTTTAGTTACCCAGTCATTTCATAAGAGCTAATTCTATGGGGCATAAATCACTATAAGAACATTTCGAATTCTAGTTTTTACACAAGGCTTTCAGATGATAAGGTAGGAGTACCATATCTCAAACTTCGTGTCCTCCTTTAAAAATGTATAGCTTTCGCTCAGCGTTCGAGTCTTGTGCTCTCATAGCCAAATGTATTATTAGGCCCACATAGTGTACATCGCAGAACCGTCCTCAAAGCGATTTGTATATAACTAGCACTTCACTCAGCTCTTAGATTCACGCAGCCGTATGGTAAGCATATAACAAACTATTCTTTCACCTTTTACTAAAGAATACCGTGTGCTTGCCGCTTATAAGTGCTTATAAGTGGCATACGCCTATTTTTGTAGGGTGTTGTAGTGTTTCTCCTTTCTAAAGAGGAACCTAACAATTCTCAAATCTAATCTTTTTTGTCAGGCTAAAACGATAAAATAGACACCACTAAGTAAATTAACTAACTATATGTAAAAATTTGCATTTAGAATATCACTCAGGTTAAAACATACAACAAAGATATGATGTGAACAGAAAGTAAAAGTAAAAGGAGAGCTCACTTGAACATCTCCGCCAAGTACTTTCCCTCCATTTCTGGATTCGAAACACCAAACTCCTCTTTCTTTTTGGTCGAGACTGGATTAAGAAAAGGCAAGGATATTTAAAAGAAAAAGACACCTCAAAGAGGAGCCCTCAACGGGAAATTACTTAAAACGAAAATAAGGCCTGCTTGGCCATTCAATTGCATCAAGAAACACAGGCATGCCAATGTAACTCTCCATTTCCTCTTGCGGCAGCATACAACCTCGCGTGGCCGCTGTCGCACCATCCGTGGCAATGAGTCTGCCAAGAAAACCTGCACTGCACTTTTAGAGTCAGGCCTAACGTGGACATTTCTGGATCCGCAAACTGCTTGGCCCATTCCAGTCCTCTTACAATTGCTTACATCTCCACCATAAAATTGGTTGCTAAGCATAGTCCATTGCAGACCGCTCCAATGACTGCACAACTTCTATTTCTTCCAATGACTGGAGTGACATCTTTGATATATGTAAAGATGCCTTAAAACAGAAATTTTATAACCAAGCGTATGGATAAGATACAAGAACAATAATCGACTTAATCGATCCAGTTTGCAATAAGCAAAGTGGAACCCTAGCTGACACCCCTGACCCCCTGTATTGAGGTCACGTCGTCTGCAACTGTATCACTGCTGTGTAGAATTTGTTTTCTCACTTGGCTATTTCTCTTAATCAACCAGTTAATGTAAGATGCCTTTAGATTAGTAATTCGATTTGTAGTCTTTACTCCCAACTGATCATTCATCTTCTCCAAAACTTGATGTATCTCTTCCATCTGATGATATGTTTTCTCTCCAGCAACAAGCTTATGAATAGAACCATTAACCTCAATCGAACTACAACCCGGTGTCTTCTCTACTCCCCCCTCTTTCATCTTTAGGTGTATCAGAGATTATACGATTAAGAAGAAGCGGGTATCGGTTCATACCTTGAATTGAGCTCCGATTAGCAAGAATAAGAAGCAGCAACAACAACGTTTAAACATGACAATCAGAGGGTACTATAATCTCCATAGATGAGCACAAACTTGATTCACATGCTAAGAACTTGAAACCTTTTTCTCTAGATGATAACTCTCTTTTAGGGTTACTACTTTTCTAATGGTAAAACTTGGGGGTGATATCGGTGGAATCACGTAACCCTTTACACATATGTTAGATATGTTTATATAGGTTCAAAACCCTAAGGAATATGGAACCCTACCGTACTTGCCACATACAATATGGGCGACCACATTCGGATCCAACCCGAATATCTAACATCTCCCACTCGCACATAGTGTGTGTGGATTGTACCAGAAGAAAGAAAAGTTCATATTAGTAAATAGCCCGTGCGACCGTAGAGGTACCTGCATTTTGGGAGCTCCATACTAGAAACTCAATATGAGTTAGCATAGAGACATCAACCCTTTAAAAAAAATATTTGTATCTCGTAGTATCCAAGGTCCATCAAAATCTCATTGGTCTAGACTACTCGGATTCCTCGTAGAGTTAGTCTAACCCTCATGCTAGCTTATTATAAATACATTCACACTTGTGTTTCAACTTTAGCAAGGCAACTCAAGTTGTCGACTATGAATATAAAACATTAATGAGTTTGATGACCTTCTTCTCGCCCTATTGTCAGGAAGTTTCAGAATCAACTACTTTCCCAGATATGTACCCTTTAAGCCGTATCATCCATGTCCACAGGACACATACTAAAGTAGCAATCATCGAATCTTTACTTAATAACAAAGTCAAAAGTCGTAAGATTACCTGTGTATAATCTAATTATCATATGGACTCACATGGTGAGAAAAGCAGGGAACGATTTTTAGACCTCCGTAGTGCTCGCTGATGTGAATCAATAATGTTGTAGTAAAAAGGTTCGTGAGACTTGTGAAAGCAATGGATTTTAGATTTAATAAAACTTAAAAGTAAAGGAAACTTAGATCAAAATTGATTTCAAGATATGAGAGAATAACCAAGACACCGATTTCACTATTACACATGAATAAATTGTGGTAAATAACCCCAAACTCTAATTATCTTTTAAGTCCTTTGTTTCTTAATTCACAAATAATTAGGCAAATTCTCAACAATTAATTGTATCCCCTAAGCATAGATTATCTTAATACAAAGCATAACCTATCTAATTGAATCACAACTAATGACGAAAATTATGCAAACAAATAAAAACTCTGCAAAAGCAGTGATTGAGTGAATTATTAATTATAAATTAGAGAAACTGAAATAGTTACCAATTATTCATGCGTAAATAGCTTCCTCATTGCCTTTGTTGTGGGAGAATTAGACGCTCATCATGTTGGAAACACACTCAAAATTCATTATTATTGCTCAAAAGGGTGTTTACAAAGATGAAAATGGTGAAAATCGGGTTTGTAACACTTAGAATAGTTACAAACCGGCTGTTAAGGAAAACGATACAAATGAACTGCCACTGACACTGTAGCATATAAGATTGTCTTGATGCCGTGGCATTCACTGTAGCATGAACGACAGTTCCTTAGGGTCTTATGTTCTTCGTTCCTTCTTCAGCAGTAGCAAACTCCGTTCTCTGAAAATCGATTTTTCTTGGCTCTGTAGTACTCTGAAACTCTCCCAATCTCTCCGTCCTTCTCATAAACCTCAACACCCTTTATATACTCTCCAGGTTCAAAAATACTCGCCAATAACTCCGAATATTCTTCATTAACTCTCCACTGCCTCTTACGAAAATAATTTCCATTTCTATCCCATCACGCGTCTGCATTCCATTTAAACACCCCAAACACACAAGAACTTGTCTAAGAATGAGTCAAACTCGTGCAAGGGGGATATCTACACGCCCTAAACACGTAATCTCTACAAACTCGCCTGACAGAATCCCGAGTATAACTAAAATGACCCGTGAAGTAAAACCTTTCCCTGTTTGACGAGATTCCGTCATTTAATCGAAATGAATGCACTTACCAACCCTGTTTCGATCCAACAGGCTGGTATGAATTGATTTGAACAAGAAAATCTCACCAAAATGTTCTCGAGATTAATGGAGAATATCTTCATGTATGTATGCCTTTGTTTGCTTGTCTCCGACGATACATCCCAAGTTAATCAATTTTAACGGACATACCATCCCTTTTATGATGAATCAAGTTGAACCATGAAGTTTCATCCATTGAATCGCCCTAAAACACGCCCAAATCAGCAACCCTAATTTCTGCTACTGTCGAACAAAGTTTTCCCCCAAAAACCAGATTTGAAATATTGAAGAAGGAGTGCCTCGATCCAAAAGGTGGGCGCCTTTAACACATAGGGTGCCCTGAGGTGTCCCTTATCCAAATTGAGGGTGCCTTTAGTAATTTCTCTGGGGGGGTCCAAAAAGCACTTTTTGAGCAACTTTTTCCACACAAGTGTATTTCTCCAAAAACACCTAAACAAACATAAAAACACCCTAAGTACAAAAATCGAGACTAACAATAGAGACACCGAGGACAATTTAGACACAAAAATACGTCTATCAAATACCCCCAAACTTATTATTTGCTAGTCTCGAGCAAATCTAATAAAATAACTACACTTAGCACGTGCAGCCAGCCGTTAAACCGCTAGGTGGACCTAGTGGCGGAGTGTCGTCTCCGGAGGGTTTACCAGAGGTGTACCCACAAAACCTTTACTCCAGACCCTAGCTATATACGCAGAACAGGGTCCTCCAGAGGGACCTCCTCAACATCACTTGTAGGAAAGGGCTCTAAAAAGGGTTTAAATCTATGACCGTTAACCTTCGAAGAACTACTACCATCCGGTGTCTCGATCTCAACAGCTCCATGAGGAAAGACAGTGCGAACAATAAAAGGACTCGTCCACCGAGAACGTAACTTCCCAGGGAAAAGATGCAAGCGGGTATCATACAGAAGAACTTTTTGACCTGGAGAAAATGACTTCCGTAACATATTTCTATCATGCACAAGTTTCATTTTGTTCTTATACTCCTTCGCACTATCGTAAGCATCTATACGAATTTCATTTAACTCATTCAGCTGAAGTTTCCTATGGGCTTCTGCCTTGTCAAGTGAAAAATTTAGCTGCTTAACATCCCAATAAGCTCTATGTTCTAACTCAACAGGTAAATGGCATGCCTTGCCATAAACAAGCCGATAAGGCGACATTCCAATAGGGGTCTTAAACGCAGTACGAAAAGCCCATAAGGCATCGGTAAGCCTAGACGACCAGTCTTTCCGATTAGGATTAACTGTTTTCTCTAATATACGTTTTATCTCCCTATTGGAAACCTATACCTGACCACTAGTCTGTGGATGATACGGGGTGGATACCTTATGTGTAATACCATATTTCTACATCAAAATCTTAAAAGGTCCATTACAAAAGTGCGACCCTCCATCACTAATTATAGCTCGCGGTGTACCAAAACGTGTAAGTATATTATTTTTCAAGAACTCAAGCACAACCCTATGGTCATTGGTTTTACACGCAACCGCCTCAATCCACTTAGAGACATAGTCTACGGCGACAAGAATGTATAAGTTACCAAAAGAATTAGGACAGGGACCCATAAAGTCAATACCCCATACATCAAAGACTTCATCAATTAGAATCGGGTTCAAGGGCATCATGTTCCTACGGGAGATGGTTCCTAATTTCTGGCAACGTTCACAAGTAATACAATAACTGTGGGAGTATTTAAACAATGAAGTCCAATAGAATCCACACTGCAATATCTTAGCAGCAGTCTTATTAGCACTAAAGTGACCCCCACAAGCATGATCATGACAAAAGGAAATAATACTGGACTGGTCACTCTCAGGTATACATCTCCTAATAATCTGGTCTGGACAATACTTAAATAAATAAGGATCATCCCAAAATAAGTGCTTAACCTCGGCTAAAAACCTAGAACGATCTTGTTTACCCCAATGTTGGGGCATTCGACTAGTAACAAGATAGTTCACTATATTCGCATACCAAGGTGATTGGGAAACAGAGAACAATTTTTCATCAGGAAAGTTGTCCCTTATATGAAGGGAATCATCAGGGTAACTAACAATTAGCCTAGACAAGTGGTCTGCTACTAAATTTTCTGCACCCTTTTTGTCTCTAATGTCTGGACAAAATTCTTGTAATAAAAGGATCCACCTAATCAATCTAGGTTTGGTATCCTTCTTAGACAAAAGATATTTCAAAGAAGCATGATCAGTATAGATTACGATCTTAGAACCTAAGAGATAGGGTCTAAACTTGTCTAAGGCAAACACAATGGCTAAAAGTTCCTTCTCGATAGTGGTATAGTTTATCTGGGCCTCATTCAGAGTTTTGCTAGCGTAGTAAATCACATGAAGTAATTTGTTTTCTCGCTGACCTAGCACAACACCAATAGCATAATCTGAATCATCGCACATTATCTCAAAGGTTAGGTTCCAGTTGGGTGCCTGGACTATGGGGGCGGTAGTGAGTAAAGTCTTAAGCTTTTCAAAAGCTTCTAAACAAGCATCATCAAAGACAAACTTAGCATCTTTTGCAAGCAAATTGCAAAGAGGTCTAGAAATCAAGCTAAAATCCTTAATGAATCGACGATAAAAACCCGCATGCCCTAAGAATGACCTAATATATTTTACGGTTTTTGGGACCGGTAAGGTTTTAATAAGGTCAACCTTGGCTCTATCTACCTCTATACCCTTTGAAAATATGATATGACCTAGAACGATTCCTGAACGAACCATGAAATGACATTTCTCCCAATTAAGCACTAAATTCTTTTCCTTACACCTAGTCAAAACTAATGACAAATGATGCAAGCAATCATCGAAAGACGAACCAAATACTGAAAAATCATCCATAAAGACCTCTAAGAACCGTTCTACCATGTCAAAAAATATGCTTATCATACAACGTTGAAAGGTCGCAGGGGCATTACATAGCCCGAAAGGCATGCGTCTATACGCAAAGGTACCAAAGGGATAGGTAAAGGTGGTTTTCTCTTGGTCTTCTGGGGCAATAGGAACCTGATTATAGCCGCAAAATCCATCTAAAAAGCAAAAATGGCTACGGCCAGCTAATCTTTCTAGCATTTGGTCGATGAAGGGAAGGGGAAAGTGGTCCTTCCTAGTGACCTTGTTCAATTTTCTATAGTCAATACAGACACGCCAACCCGTGGTCATTCGGGTTGGGATTAACTCATTTTTATCATTATGGACTACAGTAATACCGGATTTCTTGGGAACAACCTGAACGGGACTGACCCACTTACTGTCTGAAATAAGGTAGATAATGCCCGCATCTAACAGCTTAAGAACCTCGGTTCGAACTACTTCTTTCATATTAGGGTTTAGTCGATGTTGCATCTCCCTAGAAGGTTTGGTATCTTCTTCTAAATAAATTGGATGCATACAAACAGTAGGACTTATACCCTTAATGTCTGCTATGGTCCACCCTAAAGCTTCCTTGTTATTCTGAAGGACGGTTACTAGCCTACTTTCCTGATCACTATCCAAGTCAGATGCTATAATCACAGGTAAAGTTTTAGATGGGCCTAAAAACACATACTTCAAGGTATCTGGTAGTGGTTTAAGGTCCAATTTAGGAGGCTTTTCCAACGAAGGAACTAGGGTAGACTCAAAAATGGGAAGAGGTTCGAACTTAGGTTTCCATCCATTATTAGTGTCTATCAAATGGGTTGAATCTAACAAAGAATTCACCTCATTAATCACATCATCATCATCAAAATCAATCCCAAAGTGAGCTAGGCATTTCTCTAATGGATCTTCCATCAAAGTGTTTGGTAATGACTCCTCGACTAATGTTCCTATCATGTTCACCTCTTCTATGCTCGAGTCGTCTAGTTCAGAGGGTAGCTTACTAATATGAAAGACGTTCAGCTCAATAGTCATATTACCAAAAGACAAATTCATAATACAAGTTCGACAGTTAATGATCGCATTGGATGTTGCTAAAAACGGGCGAACTAAAATTACCGGTATCTGGTTATCTGGGTCTGGGACAGGTTGGGTATCTAGGATAACAAAATCCACCGGATAAATAAACTTGTCTAACTCTATGAGAACATCCTCGATCACACCACGAGGAATTTTAACGGACCTATCATCTAACTGAAGAGTCATCTGTGTAGGTTTCATCTCACCAAGTCCTAGATTAAGGTACACATGGTATGGAAGTAAATTCACACTCTATCCTAAGTCAAGCAACGCTTTCTCAACACGGTATTTACCTATTGTGCAAGCAATGGTAGGGGACCCTGGGTCTTTGTACTTAGGATTAGTGGTATTCTGAATAATAGAACTCACATGACTAGCTAGGAAGGCTTTCTTTTGAACACTAAGCTTACGCTTTCGTGTACACAAGTCCTTAAGGAACTTGGCATAAGCGGGAATCGGCTTAATCGCATCTAACAATGGTAGGTTGATAGTTACCTACTTAAAAACCTCTAAAATATCTTTAAAGTTGGACTCGCTCTTAGTTGGAACTAGCAGCTGGGGAAACGGGGCTCTGGGAACAAAGCCGGGCTCAACATGACCCTCATCGGTATCTTTAGAGACTCTATCAGTCTCCTCGATTTCTGGTTCAGAAGGGTGAACTACAACATGTTCACTTTCAGGCATGGCGACCTTATTGTCAACTTTCTTTCCACTCCTAAGGGTTGTAACAGAATTCACATGATTGTACGGTTTCTCTCCTTTATGGTTAGGATCAGTATGACTAGGGAAATTTCCTTCTTCTCTCTCACTTATAAACTTAGCTATTTGGCCGACTTGAAATTCTAATTTAGTAAGAGACTGGGAATTATTCTTAAAATTCTGCTTGGTTTCCTCTTGAAAATTCAACTGGCTCTTTATCAACATTTCCTGGCTTTGTGATAACATATCTTGGCTCTTTTTTAAAATACTAAGAGATTCCTCTAAGCTAGTCATTCTATTCTCAGAAGGGTTATGGAACTGGGCTTGACCTGAAGAATTCTTATTATAACCAAAACCTGGGGGAGGCTGAGAATTACTAGATTGACCTTGATTCTGGCCCTTTGACCAAGAGAAATTAGGATGGTTCCTCCAACCAGGGTTGTATGTTTCTGAGTATGGGTCAAACTTATGTCGGTTCTCAAACCTAGCGTTGTTATAGATAGTATGGGCTTGTTCTTCACTAACATGACCTTCCCAAAACGAGTTATTTGGTTCTACTCCACAACTAGAGACTTGAGCGGCTCTATTAGGTTCAACAAGGGACCTATGTTTAGGTTGATTCAATTCCAATGCTTCTAACCTTCTAGACAAAGAAGAAAACTTAGCATCTAACTCGAAGCTTGTATCTACCACATTGGTGCTACTTCTATTGACCAAGAGTCTTTTAGGGGGTTCAACACAAGGCTCCCACTGTTGGGATTTTTTAGCGATAGCTCCTAAGAAGGTAAAAGCATCATCAACATTTTTATTAGTGAACTCACCAGAGCACATAGACTCGACCATGGATTTGGTTGAATAGTCTAAACCATTATAAATAATCTCTACAAGTTTCATCTTATCAAACCCATGGTGAGGACACTGGGATAAGAGATCATTGAATCTCTCTAAAAACCTATAAAGAGACTCTCCCTCTTGTTGCACACTAGCACTAATTTTTTGCCTAACAGCTGCAGTTTTATGCTTAGGGTAGAATTTCATATAGAAGGATGCAATCAGTTCCTGCCATGTTTCAATGGATTCAGATGGTAGGTTGTTCATCCAGGTCTTGGCTTTATCTCTCAAGGAAAAGGGGAACATCTTAAGTTTCAAGACTTCATCAGTAAGGTCTTTTATTCTAACTGTCCCACAAATTTCCTCAAAGTCCCTAATATAAAAATAAGGGTTCTCATCATCTTTTCCTAAGAATATAGGGATCATCTGAAGAATACTAGGTTTTATCTCGAAATTAGCCATATTGGTTGGCAATTTAATGCATGAAGCTCGGTTGGCCCTAGTTGGGAACATGTAATCTTTCAAAGTAGTCATTGCTGGCACAGCTGACGTACTAGGGGTACTTTCCTCACAAAGAGACAGATTCTCAAAACTGAAGTTTACAAAAACGGGGCTCTCAAAATAAGAGTCTTAGAGCTCCCCTCCTTCACAAGAAGAACTACTAGGTTTGTCACTAATCAAACGACCTATAGTGTTTATTTTCCAAGCCCGTTCTCTAATGACCTCGGGCATACACCAGAAAAACAAAATAAAAAGAAAAAGAAAAATCCTAAAAAGGAAGGGAGGTTCTAAGCAAACACAAAGCAGGCTGACTCCACCAAAGCAAACCTAAAATTTTCTAGAAAACAAAAAGCATGATGGCTCCACTTAGATTGTTTCTAAACCAGCTTCTATTCCTTCGAAAGGGAATTCATTACAATCTGAGCAAACCCCTCTGGAATCAATCCGCGTTTAAGTAAGTTGAATAGAGGCGAGGGAAGCTGCTGGAGCTTTGATACCCAAGGCCTCACCACATTACAGGGCGGTGCAGTCACGCATTCAACTCACAGAAACAATCATGAACTTCGAATAATGCTCAAAAAAGTAGCCAATATTTTTCGAACGAGTTTCCTATTAAGCTCGTTACCCTATCGGTCTCGTTCTATTCCAAATTTTAAGGCTTAGGTTCGCGTTAAGTTTCGTTTTCCTAAGGCGGGTAAGAAGGGAACGGTGATGAAATCTGAACCCTTATCTTATATGGCCAGTCCTTGCCCTTTACTAGGAATTTAAAACAGCCGTTTTCAGTTCCTCGACATATATGCAAACGAAGGTATACAGTAACTCGCTAACAGGGGATTCTCGAGTGTTTCGACAAACTTACGTCCCATACCAGACGGGGGATGAACCGTTGTAGTCGACTCGGGACACGACTCCTATGTCATGTACGAACCCGAGGGGCCGAGGTGATATCGTAATCACCGTCCTTCTCTGCAAACAATTTAATATTTAATCTACCCTTCCGTAGGGTTTTAAAAAAATGAAAGAATGTCCAAGTCCAAAGTCCAAAAAGTAAAGTGCAAAAGAAAAAGAAAATTACAAGAATAAAGAAATCCTAATACAACCTAAAAAAATAAATAAACTCTCTTTTTTTCTCTTTTTTATAATAATAAAAAAAAAATCTTCTTCTTTCGCTCCTTTCGTTTTGTCTTTAACTCCAAATCTTTAAGTATTCACCAAAAGCTTTGGCAAATTTTTCTTTCGCTCCAAATTCCAAAATCTGTAGTAAAAAGACAAAAACAAAAACGTAAAGAAGAACAAATAAAATAAAAACAAAGAAAAACCTAAAAAAAAATATAAATCTAAAAACTCTAGCCTAAAGACAAGCTTTGTGTCGACGGCGCCAAAAATTGATGTGAATCAATAATGTTGTAGTAAAAAGGTTCGTGAGACTTGTGAAAGCAATGGATTTTAGATTTAATAAAACTTAAAAGTAAAGGAAACTTAGATCAAAATTGATTTCAAGATATGAGAGAATAACCAAGACACCGATTCCACTATTACACATGAATAAATTGTGGTAAATAACCCAAAACTCTAATTATCCTTTAAGTCCTCTGTTTCTTAATTCACAAATAATCAGGCAAATTCTCAACAATTAATTGTATCCCCTAAGCATAGATTATCTTAATACAAAGCATAACCTATCTAATTGAATCATAACTAATGACGAAAATTATGCAAACAAATAAAAACTCTCCAAAAGCAGTGATTGAGTGAATTATTAATTATAAATTAGAGAAATTGAAATAGTTACCAATTATTCATGCGTAAATAGCTTCCTCATTTCCTTGGTTGTGGGAGAATTAGCCGCTCATCATGTTGGAAACACACTCAAAATTCATTATTATTGCTCAAAAGGGTGTTTACAAAGATGAAAATGGTGAAAATCGGGTTTGTAACACTTATAATAGTTACAAACCGGCTTTTAAGGAAAACGATACAAATGAACTGATACTGACACTGTAGCATATAAGACTGTCTTGACGTTGTCGCATTCACTGTAGCATGAATGACAATTCCTTAGGGTCTTATGTTCTTCGTTCCTTCTTCAGCAGTAGCAAACTCCGTTCTCTGAAAATCGATTTTTCTTGGCTCTATAGTACTCTGAAACTCTCCCAATCTCTCTGTCCTTCTCATAAACCTCAACACCCTTTATATACTCTCCAGGTTCAAAAATACTCGCCAATAACTCCGAATATTCTTCATTAACTCTCCACTGCCTCTTACGGAAATAATTTCCATTTCCATCCCATCACGCGTCTGCATTCCATTTAAACACCCCAAACACGCAAGAACTTGTCTAAGAATGAGTCAAACTCGTGCAAGGGGGATATCTACACGCCCTAAACACGTAATCTCTACAAACTCACCTGACAGAATCCCGAGTATAACTAAAATGACCCGTGAAGTAAAACCTTTCCCTGTTTGACGAGATTCCGTCATTTAATCGAAATGAATGCACTTACCAACCCTGTTTCGATCCAACAGGCTGGTATGAATTGATTTGAACAAGAAAATCTCACCAAAATGTTCTCGAGATTAATGGAGAATATCTTCATGTACGTACGCCCCTGTTTGCTTGTCTCCGAAGATACATCCCAAGTTAATCAGTTTTAACGGACATACCATCCCTGTTATGATGAATCAAGTTGAACCATGAAGTTTCAGCCATTGAATCGCCCTAAAACACGCCCAAATCAGCAACCCTAATTTCTGCTACCGTAGAACTAAGTTTCCCGCCAAAAACCAGATTTGAAATGTTGAAGAAGGAGTGCCCCGATCCAAAAGGTGGGCGCCTTTAACACATGGGGTGCCCTGAGGTGCCCCTTATCCAAATTGAGGGTGCCTTTAGTAATTTCTCCGGGGGGTCCAAAAAGCACTTTTTGACCAACTTTTTCCACACAAGTGTATTTCTCCAAAAACACCTAAACAAACATAAAAACACCATAATAAGTACAAAAATCGAGACTAACAATAGAGATACTGAGGACAATTTAGACACAAAAATGCGTCTATCACTCGCAAGCACGCATAATATGAAAATGCGCTAGAGTGGAGTTTTACTTGACTAAAAAAGTATATGTCACAAACTCTTACACTCTACACATCTTGACTTAGTTTCAACTCTTGCGTCCAATCCGAAATTTCTAACTGCTCGCTTTCAACAAGCGCCGTGAAAGAGATTTCTTATTTGGCTATCCTTTAAGGTATGATGAACAGTAGGTACATTCATCATTGATCTTCACTATATAGATCTCATCTTGGTATTTCCAAGGCGATGCATCCTCTCATCTTTGCTCGCTCTCCTTAGCGCCAAAAGGTGACTTCTTATGTGAGTAAGCCAGTCCATACCTGGTGACATATCAATCAAGTTTTGACATGCATAGTGCATTGTTTATGCACCAATGTCAGCATGTATATCCATGCCCATAAGTAAATAATTAATCACAACAATGATTCATTATCAAATTGTATTGATTATTAATAAATATCCATAAAACATATGCATCTACGATCATCATGTCTTAAAAAAATGAAATAAATATAGAGACATCCATTACCACCTACGTAAACCTAACACTCTAACATGAAACAAGAAAACATCTCTTGGTATAGGTTTAGTAAGGGGATCACCTATCATCAATTTCGTAGGCATGTACTCCAAAACTATTTCTTTCTTCGCAAGAGCAGCTCTAATAAAGAAACACCTCCTATCAATGTTCTTAGTATTTCCATGGTACTTTGGGTCTTTTGCATAAGCAATCATTGATGTGCTATCAGTGTGAATTTTCACTGCATCAGTAGCGTGAGTGACAAATTCAAAACTCTCAAAGAACCTCATTAACCAATTAGATTCTTGTATTGCATCTTGACAAGCTACAAACTCATATTTCATTGATGACATAGCAACAGTTGACTATTTCTTACTACTCCATGTGATGGCCCCACTATTTAGCAAGAAATCATACCCTGATGTGCATTTTTGCTCTCCCATTTCGCCACTCCAGTTAGCATCACAATAACCACTGAGACGTAGATATGAACCCTTATAGGATAACATGAGGTCACTCGTCCCTTTGAGATACCTTAGTATCCTCTTGACCGCTTGCCAGTGCTCAAAACCAGGATTCGACTGGTACCGACTAACTAATTTAATAGCATAGCATATGTCAGGCCGAGTACACATCATAGCATACATCAGGCTCCCAATTACGTTGGAATAGGGTACCCGCGACATCCTATCTTTCTCTTCATGGGTATTAGGGCACATATCAAGGTTTAAGTTCTGACCTTTAGCAATTGGTGTGTCTATGGGCTTGCAATATTTCAAGTGAAATCGCTCAAGAACCCTTTTAATGTATGTATCTTTTGACATGCCCAAAAGTCTCTTTGAACGATATCTAATTAAGGATCTTAATTCCGAGCACATATCTTGCTTCTCCCATGTCCTTCATCTCAAAAGTTGAGGACAACCACTCTTTTGTAGTGACAACAATTTCCATGTTACTTCCAGCTATAAGGATATCATCAACATATAAGGACAAGATAAGGAAACCTTTATTGGACCGTTTAACGTACACACAATGGTATTCCTCTACCATCGTAAACCCATTGGAAACAATGGCTCGATTAAATTTTAAATACCACTGTCTAGATGATTGTTTTAGGCCATAAATAGATATTTGGAGCTTGCAAACTTTGCACTCTTGACCTTTAATCACGAAGCCCTTTGGTTGCTCCATGTAAATTTCCTTATCTAGTTCTCCATCAAGAAATGTAGTTTTAACATCCATTTGATGAAGTTCCAAATCCATATGTGCGACAATAGATAGGATAAGGTGTATCGAGACAATTCTCATCACATGGAAGAAATTTTCCCCATAGTCAACACCCTCCTGTTGGGTGTAACCTTTCGCCACAAGGCGAGCCCTATATATTTCATCTAAACAATCCGCATTGCATTTGACTTTGAAAACCCATTTGTTTCCAATAGCCTTACGCCCTTATGGGAGGTCAACGTATTGCCACACACCATTTATCCTCATTGATTCTATCTCTTCTTTTTGTGCAATAATCCATTTTTCCCTTTTAGGAGATGACATAGCCTCTTTGAAATTCTTAGGCTCTGCATCATCATGTGAACAAACCATGAAACTTTCCCCCTCAATCTGAAAATGACGACGAGGGACTTTTCCACGTTCACTTCTCCAATATTGGGATCCTGATTTGATAGAGCCAATCCTTTATCAGGTGGAACACTCCCACTTTCCCTAGAAGAACTTGGAATTTCTTCGTTATTCTCAACTAGACGAATTGGTGTGTCTTCCATTGAATATCCCACCTAAAATAGGCTAAGATATCCCCTATCTCGTTCCTTCTAGGAAAATCATGTTCTAGGAAATCTGAATCACGTGACTCAATCTCAGTTATACTTCCATCAAAATGCTCACCAATAAACACATGGCCTTTTGAGTGATCAGAATATCTGATTAAGATATACTTTTTCGCTCGAGGGCCCAGCTTCCCATACCTATGAGAACTGTTGTGTACATAAGCAGATGAACCCCATGGTCGCAAATTACCCAATTCAGGTTTTCTGCCGGTCCATAATCCATATGGGGTGGAAGGCACTGACTTCGAAGGCACGTGATTAAGGACATAAGAAGCAGTCAGTAACGCATCTCTCTAAAAAGAAATAGGAAGATGAGTTTGCGCCATCATTGACCTAACCATATCTAACAAAGTAAGATTCTTTCTCTCTGTTATACCATTTTGTTGCGGAGTACCAGGAATATTCAATTGTCTCAAGATCCCTTTTTTCTCACAATACCCTTTGAATAGGTCAAATAGATACTCGCAACAACGGTCAGTTCTAAGAGCCTTAATGCTCTTATTTAATTAATTTTCCACTTCACATACATAGCGTCTAAAGCAGTCCAATGCTTCTGATTTGTGGGATATCAAGTAATTATGACCATATCGCGTAAAGTCATCTATGAAAGTGATGAAATAAGAGGCTCCATGTCTTGCCTTAACGTTCATTGGGCCACATATATCAGAATGAATTAATTGCAAAGGCTCAGAGGCCCTTTTGGCTATCCCAAACGGTTTTCTAATGGCTTTAACTGCAAGACAATGTTCACAGGTAGGAAATGAGAATTTAGCGATGGGGACTAAAATACCTTATCTAGCTAGCCTAGTCATCCTTTCTTGGCATATATGACCTAATCTAGCATGCCAAATCACATAATCAGTATTAACATCCGAGGAAGACATAACTAATGAAATAGATTTATTAGCATCATAAGAACTAGAATTGTCAATATCCAAAACCATAAAACCATCCGACATAAAACCAAAACCATAAAACTCAGTTGCCAAGAAAATCTTAACAGAATTACCCTCAAAAATAAAACTAAAGTCTAGACGCAACATACTATTAACTGAAACTAAATTTCGTCGAATATCTGGAGCATAAAGTACATCATAGAGGATTAACTTGCGCCCTTGTCACAGATTTAGCATATAGGTACCGATGCCAAGTACTTCTATGCTAGTTGTGTTCCCCATATAAACTCTCATGCTCCCATCAGGAACTCGACGGTAATATAGGAACCCATCTCGGTCCCTCTCTACATGGTCGGTTGCTCCCGAATCTATAACCCACAAATGAGGAGAATGGTAAACTAATGCTTGACTAGAAACAAAACATTCATAGCGAGCAAAGTGTCATTTCTTATCATAGTTAAAGTATTTCATCTCTTCTTTGTCTTTCTTACTAGCATGATTTCCTCTTTTGCGCTTAGGAGCGTTGGTAGTGGATGTCCCAGATCCATCACGAGGATTCTTAGCAGAAGAACCCTTACCCCTCTTGTGCTTAGACCCATTGGTCTTATGCGAAATAGGTTCAACACCGAAAATAGAACTATCGGTCTTAGCAACTTCCAAGCGCTCGACTTCCAATTTCACATGACGAAAAATATCCTCAAAAGTGCGGAAATTATCATTATGTGTCATGTTTTGCTTCATCTGTTCCCAAGAGTTAGGTAACAAACGAATAACAACTTGTACATGTTGTTCATCTGTTAAGTGATGACCTGCAGCCTCAAGTTCGCGTATCATTGACGACATTGTCCTCAAATGTTGCTTCATTGTAACATTCATCTTCTTTTGACAAGTGTCAAACTTCATAGTTAATGCGTGAGAGGTAACTTCAAATTTCTTCCTGACTGCCTCTAGCATGTCATGAGCAAACTGGTGGCTCTCAAACTCCCCAATGAGATCATTGTGCATTGAGCTCAGGATCATATGATGAGCACTACGATCCTTCTTAATCCATTCCTAGTAAGCCTCGAGGTTGTGACGGTGTTGAACCGACGTACCCTCCTCAGGCTGAGGCATCACATGCTCAGTTATTTCCCGCGGCCTATCATTATTCAAGAGAAAAACGATTTTTCGGCGCCAGATATTATAGTTATCTCCATCAAGTTTTTCACCCTTGTTCAAATCAGCAATGATGTTCTTGGAATCCATTTAGTCTAACATAGAATGCGAAAAATATAAAAAAAGGATATTAAACTTATGGCACTATACACATATTCAAAAAAAAAAAAAACTTTGCGGCATTAATCTAGATAAATAGCAAAACAACATTACACGTCGCAAGATCGAAAAATTGTTAAACTCCTAATCATCTCTCGTGCCACAAATAATATTTTCTACATTTATTTAATATATGTGCAAGTTAATGGTTTTTTGGAATTAAACAAACTCAACCAAACAACCTCCCACTCAATTGCTTTAACATGTTATCAATCAAGATCTTAATTCAATCAAACATGTTATCAAACCAAAACGATTATCTAATCAATCAACATGTTATCTAGACATACAATTCAGTAAGATATGAATTCCATCCAGCACCATACATGTTATATATTTAATAACTTAGACAATCACAACATATACCATTCACATGTTATCATGGATAAAGTGGTTAACCATATAATTTCAAAGAAACTCTATCATGTGAATCTAATTAGGTTCTAAAAATAGTTTTATTGAATTCGGAGGGCCGAAAATCCTTAGAGTACCAAAATTGGAGTTGATCCAACAACCAGAAATAGAGAAACAAATGAAAAACGAATAACCCGGTCTAAACTGCGAACCGAACCTCCAGCCTGAACCACGGACCGAACTGCCGGCCTAAACTGCGAGCGAACCCGTCGGGCTGGACCGAGAGCTAACCACCGGTCTGGAATGGACCGCGATCTGACCCGTCGAGTTGGACCGCGAGCTGACCCGCCAGTCTGGATCGCGAGTTGAATTGTCGATTTGGACTGGGTTGAATCGCCGATTTGACTCGGTTACTATTCATCATCTTCTCCAAATTTCAGCAGCATACAAACGCGCATGACCAACTTTGGGAGACGATATCTCACTCATACAAACTCTGATTCAAGCAAATAGTATGTCAAATGAAAGCTCTCCGAGAGCACTATCTATGTATATTAATTTTAATTAACATGGATCGACATATATACATCAAAACAATCATCAAACCACTGCTCACAAACATAATATAAAACTAGGGTTTTGTTATATCTCTCAAACCACACGTTCAAACGATACAAAACTTTCCAGGAGATCATTTGAATCAATAATGAACATGCCGAATTAAATATTTCAAAATAAAACACCCTTATCAAGATCCGAAATATTTATACATCCATTAATGGTTTTTAACCCAAAAAAACAAGAACCCTAATCATGTTATCAGCTGCTTTCAAGCACACAAAGCATGTTATTTCAAGAACGAAAAACTCATCAAACCAATAGCTCACGATAACAATATCATAGATTATACAATTAAGCGGAAGCGGGTATCGGTTCATACCTTGAACTTGAGCTTCGATTAGCAAGAATAAGCAGCAACAACAACAATAACAACGTTTAAACAGGACAATTAGAAGGTACTACAATGTCCTAAGATGAGCACAAACTTGATTCACAGGCTAAGAACTTGAAACCTTTTTCTTTAGATGATAACTCTCTTTTAGGGTTAGAGTTACCACTTTTCTAATGGTAAAACTTGGGTGTGATATCGGTGGAATCACGTAACCCTTTATACATATGCTAGAGATGTTTATATAGGTTCCAAACCCTAAGGAATATGGAACCCTACCGGACTTTCCACATACAATATGGGATACCAAATTCGGATCCAACCCGAATATCTAACAAGGTGCATTCACATGTATAAAATCCAAGAACTTCAATATCCTATACTCAAACAACAACGTAGGCTAACTTTTCTCATTACCAAGTAAATATAACTCACATTATGTTGTGCAGAGAATGTGCTAGTAATGGAAAAGTAAAAAGTCTTGTTCGCTGACATGATACAGTATTCATCAGTCTCCATATTCTTGGATCTATTCAGCAGTCATCTCCTAGTGTCTTCAACAAAACATTGTTCTTCGTGTGTAGAGTTTGCTTGAAAACCTTGGAAGCACATATCATGAACATTCTAAGGTTGCAGTTTAAGGGGTCATAATGTTTCTTTCATACCACAAAAGAACTTTGTTTACTTCTGCAAAGGTAAACGGATCATAGTCAGAAGCCTTCTGAAATGTTTATATTCGTTAAAAAGGAGAAGCTAATAAATGTCAACAGTCAATAAATGTAATGTTATTATCTTGAAATCCAATATCAAGATGAACTAATAATTTTAACAGCAAACATGTTCAAGCGAGATTGTCTAAGTGAACATATATTAGCAATTTAGCTGGATAAAGATGGCGAAAAGCAACAAAATATATTCAATGAGAAAAACACGAGAAGTGTCTGTTTCATTGACAACATCCCTCTCCTCTATGTTCCATATTATCAAGAACATCCTAGTGTTCGAGGTGGATAATAAATTCAAGCAAGTTCAATTAGTACATACTCAAACTTGGTGTATTAAGTAAGTCGAACTATGCTCCAACCAATTTCCCAAGAATCAAGTAAAATTTAAACAGAATCAATGAAAATGAGAAAAACAAGACTTACCAATAAGAGCAGAAGTCACTGTAGATATCAGATAGCTCTATCACTTACAGAACTTCAAATTTTTTGTTGATATATGCAGATTTATTGCTTGAAACGAACTCGAGGGATGAGCAGAAATCATTTGGTGCAGTTGATAATAGTAGATTGTGGGGACAATTTCTCACATGGCCTTGTTGGAAATATAAGCTATTAACTGCAATGGAAATTAAGGATGGGATTGCTACATGCTACTATTACTTGCTCATTTTGGATCGGTTCGTTACAGGCTACACAGTAATACCTAAATATAAATCCAAATAAGTGAAGCAATCAGAGTATACTAGGAGTGTAAGTATCCCTAGATACAATCAGTTTCAAGAAGAAAATTGTTGTATTACCTAGCCATGTGATATCCTACGCGCAAATCGATAATAACCAAAAGAGTTTATAAAATACTAGTAAGTCTTATAAACTTGTAAAGAATGAAAATAAAAATGAATTGGTATAAAGACAGAAATTACAAGTACAAGCCCCTACTAGACCTAGATATTATGCATACAAAGTATGAGTACAAACACCTGAAAGGCACAAAAATTATAGAAGTACACCCTTTCCACATGCTTGACAATGGTCGACTGCAAGAGTGAGAAAGTTTTTTCGCATCAACTTGACTAAAACATGAGACAACTCATAACCCAAACTTGACTACAATTATATCCTTTCCACATGCTAGACAATGTTCAAGCGAGATAGTCCAGGTGAATATATATATATAATTGTAGCAGGATAAAGATTACTGAAAGCGAGACAACACAAAGAGAACCACGAGAAGAATGATATCTTCTAATCCAATTGATTATGTATTGGATATAGGTTTAATTTCATCCTAGAAAACTATGTTTTCCCGGATAAGGATAATTTGTAAGAAGATCAAACTTCATTATTAATAGACCAATTATGTTTGGACAACAAGGAAATTTCAAAACCGAAAAGATTATCAAGATATTGAATGAAGTACCTAATTTTGATTTTCACATTTCCAAATAATATCCAACATGTAATTCTGAAGTCATTCTTAGAAAAATATCTAATATTAGTTTAGCACTTAACTAATATAACTCTTCTAGAGATATGTTTTGTTTGCTGGAAAATCAAAAACATATAATTCAAAAATCTTATTTGAAAGATTATCCAATATTTCGGTTTGGGATCACCTTAAGTATCAAGGAATATCTTTTAACAATCAGCAATAAGAATTATGCACATGTTCAAATTATGTCGACATCTAGAACTTTCCTATCTAGCAAACCCGAAATCCAAACTCACATAAACCCAAAAATATATGTGAATATTGGAAATAGGTTCTACTATGACTCCCAATATAGGTAGGGATCGGTTCCACCATGACTCCCAATATATATAGGGATCGATTAATTCTACCATGTATCTTGAGATAGGTAGGTATCGATTCTACCTTGACTCTTAACATAAGTTGAGATCTGTTCTACCTTAATTCCCTTCTTAGGTCCGAATTGGTCATCCAATAGATCTTCAAAGAAAGCCAGACCAAAACACCTATTGATTTCTATTCGATTACGAAACAAGTTCGCATATGTACTTCTTTTAAACTAATGTCATAAAACAAAGTTTCCTAGGATGAAATTAAACCTATATCCAATACATAATCAAGAATCTCTAAAAAGTACCAATAATTAGATTGTCATTTTAGTTCTCGATTATGATTTGAGTTGTTGAACCTTTGGTTGCACCTAATTTGATTTTCTTGAGAACCTTCTATTCTAACATAAGGTCACTCAGACTAGATCAAAGGATTGACTGGATCTTCAAAACTGTTTTTTTTATCCGAAGAAACTTGTGATCATCCATTGTTAACAGACTTCGTTTTGTGTGTGGTCGATCATAAGTGGAGTTAAGTTTTTGTGTGCAGATACAATTGGAGACAATTGAAAATTTGAAAGACAAGAAGATATTTCTTATTGGTATCGATCTTGTGATATTTGTATACACAACTTGATTGGTTGGGATCCGACTAAGATCTTATTTATTTTTGGTATATTTAATCAAGTAGTTGTATAGATCGACAACTACCATTTGGTGGTATTCTTTAATATCCGAATTCGATAGCTTGTGAATGTAAATATGATTATTTAGGATCTTGATTTATCTTACCCGATAAATGAATTCAATTGTTAGATGGCGATCAAAAGGAGTTGAGTGCTTAAGACTTTACATCGGTAAAGAAACTAAAGATATATAGTGGTTTTTCTCACTGGATTTACGTGTGTTGGCTAGGAGGTTGTAAGTGAAGAGATACTAAAGGAACTAAGTAACTAGGGGTAGATTACTTGGTCTCAACTATATGAAGTTGGCTTTGTTCTTTGTATAATGACTTAATTATGAGAGTATTCAAAACTGGATTAGGCCCCGTGACTTTTCTGCATTTTTGGCTTTCTCTTTAACAAATCTTGTTGTGTGAACGGGCCCCTAGCTCAGCTGGTCATCCCCTTTTCCCAAAGATTGATGCGCTCCAGGAGGTCCCAGGTTCGATCCCCCAATGACATAATATTGCACAAATTAACATGGAAGGTAGAGTTAGCTTACCCCCCTTGTGACACAATCTCAGCCCCCCCCCCATCCGCTTCGGCTCCCTTGGATAGGTTACCCATGAATAGGTAGGCTAGCATAACAACATGTTCAATTAATGTAGTAGTATGTTGTTGGAGCTTAGCCTGTTAGACTTCCAACTAGTTAATGTAATAGTACTTTTTTCCGCAATTATAATTGTTTTATTACAATTAAAAGTAAATACATTAGTACGCTAATCAAAGGAACTTGATAGTGATCCTATAGTATATCGGTTTTATACAATAATTATTATCAAGTGTATACCTTGTTGTTGTATTGTCTCGAGTTATCCACAAATGATCACACTAGGTACCAGACTTATAGGTTGATATAGAAAAGATTATGGTGTACTTGGGAACTCTTATCATTTCAATGGTGTTTTTGAAACATGATCTATTTCACAAGTGTTCTTCATGTAGAAGATGGTCTGAATACTTTAATCAATATCATCGTGTTTTAGTTAAAGAGATGGCTTTATGAAAATAGAAGTTCGGATGTGGGTTTCGAAAGTAATCCTACGGGTATATAGAGATGGTGAAAAACTTTGGTGGAAGATGGAGGTAATTTTCTTGTGATCGTAGGGTGGAAATTGTAGTGAAATAGGTGGGTTTCATGTTTTAGGCCTATTCAATATTTAGATTTAGATGGGTTTTCTGTTATTGGTTTGTTTTCATATTAAGGTGGATTTCCTAATCTTGATAGGATAGAGTTTAGGAAATAGTTTAGTTTCCTAACCAGAAATTAATACTTGGTGGTCAAGTTTGTGGTATGTAGATAATATTGTATGTTTATAGATTTCCAACCTACAAAAGTGGTAAAACCTTATGTTTAGGTTTTTGGGCTCTTTGGCGGGAAGGTCGAGTGTTACCGTGAATATCAATATCTATGTAAGAGAAAAACTTATAGAGAAAGGATTTTGGGTTCTAGTGCTTAGGGTTTAGGTTTTGGCCCAAAACTAAGTTTCTAGATAATTTCCATGTTTGTGGTATGTTACTAGAAACTGTGAAGAATGTGTCAGGCTGGTCAGAAGAATGGTTTGAAAATATTTCTCAATAGTGTTCTTAGGTATGTCTTGTTTCTTTTATGGGTTGGTAAAGAGCATGTAATGATTTTGATATAGTAAATTTTTCTGGTGGGCATTAGCCGTGGATGTAGCCTATATATATGAACCACGTATATGTTGTGTACTTCTTTATCAACTCTCAATATTTAGAACGAATCACCAATTGATCTTTGTGATCCCGTGTTTCGCGGCGCTCAGGATGCAAATTTCCCCAATAATTATGACATTATCTCGCTAGACTAGCTAGTCTCACTAAATAGTTTAGAACTTATTCTTCTTTGAACAAGGATAATCGATCCGTAGGTTTTGAATTCTAATGAATGTGTTTAATTGAAATTTTCAAGCGACTACCATTTTCATTATCTTTTGCCCATAATTTGACAAGAAAAATTTAGCTAAATCGTTTTATAGATGAACTTGAGTCATGTTGAAATAGAATAATATCAGGTCCATCCTAAGCAAACAAAAAAATACACGATCAAAGACTGACAGACACCACATCAATATTATTAAAACTTCCCGCGAGATTCTCTTTGCATACTTATTTCTATAACACCAAACCTCAAAAGGCGTAGCTCAAATCAGGAAACTTTAATTGTTTGGCATTCATCATCCAGTGAGAAAGAAATTAACTTAATCATTCGGCGATAATGCTAATACCCTCAATAATCTCGCATAATATTTTATTTATCTTTCACATTAAAAAAAATCCAAATATTTGCACATCCGAAATATTAGAAGCGTTGAATCAAGATAGATAAATATAGCAATGTCCTCTTCATAGTACAATGTGAACATTCAAGAAGCATTCGTATAACATATATGTATGTATTATAAACTTTTTTCCCCACATGTATTTAAATTAAAACTAGAAAAAACTCTCCCTTTAATTAAGTTTGACTGGTGAGCTCAAATAGACCTAATTTATATTTAACGGTATGACGAGTAATGTAAAAGTTCTACGTACTGACTTTACATTTTGATTTATCCCATGATATAACTTCATAAAATTTGTGCGTCAACATCTCTTTTCTTACATTCAGAAATAAATAAACAATGTAGAAATAAGGGATAAAAAGCACTATAAAACCGATGTTAGTAAGGTTATTAACCAGCAGGCCGATATATGTGTATAACACGTGTTCTTACTAAATAAATGAATACAATATTAATTTAATTAAGAGATAATGGTTTGTTAAAAATTGGTTGGTTATCATTATAATTAAAAGAAAAACATGTGTTCTTATTATTATAATTGGTGTGTTTGATGCATATTTTTTAAGGAACCATATTAATTACATATCAATCTTAATGATATGTCATATTTTTTAAGGGACCATATTAATTAGGGCTATTTAACCGTTGGTACCCAGTAAATGACCAACACCTAAGTTTGGTACCCAATATTTCAAATATTAAGGGATGGTACCTAGACTAAAAGTTGACTGTCAAAAATAAGGTTTGACCCCAAAGAATTTCAACTTTTAATTTTATAATTTAATTTTTATTAATTAATTTTTATTTTTCCACATATGCCCCTAACTAGTGTACTTGATTCCGTTTTAGAGCATAAGTTACCGATTCTAAATTATAAAAAGTCACTGATTCCAAAGTTCACTCATTCTTCTTCCACAGTCGGCAACCACCAGTGCATACGACGTTTGTAAAGCGGAAAACCCATGGTGAATGTGAGATCACAATGCATACCATCACTGCTACCATATGTTACGAGCAATGAGAAGTAACACCATCCACTCACGCAACCACCAGCATCAAAAAAAAAAAAAACCACCTCCATCAATTGCCGCTGCATCACCGGGAGTCAGGGAAGAACAAAAATACGAAAGAATTTCACTCCCAATAACCCAATATGTAGCCATATAAAAATTCAAAGAGCATATGAGAAGAAGATCCTAACCCATGAAGCAATCAAACAAAAAATCCTCAAAATCATCATTAGTTAAGTAAACCTAGAAGCTTAAATCTAGCACCACCAATTGATCTTTACTGCACCATCAATGGATCTTTACTGCACCACTAAGAATACTTATTAATTGGTATATCCAATATTTATAAATGGTTCATACTCGATTTGAAGGACCAAATCTAGTAAGTATGAAAGTGAACTGTCAAAGACTTGCGAAGGGCAGAGAAGAGAAAGAGGAAGAGAATCTGAATTTTGAAACTAGGGATTGGTGGGTATGTCTGTAAATAATTTAAGGCTATAATAGTAAAAGACAAAAATTTATAATGAAATATAAACTAATATCTAGTCAAACTTGGTCTTTGACAGTCAACCAATGGTCTAGGTACCATCCCTTAATATTTAAAATATTGGGTACCAAACTTAGGTGTTGGTCATTTGCTGGGTACCATCGTTTAAATACCCCTATTAATTACATATCGACCATGATGTGCAACAAGCCAACATATCGATCTTAATGATATGTCATATCACTCTTTAACTTTGCATTTGAAGTAACTTTGTCCCATTATTAAAATATAAATTTCAACCTATTTCTCTTGTTATTTAAATATAAATTTCAACCTATTTCTCCTATAAAATTCAACCTATTTAAGAACTAACGCGAAAATTAAAAGAACGGTCGTAGAATTACAATTTGAGATAAGAAAAAAGAAAGAAAGCAAAAAAAAACACCTTTTTTGCTTGGGGATGGAATCATGTACAACGACAAACTGCCAGATCTTGTCGTGTTGGGATCAACTACAAGTCGTATGCATCTGAAAACCAGAATTGTTCAAGATAACAACACAAAATTTATTTGAGTTAAGAAACAAGAACAAAAATGCATAGTTTTTTGATCATTGGTTAGAGTGTTACGATCAGTCATATAGTCGATGCTCTGAAGACCATTGTCCAATGTTAGACCGAGTCCATAAGGCCCAAACATGTTTACATCGTCTGCATTCAAGTGAAGTTATTGTGGTTTTCCCAATAGATACCACTTCAACTTTGAATATGTCGATCTTATAACACATTTTTGTTAAAAAAACTAAGAAAATCCCCAATTTTGTAAACCTAGGTTGTAATAAATATAACCAAAATTGGAGAAGTAAAGAAATAATATATGATATCAAGATATCTATGTAGTAAAGAAATTGTGTAAGAATCACATTCACCTTATACAAGCATATTAATCTTCAACAGTAGATTCTCAAATTGTTGCCTTGTGTTATCTTGCGATTGTGACAAAGAAGAAGGTGATGGTGGTTGATCGAGGTGAGTGGAGTGGAATGGTGAAGAGATGAGAGAATAGCTCAACCAGTTAACTCTCCAACTCCAACTCGGATTGGGCTATGTTTATGCTGAAAACGAATATGAAGTGGGGAATAAGAAAAATGAAAGTTGGTAAAGTAAATGAGGAGTCTAGTGATACATATTCTTTTATTAAAATTTATTTAAAATACTTTTTTTTCCCCTAATATTTTGGATAAAGATCGTAACATTTTCATAATTTATTGAAAATATTGGGCTCGTAATTTTCCAACCTGCTATGGTCCATTATTACATATCTTGGCGTCTGATATTATGATTAAACGTCTATTATTGGTTTTCCCAGAGTATATTGATTTACAACCTTTGGATTTCTTTTACCCTGTGAGACTTTTTGTTTTTCCATACATATCTCACAGGATAAGCAAAAGTTACCTTCTTAAATTCGTTAAACTTTGATCTCTCTTATTGCCCTGGTATTTTTCTGTTTATGTGTAGTCTATAATTCCTTGTTTATTTCGAATATGTTGTATGCTTTCTTGCATAGCCTTTCGTAGGCTTGTGAAGATGTTGTGTTCCAGCTTGTTTTATCTTGATTCTATTTTATAAAGTTGAAAGGCATTTGTCTCAATCCACCAGTTTAGTTTCATTTTCGCTTTAGTCCTATTGGTGGTGTCTTTCCTTGTATCTGGTGCGTTATGTTGCAAACCTCAGTGTGCCGTGGGTTTTCATAAGTTGTTCGCATTTTTTGTCCTGGGTTTTTCATTGTTGGTTTTTTTTCGATTTAGTAGTTTTTGGTGGCCTCACATGATTTGGTTTTAACCTTTTTAGTCTCTGGATTATCGTATTAAACTTTAACCATAGTGCCCATATAAAATTGCATCTTTGTTTTCATGCCCCAACAACTTTCACTTTTGCACCAATTTTCATATTTCTTAGCCAAAGAATTCCAGTTCCTTCTATCATTTATACTGACAGTACTCATCTTCAGCTTCACAATTAACCTCATATAAGCCTCAATGCATCAATGATGGAACCTGTGGCAGGCCATTCCCCCACCTTGGTCCTTAAGATATTCGGTTCATTTGTAAGTCTTGACCAAGGTGACATGTCTTCATTCACAACCAACATAATCAGCAACCCTCATGTTGAAATCTTTATGTGCTGAAATCCTTGGATTGTATCACATCTTCAGCTCCATTATATCCTTCATCAGAAAGCACAAAAGTTAATTGATATGTGAACGACCGGTAAAATCGACGAGCTGTTTCTTAATTATGTTTTTTTTTCTAGCAAAGTCATCCTCTTTTAATTACTGTAATTTAAATCAGTCTAATCTGTAATCCAACTTGTAGTTTTCAGTTTCAGTTTTAAGGTTTAGTAATTATAGTAACTTCAGTAGTAGTGTTTATTAGCTACTTCCTCCGAGAGGCAGAGATCGAATTCTTCTTCAACTCACACTCAACCTTAAAGATGCAGTTTGAAGTTATGGATAGAGCCTTTAAACAAGACGGTATGCAGATATCGATTGAGCAGCTCTCCACTTCATCTGGAGACAAACGCCTAAACATCATCTCATATCAATTGCAACGAACTTCATCACTAACAACTAAGTTCTTTGGGACACAATTGTGCCCGTCAAAAACATAACTTTTCTTGTGGAAAGCATTCGTCGAAGCCCTGCGGAGCCTTGACACCCTCATCGTCGCCAATTCCAACTAGATGGTGGTGTTATATGTCTCGGAATGTGCTCATTTTTGGTAGGTATGTATAACTTGGTAAGAGGACCATATCCCCAAAATATTAGATTCAAATCGGTTACAGTTTGGTTTTATTCACAAAAATGACGGCCAACATGTGAGATAGTGTGATAATAAAAGTTGAGGGGATCCCTCCTCAACCTTAATTTTGGTTTAAAATTGGCTTAACACCAAATTTAATGCAGTAATCTGCAACGATTTGAGGAAAATTTAACACCAAATAAAATTCTGGTGTATACTTTAATCCAACTATTTGTCCGTCATTTAGAGTTAAATTAACTCCGTGTACAAATTCAAAATTTGATGAAATTTCAAAATTAAACAATTAACCTGCAGATAAGTTCAATAGAAATGGAGGTTAATATATCAATTATTATTTTTGGATTTGAAATGGAGAATGCACCAAAGGAGTAATAGGTTTGTAGTGGAAGAGTTAGGCAAAGAAATATTATTTTTTTCTTTTTATTTCCCTTCTCATTTTGGCTACTGATGTGGTTAGGAGAATTTTCAGGTGAGAAAGGAAAAAGGTTTTTTCTTTCTTTTTGAAAAGGTATTTGACCCTTCTTTTTAGTATTGTTTTAAAATTAATGAGAAAAGTGGAGAAATATAATGAATTTATTTTTCTCCTTGGGTAATGTGTTGGTAAGTGATATGGAATGGGGTGTTGGTGGGTAATGAATAGTGTTTTTTTTTTATTTTTACCTTTTCAGCATCTTACCGATAGTAGGAATTTTGCAGCTATATTTTGTATCCGGTTGCGAAGCATAAAAACTAATAATTTTACGGGGGTGCAAAATTGTGGTATCAACAATAGTCATTTTTACTTCCTTGACAAATGTTTTGACTTTCACCACAAGTGGAATGAGAACTCCAAAATCATTAGGGCGCAAAAGCATGGGTGTGATCTTTTTGGTCCAAAAGATACAGATGTGCAAACTGCATAAATAAAATATAGGTTTGAGGTTGTTGTATAGTTGAAGTGGAAAAAATCGTGTCGACTGATGTACGGTACCATAGTAAGAAAAGCTAGATTACGGAGCATAAATGATGTGATAATGGCTATGAAAATAAAAGTTTTTCCAAACTATTTTTCTCCTAGTTTTCATACATGGTAATGTCAATAAGACGAGTGATATATATATATATATATATATATATATATATATATAAGTTTATTCATCGAGACTACCAAAATCAGATGTTCGCTTCACTATACCTTGTAACTTTCGGTAGCAACATAAACTATCTTGTTCATGTAAGTACTTGTGAGCCACCAATGAAATTCGGTATGTTCCCATCATGTTGATTATACCTCCACGTTATACCACTTCATCATCCCAACATATTCCATGTCAACCTTGTTCAGTGTATGCCACTACAAAGTAAATAAGAAACGTTGGAGAAACACCCAATTTCTCTAGCTCATTTGAGAACCATAAATCATGTTCTGTCAATTATTTCCTCATCACATTTAACATCAAGTCAATTTAGGATCTCCAGTGGTATTCAGTAGTGTCAGACTTTCGGAATACAAAGATGTAACGTTGACAGACTTCAGTGGTAGTTAGTAGTTTGGGACAATTATCTACAATTATTACTCATCTGATCCGCTAAAAAAGAAAAGTACTCGAGGCTATGTGACACAATTTCATGCCATTCCTTTGCAAATGTTTAGTTTGATCATCATAGACAGTATCTACATACATATTAAAACCAGTGTCAAAAAAGAGATTCCAATTAAAAAACAAGATTTCCAACAGAGAACAACAGCAATAATTACAAAATCAAAAGGATGACTTAATATTTTGATTTGCGTAAGATTCTATGAATAAAGTTGAGAAACAAGATCTAATTAAAACGAAATCATAAAAAAAAATCATAAAATCATAAAGAAATTGTCAAATTAACTTAAAAACCTAGAGAAAACAGGCTCATGAAATTGAAGTTCTTCTGCTGAAATTTTTTCCTATTAACATATAAAAAAGAAAAATATACACAAAAAGGTTATTTCAGAATTTAAGAAAAAACGAAAAAAAAACTATTCTTTTAAAAGATGGGTCTGTGAGACCTTTTTTTAACGGAAAATGGGTGCGCGCATGAAGTTTTACACTGGTGGGTTTCATGATGAAAAAAAAATGATAATTAGGGCTGACAAATGACTGGAGTTTTCACTTGCCGGAACCTTTTGTCTAAGTGAAAAAGATATGGTCCAGACCGTAGTTTGCAGTTCGACAAATAATACGCGACCCTTTGATTCATACTCCAAACCATAAAAGTGTATTATATCAACTTTTCGGATTTTACACGAATAATACAGATCTACATTTAATCTGACAGTCATATTCTTCATAAGTGGTCAGAGTTAAGGTGCTGACTCATCGTCTAATAAAGGTTTGTAGAAAAATTGTTAGCAAAAGGAATCAAACCCGCAAAACTCCCAAACTAAATATCAAATCATTGTTCATGTAAGGACCCTCAATCTCTCCAACACTATTAGACTAGTCAAGAGACAATTAAGCCGCTAATGACTCGATTAATTAGAGACGAACATTAGTTAATAGGAATTAATCTAACAACGATCTAGGCACGAAACTAGTATCTTGGTATAGGTCTTGAAAATTTTTGCGAGATGGAGTGCTCGAACGTGTCATTTAGATAACGAAGATGATATCATCAGTTTAGACCGACCTGGCTTCCCTTATCTGAAATGTAGGTGCCTTAGTAATTTTTGTTAGCCTTATCAACAACCAAGTGCCTCGAAGAGAAAATCATTTGTCTTTTCTTTTTTCTCTTTCTTTTTTGTTTCTTCTTCTCCTCTGTTCTTTATTCTCTTCTCTCTGCCGATCTCAGTTCAGAAGAACTGAGTTATCTTTGTGTGGTTTATTCATAGTAACTAGGTAGGTTGTTGAATCATGGAAGATGAAGTTAGAACTGGGGTTGTTCAAGCTTTAGGAGAAGAAGAAGGTGATGTTAATCTCGAATTAAAATTAGGGTTTTCTGAAGTTAGGGTTCGTGTGGAACTGATAATGATAAATTATTGCTAATGGATGAAGAACAAAAGGGTTGAGGTTTAATTGAAGTTCTGAAGTTGTTTTGGAGATGAATTAAAGAATTAGGGGTTTATGCTTAATTGAGTTGGAATTTAATCTGTGTAAGAATTAATAAGAAATTATAGGATGGGGTTTGAAGACCATGATGAGAATATAAAAGTTATGGTTTTAATTTGGTGATATGGTTTCAAAGAAAATCAGTGATGGAGAATTAAGGAACTACGGTTATATTTAGAAAATTTCTATTGAAGCAAGAGATGAACTCGGTGAACTAATGTTGATTAGGGAAGCAATTGCAATAAGGTAAAATAGAGTTTCTTGATTAAATTCTTATTATATTTGGTTTTGAATTTGTTTATGGGTTTATATTGCTTTATATTGATGTGGTAATGGTCTAGCTTATTTTGTTATGAGTTTGATTAAATGGGAGTAAGAATTTTATTAATCAGAGGTCTAGAATGTCTAAGTCTGTATTGTAGAAGGTGATGAAGATTGATTTGTGGTTTTGGCTTGAGGCTGTGAAGGGGATATTTTGGTTACAACGCAGTCAACTTAGGTTGTAGTTGTACTTTATAAGATTATTCAAGAATACTAGTTTTGGGGCTACAAACGGATGGGTTTTTGGGGCTATTTGAGGTCATGAAATAACAACCCATAGGACCCTTTATCCATCATTTTTTGTAATGTCTAATCTACCCTTAATTTGATTAGTGCTAATCAACTTGATTAAGCTAACTAATCAGTCTTAGTGAATCGATTAGACTAATCAAAACATTAATCTTTTGCAAATCAAAACTTGACTTTTTTTTTTAGTTTTGAAGAAGGAAAAATGGTGATTTTGGTAAATTTCTTTTGAATTTCTTTTGAAGAAAAATGATGAAACCCTTCATCATAAAACTCAAGATAACCTTATAATCAACTCCCAACATCAATTTCATCAATTCAAATCCGTCAAAAATTTGAAAAAATATGGAACTTTTTGATGTTACGGCCGGGAAATTGAATCGAACCAGCTGTAATTAAGAAATCATGGTTAGGATATGATGTATTCCCAGCCGTAAACATTAATAACGGATGGGAATTTAAGAACTTCTAGCCGTTATTTAACGAGAAACTCCTGAGTCTGTTTTACAGATGGGAATTCTTATATTTCCCGTCTGTAATTTAATCTGTAAGCTGAGAAATTTTGTTTTTAAACATGAATACATACTACGATTGAAAATTAGTAATACTTTCATTAATTAGACCACAATAAAACACATTACATACTTAATAGATCCCCGTTAAAAAGTTGGTTTTAATAACATCCCTTTCGATGTATTAAGAAGTCTCTGGTGATGGCGAATTGAGCTTCCAAGTTGAAATCATAACCTTTCCATTTTATCCATTCCTTCTTAGCTTGAGCCGCGATTTTTCTATCAGTCTCACCTCTAAGTCGAAGTTGGTTGCACACACGACATAAAGCCATTTGTAATTTGATTTATTACCTTTTGTTAGAGCATTGCTCGGTTGAACCCACCAAGCGTTGGTATGTCAAGTTTGGTTGTCATATTTTAGTGAAGCAAAACTCATTTAAGAGTCGCTTGATTTAAATGTACTAGACTCAACTTCGTATAGGTTAGCTTGAAAGTATTAGGGTGAGACATTATAAGTATTGCGAAGACTTGAAGAAGTGAAGAAGTGCGGAGCTACAACGACAACATCATCCTTCCACTTGAGGTTAGTGATATTTGACTTGAACTGTTTCATTCCCTAATGTATCTTTCAAGTCGTGCATATTGAAAACATAAAACTGTGAAGCATGAACAATATTCTAGATAGACACAGTATTAAGGAATACAATATGAAGTTTCTTGCTTAACCATTAAACTTTGTATATAAGACATCGACATAATCATATGAATGCTATTGTGATTATGTATGGGTATGAGGTGAGGATTTCATACTAGCGAATAATATTTACATGTGTTCTAAGGAAGTAAGTTCATGATATGTGTTGTGAACTGAAAAGGAAATCTCCAGGCGTTATTGGGGTTGTTCTTCATTGCATATCTTATGAACGACGAATATGTGTGATTAGTATAACCCCTCAAGAATTGTTTGTGTTCTTGGTAGAACTATTCACATGAGGCGTGACTTATGTATTGGTATGACTTTTATTAGTGAAACTGATCTTAAGTAATCACCTGGGGTATGATCAAGTTGTGTATGTCTGAACTTATTACTGGGAAGAAGGGAACCGATCCTAGTAAGAGGTGCAATACATCACAAGGGGAACCGATCCTTGAATGAGGTGCATCAAGGTTTATGGAAGAAAGGGGAACCGATCCTATGAACATGTGAAACAAGTTTTTGGGAAGGGGGAACCGATCCTATGAACATGTGCAGTGCATACAAGTTAGATACCAAATATATGTAGGGAACCGATCCTAGTACCTAGTCAGCCGTATCTTTGGTAAGCTAGTATAACTATGCACAGTACTTACATGGAGGTAGAACCAAAACTTGTTTTGGTAGAACCGTAAGCCCATGAGTTGTGATTGAGTGGAAATTGATTAATCACATAGTTCTTAAAAGTCAGATGAACCAATTATAAATTTGTTTGGAAGTGTGGTAAATTGGTTTCAAGTGAGCAAGCATGGTAAAGACTTGCAAGAGTAAGATGTCATCACTCTTTGAACACGGTGCATTAATGCTTATTCTATTTTGTTCAAAGATATTCCTTAACGGCTAAGAAGGAAGTAAATCCCAAGATCGAATTAAATAAGTTAAGAATCCTTTTAATTAAGGGATTTTAATTATATATGGAAAATAAGAATTAGTAATGTGCATTTGCTAATTAAAGATTTTCCACGGAGATTTCGGTCATTATTTTTGGAAAGTGCATTCACAGGAATTATGAAAATCGAATTTGGTGGAGTAATGAAAAATATCTTGAGAATATTTTCGATTTTGGAAATTCCTTGGTGTCCAAACTTCCTTGTCTATAAATACTTTGAGTTTGCATTTCTAGCAAACAAATCATGCGTAACCTAGACTTACTCTTTTGTCTTTGTTACTGGTGAATCCGCCTATCGGAGAGGAGAGTAATCTAAATAGTTGAAATCTCTTACGGCCGCTCAATTTAAAGTCTTCTTTGGGATTGAGAAGATCTAGCGCGACCCGTTGGTGGGAAACTAGATATTGCGGTTTATCTTTAGTTTTCGTATTGATTTGATTGACTAACGGTGGTTGAATCTTGATTGCACCAAGTTTGTTTATGCTTGAGAATCTTCACTTCTGATATAAGATTCACTCAAACTTGTTCAAGGTTTTGAAAGGGATATTTAGACTGTTGTTAGATCTAAAGAGGATCTTGTGATAATCCATTGTTAACAGACTCCGTTCTGTGTGTGATTGATCACAAGAGATTCAAGTGATTGTGTGCAGGTGTTTATTGAAGATCTAAGAAGATTTGAAGATAAAGAAGATAGTGAAGATTTCTTACTTGGTGTTTTTATATTCTTTGGTGTGCACAATACTTGTTTGGGAAAAATAGGATCCAATTAATAATCGGTTTATCCTTGTGTTAGATTGGATTGATTAATTGAGGAAGATCGGCATCAACACGTATCACTTAGTTGAAGAGTGTTGTTAGCTTAATCTTAACAATTACTTTTGGGAATTTGAACATAAGATGGATCTTGGAACCTGGCAAAGGAGTCTATGTTAATATAAACAAGGGAACCTTTGCGCAACTCATATCACTTGGTTGAAGAGAGTTGATACCAAACAGATTTGTTGTTCCTTTACTATTTGGAATACAAACCAAAGGAATTGGTCCAAGTGCGTGACTTGTTTATAGGTTGGAGGCGTGGGAATATAGAAGGAACTAGGTGAACTAAAGGTTTAGTTGTTTGGTCTCAACTATACAAAGTTATCTTATTTTGTATAGCGGCTTAATCCTGAGAGTATTCAATTCTGTACTAGGTCCCGGGGTTTTTCTGCATTTGCGGTTTCCTCGTTAACAAAATATTGATGTGTCATTTACTTTATATTTCCGCATTATAATTATTTTATTATAATTAAAGTAAATTGCACAAACTTTAATTCATATTTACTTGATACGTGAATCCTATTGAGTTTGGTTAAGTCCGAAACTTTGTATCGAGTAAACACACTTTGTTGTTATATTGTCTCGATCTCGTATCCATAGACGATCACACAAAGTGTGAACCGATTTGTTGTATTGTCTCGACTCAGTCCATAGATAATCACTTTCGGGGAAGGACTTATAGGAAGGAAAAGTTATAGCTTTAGGTATATTTGGGGTACCCTCGCCTTTTCACCTTTGTGCCACAAACCCTAGCAGCCCAAGAAGACGTGTAGCCAATCAAGACGGAACGATCTCTTGGCTCACCCCAAGGTCTCTCATTCCTCTTGGGAGGTATAGCATCCATTACTTGTCTTGGCGTTTCTTAGGTTTATACTTCTTCTTTCCCTCCTTATTGTCCTCCTCTTTACCCTCCTCAACTACGGATGTACCTTTATCAATAGCAACAGCACTAGAAGTGCCAACTTCAGTTCCTCGGGTAACAAATACACCTTCATTTCTACCACCACTAGAAGTGCCAACAACTTCAGTCACGGAAAATTCAGTTCCTTGAGTAACAGAAACTTCAGTTCCATCAGTAACAACAACTTCAGTTCCTCCAGTGACTCCAACTCCATCTCCACCACCTTTTTTTTCTCCAGCAGTCACAACTTCGCTTGATTTCCTTGCGTCTGCACCTAATGGTTTTGCGTGACGAGGTTGCGGAGTCGGGTCACTGCAAGGTGTTACTTCTTGGGATCTTTTTTTATTCTTTTTTCCCCTGTTCCAAGACAAACAAGGCAAAAAACCAAAAGTAGATAATAACTACGTCTGGGAAAATTTGACAGAACCAAACCGTAACACCTAATACGGCTTGGAAAATTGGATAGTCCAAGACGCAAACATAATTACGGATGGGAACATAGTAATAGACCAAGCCGAGAAACCAATTACGGATGGGAACTTAGATATCGACCAAGCCGATAATAAATTAAGGATAGGAAAACCTATACGTTGGTATATTGCTAGTTCACAGCACAACACAGGGCATAAATACGGCTAGGAAATTCCAAGTTGTAATGTGAAAACGGCTAGGAAACTGTATATTACGGTCAGGAAATATTGCTACGGATGGGTGAACCGAGACGTAACAATACAACCGCTAAAAAATTATGAACACATGAGAATATACGGCTAGGAATATCCTAGCCATCTACAACTAGCTACGGATAGGAATTTTCCATCTCGTACACGTCGATTTGGTTACGACTGGGAGTTCTTAGATATCCCAACCGTGTAATTGTTGAACGGCTGGGAAATCAATAATTCCCAACCGTGATACCTATTTACGGCTGGGAACCAAAGAACTCCCAGTCGTAAGCATTTTCAGAAACCGTTTTTCCAGACCTAAATTTTTTGAAATCAACTGAATAATCAACGAACCTCTTAAATAAAGAGTGGGTTTTTGGATTCATACCTTATTGTTGTCATATCAGGAGTCTCGGCGGCTGGTGGATCTCCTTCATTCGCTTCTTCTTGATCTTCAGTTCCATCTTCATTGGAAGAAGTTGATTTCTCTGCTTCAGTAGGAGGTTGATTCGACGAAGATTGACCTATATTTTCCTTAGGTTTCATGGTTTTATAGAATGAGTTTAATCGACAATTAATCATTGTAAAATGTTCAATTGAAGAATAAAAAGGAAAGAAGAAGAAGAAGAAGAAGAAGAAGAAGAAGAAGAAGAAGAAGAAGAAGAAGAAGAAGAAGAAGAAGAAAGGGGGGGGGGGTCATTTTTTCTTTTCTTTTAATGTTTTGTCTGTTTTTTTCAGTTTTTTTTTTATTAGATTAGGAAGTTAATGAGAGGGTATAAGGGAAATAAATTAAAATTATAAAGGGTATTTTAGAACTTTTACACAAATCTGATCTCCCCCTATAATATTAAGGATCCACTTAGTAATTTAGCCCCAAAAACTCTCCCCTGTAGCCCCAAAAATAGCCTTCTTATTCAAAGAGTGGAGCACGTTCTTAATTAATGCATTGAATATCTATTATAATAACATGGTAATACAATTAGAATTTAATCAATAGGCAAACGCGCAACAAGCTGCGCCGCGAGCCCTTTTTGAATTGCAAATCCTAACCTATGGAAAACAAACTCCCTCAAACCAGGAGTCATGACATTACTGTCCAACCGCCTTTGGAGCTAAAAAACCAAAACTATCAAAAGCAAAAGGAATAAAAGTATCCTCATTATCAAAAGCAAAAGGAATAAAAGTATGCCCATTAATTAAGTTAAAATTTGTTGGCCGACATTGCACCACACGCATGAGTATGCAATGGTAACATTTCTACACTATAGTTCCAAAATTTAAGCAGCAAAAACATGGGTAATTTTAATTTAGTATTAGTTTTAAGGTAAAAGAATTACAAGGGGTGAAAGTGAAAATTAGGATTAGTTAGAATTGAAAGAAAGGTGAAAGAATCGTTTCGTCCCTTTTTAGGTGATCCCAAGTCTGTTTGGTCCTATTGAAAAACATGTTTTTCTATTTGGTCCCTTCCGTGTTAATTTTCGTAGTTGTTCCATTCCCGTAATTATTTGAGTTCATCCTTTCTAATGAATTTTGAACTTCCTACTTATTTTCTTGTAGGAGTTCATTCTGTTTGATGAACTATCAGGTGTTTGGTAATGCTTGTAGATTTGAGTTCATTCTTAAAAATGAACATACAACAAAAATTTCATTATTAAGAACAAAAAAAAACAGAGTTCATGGTTTCGAATGAACACCCAACCAAAGTTCATTATGATGAACAAAAAATAGAGTTCATTCGTCAAAATGATCACCAATAATTATGAAAAAAAATCAGATTTCATTCGTCAAAATGAACACCCCATCAAAGTTCATTATTATGAACAAAAAATAAAGTTCATTCGTCAAAATGAAAACCCATAATTATGAACAAAAATCAGAGTTCATTCGTCAAAATGAACACCAATAATTATGAACAAAAATCAGAGTTCATTCGTCAAAATGAACACCCAATCAAAGTTCATTATTATGAACAAAAAATAGAGTTCATTTATCAAAATAAAAACCCATAATTATGAACAAAAATCAGAGTTCATTCTTTCAAATGAACACCCAATCAAAGTTCAATATAATGAACAAAAATCAGAGTTCATTCGTCAATATGAACACCTATCAAACAAACTAATTCAAACCTAGATTAGAGCTCATTATTTCAAAAGAACAAAAAAAAGAAAATAGTTCATTCAACATCTAAAAAATAGAGTTCATTCTTTATCATGAAGAAAAAAAAAAGTTCATCTAAGAAAATCTCACAAAACCTTCATCTCTTCAACAGCAGCAAGAACAAAACAGGGGAAGAAAGAACACATTATCTCCGTCGTCTTCATCATCTTCAACAACAGCAATAACAAAGAAAAGAAGAAAAACACAAAATCTTTGTTCGTCGTCATCATATTCATCGTCTTCATCATCATATATAAACACAGCAGCAGAGAAATAAAATAAAATAAAAAACCTAGAAAAAACAAATCTCCGTAAATCATCTTCAACAAACACCATCTTCACCGTCTTCATCATCTTCAACAAAAATCGTCTTCATCGTCTTTAAATCTCTGTAAAACAAAACCATGGAAAAACTAATCTAGTGTAGGAGAGAAGAAGAAAAAAGAAGAGGGAGAGAAAGTAACTCTGAAAAATAGAGAGGAAAGAGAAAATAAATCTGAAAATGATTTCCTTCTCTCTTAGTAATGAGTATATATGTGTTCCCAATTAAAAGGGTATTTCTGCCACTACCATTTGACAATTACATCATCCATCATGTCATCCCGCGTGGGTATTGTCCACCCTAGGACCAAGCAAAAATACATATTCTTAAAAAGGACCAAATAGATAGTTGACTGGGTCAACTGGACCAAACTAGCTCTAATATATTATTCCTAGGACTAATTGGTATTTCCTACTGAAAGAAATTAATTTTGAATAATAAGTAAATGACTGAAGTGTTAAGCTCTGTCAAAATAATAAGCCAAAAAAAGTATTTTCATCCCTAAAAACAAAGATGCAATGCACCAGGAGGGAATCAAACCCGGGTTCGTACCGTGGTGACTTAAATACCCCAAATTAGGCTTTTTTTCATTTCTTTGTCACTCCCGAGATTTCTCACATCCAAACCCCATTTTTTCCAGAAACCCTAATTCTCTTTTATTTTCTGCAAATCATCACTTTTCCTTGGGGATCTCAATATGCTCCCAGTAGAGATCATGCTAGAGATCTTATCTCGTTTACTAGTTGAATATGTGCTTGACTGTAAATGTGTGTCTAAATCATGGAAAAATGTTATTCAACATCCATCCTTCTCAAAATTGCACGTGAATCATCTCAATGATCTTGACTCCGGTAAGTTGAGTTTCGTATTTTACACACTATATAAGGTTGACAAACTGTTTAATTATACCAAGTGCGATGAGAATTTAAACCGATTTAGTCGATCAACAAGGATCGATTTAAGACTTCCATTTGAGGAATATTGCATTCTTTGTTCATGAAGTGGCGATGTTAGTACACTGCTCGGTCGAACTCGCAAGCGTTTCTATCTCAAGCTTGTTTGTCTAGTTTAGTTGCCAAAACTATAAGTCTTGATTTGTGTGAGATAGTCATTTGATATAGCCTCAGAATGTTTGTATTGATTATTCGATCACTTGAAAATTGCTTTGAAGATAATAGTTAGTGTGAGACAATATATTGTCGTCTTCTAAGAATGTTTCAATGATTGAAATTTCTGTTTAGAACTATTAACCATGATTGGATATAACACGGTATACGTACTTGTATGCTAACTGTTTCAAGTTATTCCAAGTCCGGGAACCATAATATGCATACCCGTATGTGTATTGGTTGGTTTAATGAAAGTCCGGGAACTTAGTATGCATACCCGTATGCGTACTGGCGTAAAGTTAATGTCCGCAAATTTCAACTGAGTTTGGAAGGTACGCGTACTCGTTCACATACTGGCGAACCAAAATTTAGTACGTCCACTTAGGTATGCCCACCCATTTTCATACTTGAGTAGGTTTTGTTCTAAAATAGGTTTGTTCATGAACTAATACATTTATATAATAAGAAATGCAATCTTTTGCAAATCGTGGCTATAATGTTCATGAATTGATTCGAGTGAATCAAAATCGATTTTGATTCAATTGTGTCTTGTATACTTTTATGAGAATATAAACAATTGAACAACTCTAGAACTAGTTTTATTTGATTCATTTGAACTAGTTATGGTTAAGATGAATAAGTTTGATATGAAAGTGTTCATATGGCTAACTTCGATTAACTATTATTGATCCAACAAGGTGTACATATTTAGGTACGGTTACTCATATCTAAATGAAGTCACTTTTCATTTGTGTGTAGAAAGCTAAGTTCGATCTAACGGTTAAAAGATATTAGCCTGAGTCTAATCAGGTTTTCATCTAACGGTGAATATTGAATGCTTTGTTACCAAGGTAACATTGATTGCAAACCCTGATTTGAAGACTATATAAGGGGGAAATCTAGCAACTGGGAAATCCAATCCCCATACCTCTTGTGTGATACTAGTTGCGACCAGAGTCGATTCTCCTTTAACCTTAGGTTTTTTCCAAAACCCTATAGGTTAACGACTTGAAGACTTCATTGGGATTGTGAAGCCAAACCCAATTATTTTCTCTGTAGTTTGGTGTTCTGATCTTGCTGTTTTTTATCATGATTGAGTAATATCTTCTCTAAGATTTTCTTGAGATTTATTCTCCAATAAGCAAGATAAAAAGTAGTCACAAACATCTTCGTCTCATCGTTTGTGATTACATAGTATCTTGTTTCGCTACCATACGATTAAGATTATTGTGAGGTGATTGATATTACTAGGTTGTTCTTCGGGAATATAAGTCTGGTGTATCAATTGGTTCCTGTTCACCTTGATTTATCAAAATACGGAAAAAAAAACTTCTAGGTTTTACTGTGGGATACAGATTTATCTATTCAATAGACTTTTCTATGTGAGACAAATTGGTTTATCAATTCTTCGAACTTGGGTCGTAGCAACTCTTAGTTTTGGGTGAGATCATCTAAGGGAATCAAGTGCGTAGAGTCCTGCTGGGATTCAGAGATGTAAGGAACGTGACTGTACCTTAATTAGTATAATATTGGTTAGGGCTTAACTATATTCCAGTCCGAAGTTAACTTGGAGTAGGCTAGTGTCTGTAGCGGCTTAATACAGTGTGGTGTTAAAATATGGACTAGGTCCCGTGGTTTTTCTGCATGCGGTTTCCTCGTTAACAAAATTTATGTTGTCTGTGTTATTTCTTTTCCACATTATATTTTTTTATATAATTGAAATATCATAGGTTGTACGTAGTTCAATAAATTAGATAATATAACCTTTGGTTGTTGATATAAATTGATTGACACTTGAACATTGGTATTTGGTACCGTTCAAGTTGTTTCACATAATAATCAGGCTCGCGGATTTCTATCTGTTTGATTTGCTGATTATATTGTGAAACAAAGATACAACTCTTGGATATATTTCCATTGATTGAGTCTGACTGTCTAGTTGATTCTCTTGGAATTATACTGGATTTTCTCCATATAGATTGCCTATATGAAATATTGGGTGAGGTTGTTGGACCTCCGCTTTTTCAATTGGTATCAGAGAAGGAAAACACGTTTAAGACCCTATAAGTCTGTGTTTGTAGCGATCTGACTCTATGGACAGAAGATCTATCTCAGTACACGTACCACCTATCTTCGATGGCTCAAATTATTTATAATGGAAAATTGATATGCGTGCCTTTCTTCAAGCGCGTGATTTTCAATCATGGGTTTATGTTGTTAATGGCTATGATCCTCTAATGGTTACAGTAGACGGTGTTTCTAATGCAAAGTGAAAAGGAGAGGGTACCCCAAATATACCTCAAGCTATAACTTTTCCTTCCTATAAGTCCTTTCCCCGAAAGTGATTGTCTATGGACTGAGTCGAGACAATACAACAAATTGGTTCATACTTTGTGTGATCGTCTATGGATACGAGATCGAGACAATACAATAACAAAGTGTGTTTACTTGATACAAAGGTTTGGACTTAACCAAACTCAATAGAATTCATGTATCAAGTAAATAGGAATTAACGTTTATGTAATTTAATTTAATTATAATAAAACAATTATAATGCGGAAATATAAAGTAAATGACACAACAAGATTTTGTTAACGAGGAAACCGCAAATGCAGAAAAACCCCGGGACATAGTCCATAATTGAATACCCTCAGGATTAGGCCGCTGTTCAAAATAAGACAACTTTGTATAGTTGAGACCAAGCAACTAAACCTATAGTTCACCTAGTTCCATCTGTATTCCCACGCCTCCAACCTGTAAACAAGTCACGTACTTGGACCAATTTCTTTGGTTCGTATTCCAAACAATAAAGGAACAACAAATCTGTTTGGTATCAACTCTCTTCAACCAAGTGATATGAGTTGCACAAAGGTTCCCTTGTTTATCTTAACATAAACTCCTTTGCCAGGTTCCAAGATCTATCTTATGTTAATCACCCAAAGGCAATCGTTAAGATTAAGCCAACAACACTCTTCAACCAAGTGATATGTGTTGATGCCGACTCAATTAATCAATCCAATCTACCACAAGGATAAACCGATTATTAATTGGATCCTCTTTTTCCCAAACAAGTATTGTGCACACCAAAGATTGTAAAAGCCAAGTTAGAAATCTTCAATATCTTCTTTGTCTTCAAATCTTCTTAGATATATCTTCAATAAACACCTGCACACAACTACTTGAATATCTTGTGATCAATCACACACAGAACGGAGTTTGTTAATAATGGATTATCACAAGATCGTCTTTAGATCTAACAACAGTCTAAAGATCCCTGTCGAAACCTTGAACTAATTTGAGTGAATCTTATATCAGAAGAGAAGATTCTCAAGCATAAACAAATGAGGTGCAATCAAAGTTCAACCACCGTTAGTCAATCAAATCAATACGAAAACTAAAGATAAACCACAATATCTAGTTTCCCACCAACGGGTCGCGCTAGAGCTTCTCAATACCAAAGAGGATTTTAAATTGAGTGACCGTAAGAGATTTCAACTAATTAGATTACTCTCCTCTCCGATAGGCGGATTCACCAGTAACAAAGACAAAAGAGTAAGTCTAGGTTACGCATGATTAGTTTGCTAGAAATGCAAACTCAAAGTATTTATATTCATGGAAGTTTGGACACCAAGGAATTTCCAAAACCGAAAATATTCTCAAGATATTTTCCATATTTAACAAAATTCGATTTTCATAATTCCTGTGAATGCACTGTCCAAAAATGTGATCGAAATCTCCTTGGAAAATCTTTAATTAGCTAATGCACATTATTAATTCATATTTTCCATATATAATTAAAAACCCTTAATTAAAAAGATTTTTAACTTATTTAAATTCGATCATGGGATTTACTTCCTTCTCATCCTTTAAGGAATATCTTTGAATAAAATAGAATAAACATTAATGTACCGTGTTCAAAGAGTGACGACATCTTACTCTTGCAAGTCTTTTCCATGATTGCTCACTTGAAACCACTTTACCACACTTCCAAACAAGTTTAGAATTGGTTCATCTGACATTCAAGAACTACGTGATTGATCAAGTACCACTCAATCACAACTCATGGGTTTACGGTTCTACCAAAACAAGTTTTAGTTCTACCTCTATGTGAGTACTGTACATAGTTACACTAGCTTACCAAAGATACGGATGATTAGGTACTAGGATCGGTTCCCCATATATATTTGGCATCTAACTTGTATGCATTGCACATGTCCATAGGATCGGTTCCCCCTTCCCAAAAATGTGTTGCACATGTTCATAGGATCAGTTCCCCTATCTTCCATAAACCTTGCTGCACCTCATACAAGGATCGGTTCCCCTTGTGATGCACTGCACCTCTTACTAGGATCGGTTCCCCTCTTCCCAGTAATAAGTTCAGACATACACAACCCGATCATACCCCAGGTGATTACTTAAGATTAGTTTCACTAATAAAAGTCATACCAATATATAAGTCAGGCCTCATGTGAATAGTTCTACCAAGAACATAAACAAGTCGTGAGCGGTTATACTAATCACACATATTGGTCGTTCAAAAGATATGCAATGAAGAACAACCCCAATAACTCCTGGCGATTTCCTTTTCAGTTCACAACACATATCATGAACTTACTTCCTTAGAACACATGCAAACATTGTTCCCTAGGATGAAATCCTCACCTCATACCCATACATAATCACAATAGCATTCATACGATTATGCCGATGTCTTATATACAAAGTTTAATGGTTAAGAAAGAAACTTCATATTGTATTCCTTATTCTTATGTCTATCTAGAGTGTTCATGATTTGCAGTTTTATGTTTTCAATATGCACGACTTGCAATATATGTTAGGGAATGAAACAGTTCAAGTTAAATATCACTAACCTCAAGTGGAAGGATGATGTTGTCGTTGTAGCTCCGCACTTCTTCAAGTCTTCGCAATACTTGCAATGTCTCACCGTAATACTTTCAAGCTAACCTATATGAAGTTGATTCTAGTACATTTAAATCAAGCGACTCTTAAATGAGTTTTGCTTCACTAAAATATGACAACCAAACTTGACATACCAACGCTTGGTGGGTTCAACCGAGCAATGCTCTAACACAAAGGATATTGGTAGATATGAACCTAACGAGATTCTCGCTGCAAAGCGAAATTCTGATCGATAGTTTTAATGATATCATTCATGACATTACCCCAGATCTTCAGCACCATGTGACTACGTGCACTCTAAAGATGCGTGGGATAACTTAAAAACTGTATTCAAAGGGAAAACCACTGAAAAGGAAGCTAGGATTCAAAACCTAAATTCTGATTGGGAAAACCTTCGTATAGCTGATGAAGATTTTTTTGATGAGTTTAATCACAAAGTGTCTAAAATTGTGAATGCATCTTTTGCATTGAGTGAGACTATTCCTGGAAAGGAAATTGTGATGAAAATTATCACATCGTTGCCAGCCAAATATGATTCTAAGAAACATGCCATCATTGAAGGAAATAACCTTAATACTTTATCCAGAAATACTCTGGTTGGGAAGTTAAAAATCTTTGATCATGAGCATACATCCAAATCTGGAAAGGATATTGCTTTCAAAGCACAAAAGAACACAAAATTACTTGACAAAAGTAAATGTGTTGGCAAATCTGTGGATGATCCTAGTGAGACTGACTCATCAGATGAAGATCTTGATAACTTAGTTTCTCTTATCACAAGACAATTTATAGATCTTCTTTTGAAGAGAAGTAAGCGGTTTGTCAGATATAAGCCAAGATCATCAGTTAAACCTCATGAATGTGTTCCTCCTAAAAATAGGGATACAGTCGATATTGATGATGAGGATATGCCTCAGTGCTTCAAGGGTAAAGGTTTTGGTTATTTTGCCAATGAGTGTCCAAATCATAGAAAATACATTGGGAACAAAGGTCTTGCTGATGAAATGTCTGATCACTATGATTCAAATGAAGATGAAAAATCAAGTGTTGCGTTCCTTGCTGAAAATATTGATTTTGATAATCGCAACAATACTCACATCAATCTTGATATTTTTCCCGGAAAAACTTCTTCAACTATTTTGGAGGATAAAATGGATTTTTCTCTGTATATTGGAAATTTTATTTCTAATATTTCAGGTACCACATTTTGTCTGGTAGCTTGCTCCGCTATGATTTCTGAACCGTCCTCCACATTAACATGTTCTTATTGTACTTTTACGGGTCATGAACTCTCTAAGTGTTACAAGTACAAACATAAAATAAGATAAGTCAATAAACTTTAACGGAGAACAAATTGATTAACAAACAAGCTTAAACTTGTCCAGAAGTCGTATGAGGTATGTAAACTCAACTTTTCTCCGAAGAAGTTAATTTATAAAGAAAAAGTTAGACCACTTCAGAAAAGACACACGGTCTATACATTCTGTGAAAGAGGATTTTAAGAACTCTTTCCAAAAAATTTATGGTGGATAGATTATTGTTCACTCCAACACAACTTAATTAATTGTGTTGATTATGCATCTTGTCTCAAGTGCCTGATCCTAAAGAGATAAGAGTAAGCACTTACAGGTCTTGAGAAAAAGAAAAAGTTTTTATTTCTTTTTGTTTTGGTTTCGGTTGATCTTTTTATATCCTAAATTGGTATTGGAAAGAGGTTTCCATGTTTGTTCATTAAAATAGGGGTAAAATTGACAATTATTCCTTCTTTAGGGTTGTGAGTTGTGCGTGTGTGAATCTGCTTACTTTGTATAAAGGTTCCTTAACCCTATATTTTCCTTTTTCCTTCCTGAAAAAAAGAACTCTTTTTATCACAAGTTTGCTTGTAGAGCTTGCTTTGTGAATTTCTCTCACAAACCCATATTTGTATGGAGACTCCAAGCATTTTGAATTCTGATCGAAAAGAGGTTAATATGATTGTTAATCCATCAATCATGAAGAAAAAAGATAAATCGCCGGTACTCTCTTCCTTGAAAATAAAAAATGAGGAATGTGAGGAAACCAAGGGATGTACCTTCAAATCTTCAGAAGTTTTCTAGTGTTCTTGAAGAGTTGAAGGAGACAAGAAGGGATACAACAAATAAAGACTATTGTTTTTAGGACTCTTGAAATTCAGAAGCCCCTGGTTCGGCATCAGTCAAGAAGGTTTGTTAAAATCATTCTCCAAGAACGATTACTCTCCGAGTAATCGCTACAGGCTATTTGACCGAGGCGATTTCCGATTCCAAGCCATTTCCGACTTTTAACGATTAACGCGGACGACTTTGCCGATTTTAACCTATTTTTTCAGCAAAACAAGCTAACAATTTTTTCGAGTTGGCCTTGCATTCACTAAAATCATAAAATAATTTTTTTGGAACCCCTCAGATGAGAGTTATCAAATAGAAAGACCTCTAAATACATGATAAATACGTTCAATATATCAATATTATACACTTAATTACATGATAGTGTTAAAATTATAATTTTAATTAGGTAAAAATCATGACTAATGAGCAACAATATAGAAGTGTCTAATAAGTATAATCCGCATATTAGACTGAGGTTTGGCGATTTCCAAGTCCAAACTTATTGCTCCTCGCTCCAAGCTCCCCAACCGAGTAGGACCGAGGAACGATTTCGATTACTTTGGAATTGACTCCTACCTTCATGAACCTTATATTCCAATGGCTGTTGACGACAAGGAGTTTGGGGACGATAAAGAATTTTTCAAAGGTCTTAATCTCTAGGAAACTTCTTATGAGAATTTATTCTTGTGTTTTAAGAAGGATAACTAGGGTTTGGAATAACAATTATTATGAGTACACACAACTATTGCCAATGATTTTCATCTTGCAATGTTTTTAGATTTATTTAATTAAATTCTAAAGTTTATTTGGAAGATGATTTTGAAGTATTAATCTTTATTGGTTTTATATATTGCAAAAATTGTTATGGGATATGAGTGTTTGCATTCGTAAACTATGATTGTCCCATATATGTCAAAAGTTAAGCCTATTATGTCATTATGCAAATTTTGATGGAATATGGGATAAAATTTTGATTGCAAAGATTAAGTCTATTATATGTCTTATGTAAATATTGATGAAAAATAGAATGAAACTTTGAATATTCTGCAGTATTGATCTTTCCATGATCCACTTCTATGTGAAAGTACTGTGCGGCTCCATAAATTCTCTTATGTGAGAATTTCCGATTAAATTAATCATGGGTTCTCTTGTGGTTAATTTAATTGAGTTTTCTGGATACAAATTCATGTTTCATGTAATTTGTCAATGTCCTAAGAAATCCTTATTTTCTTGCAAAAGTAAGGTCGCTCTTGTTGTTCTTTCGAGAATGACATTATATGGGGGAGAGTTCTTAATTGAACTTGTGCTTAATTGCCAAATATTTGTGGGGATTGCGGATGTGGAATATTGTAGGAGTTTTCTTGTATCTTTATAAACTCCTTGATGAAAACACTAAGTTTTGACTATGTGAAATCATCGAAACAAAGTTGATATGTTCTCTTTTGGTCATGAAGTATCTCTATGAGAATTTCATTATGAACCCACTAGTTTTCGTACCTTTGCCAGTTTATATTGACAAAAGGGGGGAGTGGTTTTCATTGTGAGATGAAGTATTGACTAAGGGGGAGTGATACATATCACCATAGTATTGGTGTCAAAGTTGTGATACAGTTGGACTTTGATGCTGTGTAATAATACTATGAATAACAATGATTGAGAGCTACTGTTTTCTCATTGTTATAGCTACGGATCTTCAACAACTATGATGTTGAGTTGAACACATTCAGAATCACTGGAGTACTAATTGGAAGTGATGAAGATTCTGAATAATGTTGAAGAACCAAGGAAATCAAGCATTTGGATGAGAAGCTACAAAGTTTATTTATTTTGTAATCCATATATATTGATAGTTTTGTCACTAAAATTGAAAAATGAGAAGATTGTTAGAGTACTGCTCGGTCGAACTCTCAAGCGTTGTTATCTCAAGCTTGTTTGTCAAGTTTAGTTTCCAAAACTATAAGTCTTGATTTCTAGTCTACTTATAGCTAAGTCTCGGATTAGGATAGAAAGTGTAGTTGAGCATTAGACTTCACGACGTTCATCAATTGAAGATGAAGAACTACTAATGGGAGCTTGTGTCACTTCATCAACAAAAGGTATGTAGAGACTTGAACTCATCTATCACTTAAAAGTCTATCTACTATATCTCCTATTTGAGACAAAAGTCATATATCTATATAGACTTCGATTATACACATTTGATATTTCGAACTGAGTTTAACTCGCTTACATATTTCTCGAAATATGTGTTGGTAAGCTTTTATTTTAACCAAGTTTATTTTATATTCTTGACGAAAGTCAAAAGATGATCATGTGAAAATCGCCTGGTAACATCTTATATGATTTGTGTGAGACAGTCAATTGATGTAGACTTGGAATGTTTCGTATTGATCATTCGATCACTTGAAAATTGCTTTGAAGCTAATAGTTTGTGTGAGACATCTATTTTTGTCTTCTAAGAATGTTTCAATGATTGAAATTTTTGTTTAGAACTGTTAACCATGATTGGATATAGCATAGTATGTATACTTGTATGCTAACTGTTGCAAGTTATTCCAAGTCCGGGAACCATAGTATGCATACCCGTATGCATACTGGTTGGTTTAATGAAAGTCCGAGAGCTTAGTATGCATACCCATATGCGTAATGGCGAAAAGTTCATGTCCGGAAATTTCAATCGAGTTTGGAAGGTATGCGTACCCGTTCGCATACTAGCGAACCCAAACTTAGTCCGGACACTTAGGTATGCGTACCCGTTTGCATACTTGAGTAGGTTATGTTCTAAAATCGGTTTGTTCATGAACTAATACATTTATATAATAAGGAATGCAATCTTTTGCAAACTGTAGCTATAATATTCATGAATTTATTCGAGTGAATCAAAATCGATTTTGCTTCCATTGTGTCTTGTATACTTCTATGAGGAACGCGAATGTACCTTAATCAATGTGAGATTGGTTAGGGATCAACTACATTCCATTCCGAAGTTAACTTGGAGTAGGCTAGTGTCTGTAGCAGATTAATACAGTGTGGTGTTCAAATCTGGACTAGGTCCTGGGGTTTTTATGCATTTGCGGTTTCCTCGTTAACAAAATTTTTGGTGTCTGCGTTATTTCTTTTCATCATTATATTTGTTTATATAATTGAAATATCATCGGTTATGCATAGTTCAATCAATTACATAATCCAACCTTTGGTTGTTGATATAAATTGATAAACACTTGAACATTGGTCTTTGGTACCGCTCAAGTTGTTTCACATAATAATCAGGCTCGCGGATTTCTATCTGCTTGATTTGCTGATTATATTGTGAAACAGAGATACAACTCTTGGATATATTTCCATTGATTGAGTCTGACTGTCTAATTGATTCTTTTGGAATTATATTGGAGTTTGTCCATACAAATTTCCTAAATGAAATATTGGGTGAGGTTGTTAGACCCCAGCTTTTTCAGGTTTAGTATGTTTCAATAAATCAAATGATTATCATGGTTTAATCTGTTTCAATAATAGTATGTTAAATGGAAGTAAGTTTTCTTCACATGGAATTCTAGTTAACATGTATAAATCTAACGGTGTAACTCCTATTTAACAACATATTCATAATTAGATTTTGTTGAATTTTAGATAAAGAAAAACATAAACTAAAAATTTAGTTTTAAGAAAAAAACTAACATACTGAATTCAAAATCTTTGAAAAAGAACATATTTGTAGTCTTCCACCATCGTTCGAATATATAACTTGAATTATTTGAGTTTTGTAGTTTCTAGGTTGTATATGGTATAAACGCCACCAAGGATATCTTCAGACTCTCTCTTGAACACCGTACGGAACGCAAACCACTCGCTCTGGATGGCTAGATATGCGCAGAGAGAATGCACCATCACCGACTAGTTGTCTAACATTTTGAAACTCATATTCTTTATCCACAACATAACTTAATCCATTGGATAGGGTGTCTTTATTGACGGAAAGCCCGTTAATCAAGCCCGTTTATCCCGTCAAAGAAGATTCCAGAAATCTTGTTGCCCAAATTGCTTGCACATTAAGTTTATATCAAAATTAGGGTTACTAAACTATATAAATACATGTATCCTAAATCCTAAAAGGACATGGAATCCTAGGTTAGCTAACTACAATTATTGTAAACCTCATATCAATACAATATCTCTCTATGGGATTCCTCCATGGATGTAGGCAACACTTGCCGAACCACGTTAATTCTTTGTCTCATTTATTTATCGTTTTCTAGCCCTAACTTTCAATCATCATCATCAAATCATCGTGTTTAGTGCCTAAAAGTAATTTTGGGTACAAACAGGGTGCTTTGAGTTTTCTATTTCTTTTCTTTTCTCACTCATATTTGTTTCGAAAGTAACTGAAGTAGATTTTTTTAAGAGAAAGAAGAGAAGAAAACAGAATGGAAGGTGTGAAGGGGAATGAGAGGGGTGACGCGGTATTTATAGGCGCCACAAAGTCGACCGTTAGCGATATTAATCCGAGGGTTGGCGGTATAATTAATATCAAGTGATATAATAAATATAGCCAACTATAAAGTCTTTATCGCTGACGTTATTAATAATATCGCTCGTTAGGGATTCTATCACTTAGTTGTTTTCCGATAGTGGCGAGACTCATTTACCATGCCACCTGATATCAGACATGGTTTTTTAACCATGTGCACATGAATATACCTAATAGTAAGCTTTAAACAATCTACGCTGAAACATGAATATATTTATTGTCAAAGAGCTATACTCGGTGATGCTAGTTTCACGGGAACGGGAAACCAATTGGCGTATAAAACTATAACAGTACATTGTCGGGATAAATGACTTACCACAATGCGTTACACATGTACAAATATAGGATATCAAAGCAGTTCATATGAACTCAACAAAACAAGGATTTGTTGATTTTGATCCTACTATGGACTCAACAAACATGAAAAACGGATGTACAAACCAATAAATTTGTTGATTTGTTGAGTGCGATGGAAGAACAGATGCGCGATTGATGTAGAATCTGGCCAGGGAAGCAAAAACGCCAGCTTTTAAGGAAGAAACGTTGGCGTGTGATGTTTAACCGCCCCTCACATCTTTTCTCTCCAAATCTTGGTTAGTATATTAGGGCTTATTTTTTATAATTTGTTTTATTAGTTAAATAATCAGTGGGACCCAACTATTATCAGTTTATATTAATAAAATTACTAATGGGACCCTAAAATATCAGATTTGTTTATTTTGCGTTGGTTTCCCATAGTGCAAAAATGTGTTTGTTCATCCACGTGGCTCAACAAAAAAACAAAATTTGTTGATTGCCATAGGAATTGACCTCAAAGCTTCCAAAACCTGTCTCGGCGGTTGAATCACTCAATATACATACATGACAAACAATTCCTAACTTGCTTCAAAAATAAATAAAAATGAAAACAATTCCTAGAAGATCCCGCCCGTTGGATCACGCAAGTGGCATCCCCTGCCAATCTTGGTACGAGGAAACCCTTATAAATTCCTAACAATTCCTAACAATCTGTGCAACCTTGCAGTTCTCAAGAAAGCTCTATTCCTGAAGGCTACCACTAGGAGTTGGTCTTCTGTTGATTCATCCCTACAATACGTGAAACTAGCATTTTCTGATAATTTAAACTTTTCTCGGCCAACAACCTGATGTTCTGGTCATGAGATTGACGATGATCTCATTTTTTTCTCCTTGTTTCTCTTATTTCCATTTTTGACCTTTACAGGTTAAGAAAAACGTAGACGAGACTATCAGTAGTCATCAGACTGGGAATCCCATAGGAAATCGAAACTTGAACACCATTGGATCTGATTCATTTAGTCCCACACAGACTAGTCAAGGCGGAGGGATGGAAGAAAAAAGCTATAAAAACAGAAGCTGGAAGCTAGAGCAAGCATACCTTTCTCGGCCTTTTGGCTAAGATCAAGTGTAGTATTTGTTCTTATCAGTTTAATATCTGATATGTGAGCCATCGACTCATGCGATATTAAATTAATTTTTTTCACGGGGGAGTTCCCACCACAGCTGCTGGGGTTCTCACATGTTGCCCTTGTGTTGCACTACTGCAGAGGCCTGGCGCACCCCCACCAAAATTGAAACAAAAACTTTCCTGCTTGCTGTCGCATTTGCGCCTGCAAACCCAGTTATTACTACACCCAAAACCTCACACGTAACATTAAACCAGCTTGAAACAAAACCCTCTTGTTTTCAGGTCAGACGTGAATTTATTGATCTGGATGCAGGAAAGGAGCACTACTGTGAGGTGATAGATGACGTAGACCGCCTATTTGTTGCAATATTCGACAATTTGAATGAGAAGTTGCAATATTCGACAATTTGAATGAGAACTGCAAGAAAAAACTTGAGGCCACTGGGAAGCAGTGTCCCATTGAGCCTCTAAAGCACCAAAGGAAGACTCTGAGACTTACTTGAGACGAAAAGTTCAAATGGTGTTTGAAGTTTAAGACTCTAATTCCCTCATAGTTCTCAAGTAAGCTCTATTCCTGAAGGATAACACTGGAGCTGCTTAATTTCCGACTATTCCCTTCTCCCATGTTTTAATTACCCAGTCATAAATCTTTGCATTACATTCTTTTGGAGCAATAAAGTATTTGCTAAACTGAAATTACATTTACGTTCTATTTACCTTTGCACCAACTCTAAGTTAGGGAACCGAACACAAAACTTCCATTACTAGTCTTGATTGGTGTAAATGAACACATTTGTGTTCTCCAGCTTCGTTGAACCTGAGCTGGATTGGTACCATGACTTTGCACACATATCCAGTTTGCATCCTGCAAAGTACGAGGGGTGATGGTTCAACTCTTAGCCAAAGAACAACCAAAGCAAATAATTACGTGATCCCCTCCGTTCTCACAGACTTCTTCCTTTTGTTCTTACCCTTTCTAATCCTATGAAGTGGCAAGTCTAGCACAATGATGTACATAAGTTGTGAGTCATTGGCCTTTGCTTCCCAACCATCTGAATCAAAAAATTCAATTTGATGAAACCTGCTATATATATATCTGTATATTTTCTTGCTTCCAAGCATTTTGATTTCCACTTGGAACCCAAGGTTATTTCGAGGTTGGGCACATGTATATGCATTAACTTTGTTACACTAAAACTATGACAGTAACGGAAGGGTCGAAGTTTGGGATTTCAATACTGCGTAATCACCTGAATGCAGTTAGCCCAGTATGATTTTTGCCAGCACTATTCAACATAGAAATTATGATGTCTCTATGTAGCTGCTGCTGCTGCTGCAATTCAACCGTGGGAACTCCAACTCGGTCACTTCGCTTTTCCTTCACGTCTCTCATTGTCTCACTCCCCTAGTTCGTTTTCTTCTTTTTTCATTTTCCGTAGTTATTCCCATCTGAACTAGTGTCATTTTTTTTATTACTGTAATGACCATAGCCTAATTGAGAATTTTTTAATAATTTATTGATGCATGAGACTCTCATATTGCCTCAATTTCCTGATCTTAATTCAGAACGCAGTAGCATACTTTTGTCCAAAGAGATGTACTGCATTTAGCGAAACGCAATAATAGTCCCATATAGGCCAGAAAGGAAAGAGCACAAGGAAAACGATCCTATAAGTGAAACTCAAAATGCAGCTTGAGACCATACTTACCTGGACGGGGTCTATGATGATCATGAAGGGTCATGGCCTAGGTTGGTGACTTCCATTGCACTTTGGAAGGGTGCTCGCCTAAGATCTCCCCATTGAGGGAGAGTCTACGTCATAATTTGTTCCTGAGGGGGAACGCGTCCGCGCGACCCCTGCCAATCTTGCAAAACCAAAATTTGTTTCATCATTTCTGTCACTCTGTTGGTAGACCTGAAACTCGATTATGTTTGACTGTAAAAGGAGCTTATCACTGCATCGAGTTCTTCTCAATAGCTCAATTATCTGTGCACTTCTTCTCAATAGCTCAATTATCTGTGCACCTTATAGTTTACAAGCAAGCTCAGAATCTTCAAATATATTCAGCAGCCAGGAGAAGATGCTCAGAATCTTGTCAGGTTAGCGCTAACAAACCAAACCACCAACTGGTGAATCAATCGCTCCAACCCCTCTATTCCCTTCTCCCATGTTTTAATTACTAGATGATTTGTATATTCTTAATTCATTAAAGCTAATTCTTTGTAGATTTCTAAAGGCTGATACTGAAATTGGCGGGGCTGATACCATCATGTTCCCAACCCACCTCCACTGATAAGGGATACCCCTAAAATAGATAAAAATACAAAACATGTTTTGTTTCTTTCTCTCTCCTTTAGCCTTCTTCTTCACTGTTTCAGATGAGATTCAGCGGCCGTAAATATCCAATGATTTGGCTCTGTTTTTGATTTTTTGATTTGGGCTTATCACTGTTATTCTGAAAACCTAACACAAAATCACTAAATTGAATTGATAGTTGTTTTGATTAAATTAACAGGAAATTGAAATTTAGGATTATATTCAAGGAACTCAACTGATGATGAAGATGAAGTAATATAAGAAGATGAAGATGAAGTAATTTGATTTCCACTACTTCAGAAGAAAACATAAGATTTTGTAAAATCAAACCCATCCATCATCATCTGTTATTGAATCACCATCATCTTAGATTTTAAAAATCAAACCAAGTTTTGAAATTGTTCAAGAGATTAAATAATTGGTTATTGAATCGATTTCTGAGAAACAATTTATAATCGATTTCTAAACAATTTCTGAGAAACCAAGTTTTTAACGAGTTTTGCATTATAACCCGTGAAATCACTTCCAGAAACAATTTCTAATCAGATATAGCATTGATACAATTTTTAATCAGAAATTTTTAAGTAGGCGGTGGTGGTGGCACTGCCGAAACTTTCTTCGCGGCAGGAGGAGGCGGTAGTGGAAGAGTTGACGTAGGCGGTGGCGGTGGAGGCGATGATGTTTGTGCAATTCAGGGATAATCCAAAGACAATCAAAATTAAAGTTGTTCAAACTCTTATACAAATGAGCAAAATGATAATTATTACCTTTTTAGCTCATCAATCACTAATAACATAACCCGATCAAAAAAAAAAAAATCACTGATAACATAACCTAATAGAAAAACCCAAATCAATAGAAAAATTGAAGTAATGGGGTTTTAATAATTCACCTTAGCCTTGTATTTTCCATAAGGATCGTAATGATCAGAGCTTAAATTAAGCTCATCTGCGATCTTTGAGATATGAAGAGGCTCGACAGAATTTGCGATATCAATATCGGCAGGAACCGGAGAAACTACTTCCAATTTTCGTAGTGTTTTTGATGAACTCATTTTTTTATCACTTCTCTGAAACTGATATTTTTTTTCTCCACAAAGACTGAAGCTCTCAGTCTCTTTTTATGGCCGAGATTAAGATGGTTTCTACGTCTAGTCAAGGATTTAGATGTTTGAGGAGAACGACTATACAAATCCATCTTCATCGACGACTATACCTTTCAAGGTTCCGTCAAATCGTTTCATTTTGAAGTTAAACTGTTAATGATAATGTTGATGGAGATGAAATGATGAATTGGTGATTTTGGGAAAGTGTATTAACGAAGAAGATAAACTGCTAGGGATATTAAGGGAAATTAGAATGAAATTGGTTAAGGGTTACCCTCGTTTTAAAAGTCCAAACTCATGGTCTTCATGAATTGACCAGGTCCAGTATCAGCCTTTATAAATTATCAATTCTTTGAGTCATAAATCAATATAAGAACATTTTGGATTCTGGTTTATACACAAGGGCCAAGGCTTTTAGACTCTGTCCGCACTTAAAATGTATGAAATCCAACATTTTTTGATTCTAGTGTAAAGGCCTGGCACACCCCCACCAAAACTAAGATAAGAATTTCAGTTTGCTTGCACTGTGGATCTGGTGGGTGGTGGCTCTATTCAAAAGGCGATGACAGCTTATAGATTATTCTTCTTCTTTGTGATTTTGTCGTTATTATTTTGCGTCTCAAATTGTATCTCTTTCTTTCGAGGAATAGACATAGTATTGATGATGGAATGGTAGCACCGAGGAGAAGACAACCAATCCCAACCATAACCATCGGTGGGAATCTCTACATGAGAAGTTGCGAGGATCCTGTATGATGCAGCCACTGATTCTTGGGTATCCAACTACATTGACTACCAGTAATCCTGTTGAATAATTGAATAAACAAAATTCTCTTGTAGAATGGATTTTCTTATCAAGTTAACTGTTCCTTTCCGATTCCTGACTAGTTATGTTTGTGATTCAGTCACTCAAAAGGTATAGACATCCCAGTTTTGTGCTAAACTCAACTTACATTTTTGATTTGCAAACTTGGTCATACCTAGACGACCAAAATCCTTCATCTTTCTTTGAAATAACAACCAAAATCAGTTTCACTCCCCTTTCTAATTAAAGAAAAATCATGATTAGTCTTTGCCATCGGCTCACACGATATTAAATTAATTTTTTTCACGGGGGAGTTCCCATCACAGCAGCTTGCTGCTGGGGTTCTCACGCGTCGCCTTTGTGTTGCACTACTACAATGGCCCAGCGCACCCCCACCAAAACTAAAACAAAAACTTTTCAGCTTGCATCTCATCTTTTTGTGGCATTGCTGCTCATTGAAGAGCACTTGCGCCTGCAAAGCCAGTTATTTAGCTAGAATGACATTTATTTATTTATTCCTGCTGCTGCTTTGAGTTCTTAATCCGTTGTCTTGCATTACAGTCACTTCATGGCTTGATCGTTAATTGTATATCAGTTAATTGTATGAATTCATCTCCCGGTCAGAAAAAAAATATCAGCTTGATCGTTCGACGGCAGTGCTAATAATACCCATGGCCCCTCGATACTCTCACACAATGCAATCTCCTACTAACTTTAGTTACTCAGTCATTTCTATGGAAGGTGGTGCATCTGTTTCCAGACTTGACTATAAAGGCCGCTTTGCTTGCGTAGCTTCACAAGCAGATGGCAGTTTGTGGTGATTTTGGGTGTGTCTTTATGTGCTTGCTTCAAACGTGGGAACTCCAACTCAAATCACTTTGCTATTCCCCCGCGTCTCTCATTGTCTCACTCACTCCCTAGTTTGTTTTCTTCTTTTTCTCATTTTCCGTAGTTATTCCCATCTGAACTAGTGTTATTTTCCGTAGCCTAACATTGCCTCAGTTTCCTGATCATATTCAGGACGCGTTAGAGCTCAATAATCTGTGTACCTTATAGTTGTTCAAATATATTCACCCAGGAGCTAATCAAGATGCTCGGAATCTTGCCATGTTAGCGCTAACAATTGAGTGATTCACATAACTAACTAGTTCCTATGCTTCTGAAATTTATTCCACTAAATCGTAAAAAAGAAAGAAAAAACATAGTCTTGTACTAAATTTAATTGATAGAAACAAAAAATATCACCATACACAGGATTACAAATCTATGCCCATGAATGTTTAGGCGTATGCAAGGATCCTGGAAAGATTGTATTAGAGTTTAACTGATTGGCCTTCATCATCCAGTGCTCACTTCCTTGTTGGTACTGCTGCTGTTGTCTTTTATATGTTTCTCAAATTGCACCTCTTTCTCTAGAGGAATAGATTGACATAGTCAATTAAATTTAGTCCACACAAGTTCTCTTGAGATCATTTTGAGTAAATTCTCATGTCACTGATATTTGTACAAAAAGCTGGATTGTTAGAAATTAGAACACGCCAAAAATTTGTCAATTAGATTTTTTGCAAAAACATTGAGCTCATATGGGCACGTTTTCTTCCACAGATCTGAAAATTATGGGAACCCTTTCCACATCGTGCTTGTTATATCATTGCTCAGTAGTTACTCTGCTGCTGGTGGTATTTAAACAATCATAATTCATTCTGACTGATCTGTGTCGGACTAAAAATTTTAAGAAAGGAACCTTTGAAGCTTTAAGCAAAGACTTAAAAAGTTTTTCTTTCTGACTGTCTTGTTCTGGATCTATTTCAGAAATGGGCTGAAATTGGATTGTTAAATCGAAAGTTTCAGTTCAAGGAAACACGTTTAAACTATATGGTTTTATGTGTGCGCAAATCCTGCCAACCAAGCAATTTTTCTCAGTCAGTGAGTGTCAAGTTGAAAAATAGATTTTGTTATCCGAAAGATTTGTTGGAACCTATACAGCCGAAATTGATAGCAGGCTTAAAGGTGGTGCATCTGTTTCCACCACAGCTACAAAATAAAATGGCAATTTTAGGAGTGTCATTGAGATAGGCCTTGTTTTCAGTTCAAACATTTGTGTAAGTTTATTGGTCTGGATGTGGAAAAAGAGATTAGAGAGCACTATTTTGAGGTGATAGAAAAAACTTGAGGCCACTGGGAAGCAGTGTCCCTTTAAACCTCCAAAGCACCTGCTAAGGAAGATCTGAGACGACGAAAAGTTCAAATGGTTTTGAAGTTAAGCCTCTCATAGTCCATTGAGGGAGAGTCTACCTCAGTTCAGATGGTTTTTTAGGATTCTAGTTTTCGCTCAGCGTTTAATTGTTGTCCTCTGATACACTAGCCAAATGTATAATTTTAAACAATGAGGATTTCTCTCTTGGTGACCATTCATCAACCTAATCAGCAAGGGATACAAATGCTGACAAATTAACTAGTTGGGCCTAACTAACGAGAAAAAAGGTCCACCACGTTTGACCGAAAGGTAAGCCGTAAGCATAATGTAATCCCAACGTGGCAGATTCTTCCACTGAATTAGGGTCATGCGACATTGATCACTGAACTAGGCTTCCATTAGGACTTCACTTTGCTTCTCCAAGTGCCTGCAAAAAGTTGCATTTAGAAATCACTCGGGTTTAAACATACGACAAATAGATGATGTGTAACAGAAAGTAAAAGGAGAGCTCGATGCCTTAAAACAGAAATTTTACAACCAAGCTTATGGATAAGATATCGGAACAGTAATCGACTTATCGATTCAGTTTGTAGCAGTGCAATACGCAATCGAACAGTAATAAACCCATTAACCTCAATCGAACTACAACCCGGTGTCTTCTCTACTCCTCTCTCTTTCATCTTTAGGTGCATTTACACGTATAAAATCCAAGAACTTCAATCTCCTCTACTCAAACAACAAAGTAGGATAACTACCAAGTAAAGATAACTCGCATTATGTTGTGCAGAGAATGTGCTAGCAATGGCAAAGTAAAAAACTTGTCCATTGACATGATACAGTATTCATCAGTCCTCATACTCTCCATCTCCTTGGATCCATCCAGCAGTCATCTCCTGGTGTCTTCAACAAAACATTGTTCTTCATGTGTAGAATTTGCTTGAAAATCTTGGAAGCACACAGCATGAACATTCTAAGGTTGCAGTTTAAGGGGTCATAATGTTTCACAACAGATCTTTGTTTACTTTTGCAAAAGTAAACGGATCATAGTCAGAAGCCTTCTGAGATGTTTATGTTCGTTAGAAAGGAGAAGCTAATAAATGTCAACAGCCAATAAATGTAATGTTATTATCTTGCAATCCAAGCTCAAGAGGAACTAATAATTTCAACAGCAAACATGTTCAAGCGAGATTGTCTAGGTGAACATATATTAGCAATTTAGCTGGATAAAGATGGCGGAAAGCAAGAGAATGAGAAAACCACGAGAAGTGTCTGTTTCATTGACAACATCCCTCTCCTCCAAGTTCCAGATTATCAAGAACTTCCTAGTGTTCGAGGTGGACAATAAATTCAATTAGTACATACTCAGACTTGGTGTATTAAGTAAGTCGAACTATGCTCCAACCAATATCCCATGAATCAAGTAAAATTTAAACAAAATCAATGAAAATGAGAAAAAACAAGACTTACCAATGAGAGCAGAAGTCACTGCAGATATCGGATAACTGTATCATTTACGGAACTTCAATTTTTTTGTTGATATATGCAAATTTGTTGCTTGAAACGAACTCAGGGGATGAGCAGAAATCTCAAACTGCCTCTATCGGCTAAGGCGCAAGAGGTTTCATAAGAGAATTCATCCATTATGCCATCAGCATCACAAGCACTTCTTTCAGCCTTTTCAACTAAAGCTTGATCTGATTATGTCACTTGCATTTTCTTAGCATCACCATTTTAGGAAGAATCGTCTGTAAGGTAATTTGAAGCTATTGCATGCCATGACCACAATATTATCTTCTTTTTCTCAGCGTTTTCCTAGGGTCGCTCACCTTTTGGGAACAGAACAGACCTTAAAAAACATAGTATTCACGGAATCAATTGAACAGCCAAAATTAAGATGAATAAGATGGAAATGCAAACAGAAATTAACGAAAACAGGACATACTTTTGAGATGAGAAATAATAACGCCGATCACAAGCATGACTGTTGTGTGTGTGAGGTTTTCCATACACAACCAGTATTTCATTCATAACCCTGATTTGCGAAATCATTTTTGCACAGAAATTCAATTGAAAGAGGTTTTCTTTGTAATAGGGAGACTATGAAATGGACATTCAGATATGAAGAAAAGTGGAGACTATGAAAGTTATGATTCGTGCTCTCAAGGACTTGAGATCTTTTTAGAGGTCCCTAACCGTAATGGGCCACATAGTGGTAGGATTAAAGTAGGTTTGGTGCAGTTGACAATAGTGGATTGTGGCAATTAAGGATGGGATTGCTACAGGCTACTACTACTTGCTCATTTAGGATCGGTTCGCTACAGGCTACACAGTAATACCTAAATATAAAGCCAATTAAGTGAAGCAATCAGAGTATACTAGGAGTGTAAGTATCCCTAGATACAATCAGTTTCAAGAAGCAAATTGCTGTATTACCTAGCCACGTGATATCCTATGCACAAATTGATAATAACCAAAGAGTTTATAAAATACTAGTAAGTCTTATAAACTTGTAAAGAATGAAAACAAAAAAGAATTGGTAGAAAGACAGAAATTACGAGTACAAGCCTCTAATAGACCCAGAAATTATGCATACGAAGTATGAGTACAAACCCCTAATAGGCACAGAAATTAGAGAAGTATACAGAAGATAAACCCTTTCCACATGCTAGACAATGGTCAACTGCAAGAGTGAGAAAGTTTTTTCACATCAACTTGACTAAAACATGAGACAACTCATAACCCAAACTTGACTACAGTTCTTCCACACTTTCCCACTTGTGCCGATTAAAAAGACAAATGAAGGGATTTTAGTCATTTGACATGCTACATTTAGCAAAAACTCTATTGTACATTGTGCAAGAATGATTCCCTTCAGGGTAACCAAAATTCATAAATATCAAAAGAGAATCATCAAAAATCTGATTTTATAAACTAAGCTCCATATAAGTAGAAACTTCATTGAAACAGTGAATTTTCTACTAAAAGAACAAAAACACAATAATCCTAGCCTTCTGAATGTATAGTAAATTTGGTCCAAAGAGAAGCTAATAAATTTGTAATCCAACCATACGAGGAAAGCAATAATTTCAGCAGCAAACATGTTCAAGCGAATTTTACCAGGATAAAGATTACTGAAAGCGAGACAACACAAAGGGAACCACGAGAAGTCTCTGTTTCAAATGATATGTTCTAATCCAATTATATGTAGCAGGAAGGAATACAACATGCCTCTGCTCTATGTTCCATATTATCAAGAACTTCCTAGTGCACATGATAAACATTAAATTCAAACTAGTATATTGACAGTAAACAGAGAACTGATCAATACTCTGACCAACTTCACAAAAATCAAGGGAACAGCTAAAATTTAGATATAAAACAATGAGAATGATAAAAGAAAATTACTGATGAGAGGAGAAGTCATGGTTGTTGGAAATCTGCAAATTATTTAGCCGGCTTTAAAAGATGTACTCCAAGCTGTTTCCATTTGGTACGTAGGCGGAAGAGGTTTCATATGAGAATTCATCCATTATGTCATCAGCATCACAAGCACTGTCCTTAGGCCATTTCAACTAGAGTTAGATCTCCTTATGTTCACTTGCTTCTTTTCAGCACCGCAATTTCAGGAAGAACCATTGTAAAGTATCTTAATCTGTTGCATTCCATGTTTTTATGTATCTCTGCACGATAATAAAAGTCATGATATAATGTATGCTTGCAGAATAGTTTTAAGAAGATGCTAATATTTTTAATGATATATTTGAACAAAAAAAAAAACCCAATCAGGGCGACAATCAGACCGAACTATTGTAGTTAGAAATCCAGTTACATTCAAGATACTACAGAAGTCGGATGCAACATTGTTTTCTAGGGCCCTCCTGATAAAATACACTTAGGTTGTAACAATTTGAACTGTTCTGTAGCTTAAGTTCTTAATCTCCATTATTAGAAAACCACAGAGTAAACGTTCGCATATACAAGAAACTATTTCATTTGTTTCAAGTAACCCTTAATGTGAAAATTCAAGACTTCAGTAAGACAGCTCTCTTTGGAATGTCATTATTATAACCCTTAATGGGTCTGTGTCTGTGTCAGTCTTACCTACACTCTCACACTGGATTTTTGATTTCAACAAAAATCCCCAAATAGTCACCCAAATTTTCTAGGATTTCAACAGATACACATAAATGTTTCTATTAAAATAGTTTCTCGAACCAGTAGAAATTTGTATTACAATGTGATATGAGTTGACAAGACCTATTTCACCGAGCCGTATTGGAAGACAAGACCCTATCCTAGTTGCTATAGAAATTATAAAAGTTATTATCTACTATCTACGCTAGATGCCCAGGTGATCATAAACTAGCAGGATAAAAATATCAGAAAGCAAGACAATTGAATGAGACGTCTCTGTATCATCACTACTTCTAATCCAAGCACATGTAGAAGGAAGGAATATAACATGCCTCCGCTCGATGTTCCAGATTATCAAGAACTTCCTAGTGTAGATAACATTAAACTCAAACTAGTTACGTTACATGCTCGGACTCGGTGTAATAAATCGTGAAGTAATCTGCCCAACTTCACAAAAAACAAGAGAAACAGCTAAAATTTAGACAAATCAATGGAAACGAGAAAAATAAGACTTACTAATGAGAGGAGATGTCATTATGGAAATACTAATTCATTGTTGGAACATCTAATTTTATGTTAATAACTGCAAATTTTCTAGTAGACGCAAGAGGTTTTATAAGAGAATTCATCCATTATGTCATCAGCATGACAAGCATTGTCTTTTATCCTTTTCAACTAAACTTTGATTTTATTTTTTTCTCAGCATTGCAATTTCAGTAAAAATCATTCGTAAGGTATTTTCAAGCTATAGCATTCAATGATGTTTTATGCATCTCCGCACCAAGTAGAAGTCATGATATAACATCTCTTCACAGGGAATTCTTTTTAAGAAGATACAAATTGTTCTCAAGGTATAATTGCACAAAAACATTGTTCTAGCGGTGGAGATCAAAGGGAGCAAGTTTAGTTAAAAATCCAGTTGCATGCAACATTGTTTCATCGGGCCCTCCTGAATAGAGCATCTTCTGGTTACAATAATTTGGATTGTTCTCTAGCTGAAGTTCTTAATCATACATTACTAGAACACCACATTGTAGATGTTCGCATATACACAAAAATATCAATTTTTTCAAGAGTAACCCTTAATGTAACAATCCAAGACTTCAGTCAGACACGTACATTCCTTCCCGTTTGAACATATTAGTTTTATGAAGTCATCATTAGAACTCGGGTAATCTCACTCTAAGGAAAACAGAAAACCTACAGGACATGTTTTCATGTTTGGGTCTAAACCTAGATATCAAAAAACATAAATAGTTGAATCCCAGAGCACAAATAACTTAATCATATGGTGGTTGCAGGACATTCGCATGATTATTTTCGAAAGGGAGTGAATTCTTTTAGTACTTACAAATGCCTTTATGACAGGAATGCTGCTCTCTTATATTTCTACACTTCAGTAAGCAGATGCTACCTATTAGCCCTCCTCTGATGTGGATGGATTATCCAGCTCTCATTACTCCCCCACGCCAAATCTATGCATTAGGTGAGAGAATAATCAATTATTATTAGTCATCAAAAATCAAAATTTGAAAACTGATTTTTAGTAAAATCAGAGGAACAGGTAATACCAGCAAGAATGTCTAGGTGTTGTATATTAGCAGGTTAAAGAAACCAGAAAGCCAGACAATAACAATGAGAAGTCTCATTCTGATCCAATTATATGTAGCAGGAAGGAATATAACATCCCGATGTTCTATGTTTCAGAATTACATTATCAAGAACTTCCTAGTGTAAGTGGTGTGCTTACTAAATTCTACCTGATTAGATTAGTACATAGGCAGACTGGGAACATATACACAAGAATCAAGTAAACAGCTAAAATTAGGACAAATATCAATGAAGCAAAGAAAAATAAAACTTACTTACCAAAGGTTAAGTCATTACGGCAATCAGTCAAGCATGTCACCAGCAGAAATTTAGCCAGCTTGAAAACGAAATCACTTGAGTGTTTTCCATCAACTATTGAACCCCCATATTTAAATACAAGCATACCAATCTGCAATCATCAGTATTTCCATCATAACCAAAAGCATATGCAAAATTATCTTTGACCCAAAATTTTCCAAGCTAGACTTGATGAGACAAAATTTGGTTTTATGCAAGATTGAATTGACGTGCTAACTCAAAAGGATCTCTTCTGAAAGACCAAAATAAACCAATTTTCCCTCCCCCTATCTCCAGGGCAAATGAGACATAACACGTATTCCATTTATTAGTAAGAGTGTACTACACTCATTGTGTCTGCAGTGTCTGTAATGATTTAGTCACTGTGTGCCTTTAGTATAGTATACATGTAACTGGTTGCATGGGTTGTGTCCGTACAGTTCCGTACGATTCTTGCTAACATGTCAGTCACGTCCAACTGTCTGTGACAGCTATGACAGCCTGTCCTGAAATTCTTGTATGCCTTCTATATAAGGCATGTGTCTCCTGTTGTTGATTGTAACGATTAATCATTTCAAGTTCACACTTTCATTATGGTATCAGAGCCAATCTGGGCCTGATAACCTCTTTTGCTTCCGCCATTAAAATTACAAAACAAAGCTTCTGAAAATTTATTTTTTCTTCAACTCTTGATTCAATATGGAATCCAGTATTACAAAGGTACCTCTGAATACAATTTCTAGTATAGTACCTTCAAAACTGCAAGATCATAACTTCCTCACATGGAAAGCCCTTATTCTTCCTTTATTCAAAAGGTATAATGTTCTTGGTTACATTGATGGATCTAAAAAGTGTCCAAACAAATTTGTTTACGCTCAAAGAAATGTTGCTCCTGAAGATACTATTAATCCTGCGTGGATCAAGTGGAACGAAGAAGATCAAACTCTTATCTTGTGGATTCAATCAACAATCTCAGAAAGTGTGATTTCCTATGTTGCTGGTCCAACAACATCTTATGAGCTTTGGCACTCTATTGAACAAAGATTTGCTGCAATCTCTTCTACACACATCATTCAACTTAGAACAAAGCTATCTTCTATCAAACAAAGTAACAACACTATGATCAATTAACTTAATGAAATCAAGAAAATTTCAGATTCTTTATCAGCTGCTGGTTCACCAATTTGTGAATCTGAAATGATAGTCAGTGTGCTTAATGGTCTTGGATCTTCTTTCGACTCTTTCTCCACATCAATTAGAGTTAGAAATCCACTAGTATCTTTAGGAGAGCTACATAATCTTTTACTCAGTGAAGACATTGTTTTGTCAGAAAGATCTAAAAATATTATCAACTCAGAAGAGGCAAAGGCTTTTGCAGCTTTTCGAGCAAACAAAGCTTACTCTCCTTCCACATCACGCCTACCTACTCATCAAGACCTCAATATAGATCTCACTATTCATATCCTTCTACTTCTTCAGCATCTCAATTCCCTGTGAGAAACTATGCCACAAATCCCTTCACTCATCCACCTAACCCACCCAATCCACCTCCATTACCACCTACTTCTGGTTCTACTGGACGACCTGCTAGGCCAACTTGCCAAATTTTCTTCAAATTTGGCCATTCTGCTATTGAGTGTAACCAGCGTATGAATTTTGCCTTTCAAGGCAGGCCAATTCCACCGAATATACATGCTATGATGGCTTCAGCAAACGTTCTTGGTGACAATCCTTGATCTTCGTGACTCAGGTGCTACATCACATATTACTTCGAGATGCTTCGGATCTCAATATTTTCATTCTTATACGAAGTGAACAAATCACCACTTTGCTAATGGTGACAACATGCCAATCTCGAAATAGGTAATTCCACAAAATTCCTACATTCGAATTAATTCATTTACCTACTATATTTCATGTTCCATCGGCTTCTCATAAATTACTATCGGTTCACAAGTTTACCAAGGACAATAATTTTAGTATAACATTTGAGGGTGATGATTTCTTTGTCAAGGATCTCAAACAGGAGGAATATTTTCCAAGGGCGAGGTAGTAATAATGGATTATATCATCTTCACCTCACATCAACATCATCTTCATCTCCAGTGGATTCAACTCATCATTTTCCAACCCTCTCTGTTGTTCAAGTTTCACCACATCTTCTCCACCAAAGGCTTGGACATCCATCCTTTCAATCAATGCAGCGCATTCAACACCTTTTTCCTATCAGTTCTATGTCTAAGTCTTTTGTTTGTAAAGATTGTCAGTTAGGAAGAGCTCATAAGCTTCCTTTTTCCCTTTCTAGTTCTGAATCCACACAACCACTGCAACTATTGCACATGGATCTTTGGGGACCTTGTCCTATTTCTTCTTGTACTGGTTTTACTTACTATTGTAACATCATAGATGATTACAGCAAGTATTGTTGGGTGTTTCCTTTAATGAGAAAGTCAGATTTCATAAATATCTTCAATAATTTTAAATTACAAGTTGAGAATTATTTTGATTTGAAGATCAAAGTTATCAGGACTGATGGAGAGGGAGAATTCATTAACAATGAACTTAGCAAATATTTGGTTATTCATGGTGTAGAACATCAATATTGTTGTGCTTATACTCCTGAACAGAATGGAGTTGCAGAGAGTAAACATAAGCATCTACTTGGTATCTGTAGAACTTTACTCATTCAATCCAATTTACAAGATTGTTACTGGGTAGATGCACTACAAACTGCTAACTACTTAATAAATAGATTACCCACTGCTTCAATTTCTTTCAAATCTCCTTATGAGAAACTTTATGGGAAAACTCCAAACTATTCTTCTTTAAGAGCTTTTGGGTGTGCTTGCTATCCTTGGCTCAAGCCTTATACACACTCTAAGTTGGAGCCTAGAAGTAAACTTTGTATATTCATTGGGTATTCTTCATCTCAGAAAGGTTACAGATGTCTTGAACCTTTTTCTGGTAGAGTCTTCATATCAAGGCATGTTATATTCAATGAAGGTCTTTTTCCTGCTCTTAATCAGCACATATCCCATGTTTCTAATGATACTTCTCAAAGTTCTCAGCTAAATTCACATGATTTTACTCATGCTTCAGCTGATACTTCTGCTACTACATCAATCACCTATACAGTTACTGCTCCTACTAATTCTTCATCCTCAGAGAGTATCTCCACTACCAGTTCTTCTCATGTTCCTACACCAGTCACCACTTCAGCTTCAGAGACATTCTCCAATGAAGATACTTCCTCTACCTCTTTACCAACTTTGTCACCAAGTCATATCATCAACAATCATTCCATGACTACAAGGGGAAAAAGAGGTATTTTTAAACCAAAACCACCCAAAGCCTTACTCTCCTCCAAATATCAAATACCCACTTGCTTGTATGCTCCAACAGAAGACTGTATTCCCAGAAATGTGGCTCAGGAAAAAAGACACCCAAAATGGCTAAACTCTCTAGTCGGTGATGTCTGACTTGAAAAATCTTGGTACTTGGACTCTTGAACCTCCTCATCCTTCTCAAAACTTAGTAGGATGCAAATGGGTGTTCAAACTCAAACACAATCCAGATGGAACTATTGATAAATTCAAGTCACGACTTGTTGCCAAAGGATATCATCAGCAAGAAGGTTTAGACTATGAGGAAACCTTTAGTCCAGTTGCTAAACCAACTACCATCAGACTTGCTTTAGCTCTGGCAGTTCATCACAACTGGCCTATCAAACGGCTTAACATTAACAATGCTTTTCTTCATGGTGATCTCAAGGAGGTTGTTTATATGACTCAGCCTACAGGCTTTGAGGATCCAGCCAAACCAGATTATGTTTGCCGCCTTCATAAGTCCATTTATGGTCTTAAACAGTCTCCTAGGGCTTGGTATGAAAAGCTTATGGAGTGTCTTCTTTCTCTGGGTTTTAAAGCTTCCCAAGCAGATACTTCTCTTTTCACCTTTAAACATGGCTCAGTCCTCATTATCATCCTGATATATGTTGATGATATTCTCATCACTGTCTCCTCTGCTGCTGCATGTGACCAGGTTATATCTCAACTTGCTCATTTCTTTCCAGTTAAGGACTTAGGGGATATCCACTACTTCTTGGGCTTAGAAGTTAGAAATGCTGCTTGCAATGCATCTCTCTCAGACTAAATACATTCTTGATCTTTTGAAAAGAACAAACATGCTTGATGCTAAACCATGTTCTTCTCCAGATATAGCTGCCACTAAGATGAGCAAACATGATGGTGATCCTTTACCTGATGCCTCAGATTACAGATCTCTTGTTGGTGCTCTCCAATATGTGACCTGGACCAAACCAGAAATTTGTTATGCAGTAAATCAGGTCTGTCAACACATGAGTAAACCTACTACTGTACACCTTGTTGCTGCCAAACGAATTCTGCGATATCTTAAAGGCACTTTGGATTATGGGATTGTTCTCCAACCAAGTTTATCTGCTTTGTCTTCTTACTCTGACTCTGACTGGGCTGGTAATCCAGATGACAGGAGGTCTACTAGTGGTTTATGTGTATTCTTTGGTGGTTCTCCTATTTCTTGGTCCTCTAAAAAGAAACCCACTGTTGCTCGGAGTTCTACTGAAGCCGAATATCGCTCATTAGCTCATACTGCTGCAGAAGTTCTCTGGGTTTTTCAGTTACTCAAAGACTTCAATATCTTTCTGTCCTCCTCACCCACTCTTGGGTGTGACAACAAAAGCTCCATTTCTGTCGCTACCAATCCAACCCTGCATAGTCGCATGAAACATATTGCCATTGGTTTTCATTTCATCCGAGAACTAGTTCAGTCCAAAGTTCTTCGTCTACACTATGTTTCGACTACATAGTTGGTCGCTGATGTTTTCACTAAAGGTCTCTCTGCAGACATATTTTATTTTTTGCGTGACAAGCTTCGCGTTATACCACTGCCACAGCTTGAGGGGGGATAGTAAGAGTGTACTACACTCATTGTGTCTGCAGTGTCTATAATGATTTAGTCACTGTGTGCCTTTAGTATAGTACCATGAATCGGTTGCATGGGTTGTGTTCGTCTGATTCCGTACGATTCTTGCTAACGTTTGATCACGTCCAACTAATGCCGTGATGACTATGACAGCCTGTCCTGAAATTCTTGTATGCCTTCTATATAAGGCATGTGTCTCCTGTTGTTGATTGTAACGATTAATCATTTCAAGTTCACACTTTCATTATTTATAACCCATTGATGGTGGTGTTACTGAATATAATAGTGGTGGTGGTGGTGGGAATAGAAGATGGAAAGTGTGAGTGACAGGAAAGACCGGATGAGGAGATTCTCAAATGAGCTTTTAGGTTTTCAAGTTGGGAGTTAAATTACCGAAGCTGCCCTTGTAGGCATTGGTTAAGGTTTGGTGGTTTGTGTGTGGCACCAGACGACTAACACATAAGGATTAGCCACAAAAATTATTTTGTGTCCAGACTTCTCAGAAAAATTATTTTTCCCTAAAAGTGGGTCAAATTTATAAAAAAATAATAGTATCACATTTTTTTTGAAACAAATGGAATATATATATATATATATATATAATACAAAATAAAACTCAATTTCGTATCTACTGGATTGGTCAAATTTACAATGAAGATATCATCCTTCTATTTGAGGTTAGGCTTGATCATATTATTATGATCAAAGTGTCAAGGAAGTATATACCATTTCTTAAATGCTTTAATATGGTATATTGAATTACGAAGTATAACATTTATCTTTTGAACTTCGTAAATATGACATCGACATAATCTACGTAACTTGTTACTCGATTATGTATTGGATATAGGTTTAATTTCATCCTAGGAAACTATGTTTTATGGCATTGGTTTAAAAGAAGTAATATACGAACTTGTTTTGTAATCGAAAAGAAATCAATAGGTGTTTTGGTCAGGCTTTCTTTGAAGATCTATTGGATGACCAATTCGTACCTAAGAATGGAATTAAGGTAGAACCGATCTCAACTTATGTTAAGAGTCAAGGTAGAACCGATCGCTACCTATCTCAGGATACATGGTAGAACCGCTCCCTGTCTATATTGGGAGTCATGGTGGAACCAATCCCTATCAATATTCGGAGTCATAGTAGAACCGATTTCCAATATTCACATATATTTTAGGGTTTGTGTGAGTTTGGATTTCGGGTTTTTTAGATAGGAAAGTTCTAGATGTCGACATAACTTAAACATGTGCATAATTCTTATTATTGATTGTTCAAAGATATTTATTGATACTCAAGGTAATCCCAAACCGAAATATTGGATAATATACCAAATAAGATTTTTGAATTATATGTTTTTGATTTCGATCAATCAAAACATATCTCTAGAAGAGTTATATTAGTCAAGTGCTAAACTAATATTAGATATTTTTCTAAGAAAGATTTCAGAATTACATGTTGGATATTATTTGGAAATGTGAAAATCAAAATTAGATACTTCATTCAATATCTTGATAATCTTTTCGGTTTTGGAATTTCCTTGTTGTCCAAACACCATTGGTCTATTAATAATGTAGTTTGTTCTTCTTAAAAACTATCCCTATCCAGGAAAACTTCATTTTTTTGTTATTTCTGGTAGAGCTGACTAATAGTGTTACTTGTAATATTATTCCGGATATGAGAGTACCCTAATTAGGAGAAATCTCTTATGTCAGCTCGTTTAAAGACTTATGTGGGATCAAGAATCTCTAAAAAAAGTACTGATAATTGAATTGTTATTTTAGTTTTCGATTATTGATTTGAAATGGTTGTTGAACCTTTGGTTGCACCTAGTTTGATTATTCTTGAGAACCTTCTCTTCTGACATAAGGTCACTCAGACTAGATCAAAGGATTGACGGGATCTTCAGAACTATTTTTTTTATCTAAAGAAACTTGTGAGAATCCGTTGTTAACAGAATTCGTTCTGTGTGTGTTCGATCATAAGTGGAGTCAAGTTTTTGTGTGCAGAGACAATTGGAGACAATTGAAGATTTGAAAGACAAGAAGATATTTCTTATTGGTATCACGTCTTGTGATATTTGTGCACACAACTTGATCGGCTGGGATCCGACTAAGATTTTATTTATTTTAGATAGATTTAACCAAGTAGTCATATATATCGACAACTATCATTTGGTAGTATTCTTTAATATCCGAATCCGATAGCTTGTGAATGTAAATCTGATTATTTCGGATCTTGATTGATCTTACCCGACAAAGGAGTTTAATTGTTAGATGGAAGAGCCTTTATAAATACTCATCATATCTTTATTTAAATATTAATAGAGTGGTTTCCAAACAGCTTTGTTCTTTTATTGTTTGGAAGGCGATCAAAAGGAGTTGAGTGCTTAATACTTTACATCGGTAAAGCAACTCAAGATAGTGGTTTGTCTCACTGGATTTACGTGTGTTTTCCAGGAGGTTTTAGGTGCAGAGATACTAAAGGAACTAAGTAACTATGGGTAGATTACTTGGTCTCAACTATACGAAGTTTCCTTTGTTATTTGTATAACGAATTAATTATGAGAGTATTCAAAACTGGATTTGGCCCCGCGGTTTTTCTGCATATTGTTATGTGATTTATTTTTACTTTCTGTAATTATAATTGTTTTATTACAATTAAAAGTAAATATACTAGTATGTTAATCAAAGTAACTTGATAATGATCCTATAGTATATCGTTTTTATACAATAACTATTATAAAGTGTATACCTTGTTGTTGTATTGTCTCGACGTTTTCCACAAACGTTTACACTAGGTACCAGACTTATAGGTTAATATCGAAAAGATTATGGTGTACTTGGGCACTCGCGTCATTTCAATGGTGTTTGTGAAACATGATCTATTTCACAAGTGTTCTTCTGGTATAAAATGGTTTGAAGACTTTAATCAATATCATCGTGTTTTGGTTAAAGAGATGGTTTTATGAAAATAGAAGTTCAGATTTGGTCTTCGAAAGTAATCATACGGGTATATAGGGATGGTGAACAACTCTGGTGGAAGATTGAGGTAATTTTCATGTGATCGTAGGGTGGAAATTGTAGTGAAATAGGTGGGTTTCATGTTTTAGACCTATTCAATATTTAAATGGGTTTTCTGTTATTGGTTTGTTTTAACATTAAGGCGGATTTCCTAATCTTGGTAGGATAGAGTTTAGTTTCCTAACCAAAGATGGTGGTCAAGTTTGTGTTATGTAGATGACACTGTATATTTGTAGATATCCAACCTACAAAAGTGGTAAAACCTTATGTTTAGGTTTTTGGGCTCTTTGACGGAAAGTTCGAGTGCTACCGTGAATGTCAATATATATGTAAGAGAAAAACTTATAGATAAATGATTTTGGGTTATATTGCTTAGGGTTTAGGTTTTTGCCCTAAACTAAGTTTCTAGACAGTTTCCATGTTTGTGGTCTGTTACTGGAAATTATTAAGAATGTGTCTGGATCGTCTGAAGAATGGTTTAAAAAGGTTTCTTAGTAGTGTTATTAGGTATGTATTGTTTCTTTTATGGGTTGGGAAAGAGCATGTAATGATTTTGATATAATAAATTTTTATTGTGGGCGTTAGCCATGGATGTAGCCTATATAGGTGAACCACGTATATGTTGTGTTATGGTTGTGTACTTCTTTATCAAGTCTCAATATTTAGTACGAATCACCAATTGCTCTTTGTGATTTTGTGTTTCGCGGCGCTCGGATGCCAATTTCCCCAATAGTTATGACATTATCTCACTAGACTAGCTAGTCTCGCTAAATAGTATAAAACTTCTTCTTCTTTGAACATAGGATAATTGATTCATAGGTTTTGAACTCTAACGAATGGGTTTAATTAAAATTTTCAAGCAATTACCATTTTCATTATCTTTTGCCCATAATTTGACAAGAAAAATTTAGCTAAATCGTTTTATAGATGAGCTTGAGTCATGTTGAAATAGAATAATATCAGGTCCATCATGAGCAAACGACAAAATACACGATCAAAGACTGACCATCACAACATCAATATTATTCAAACTTCCTGCAAGCTTCTGTTTGCAAACTTAGTTATATAACACCAAACCTCAAAAGGCCTCGCTCAAGTCAGGAAACTTTAATTTTTTGGCATTCATCATCCAGTAAGAGAGAAATTAACTTGATCAATCGGCGATAATGCTAATACCAGAAATAGCATGGCTCCCTCAATAGTCTCGCATAATTTTTTATTTATATTTCACATTTAAAAAAAATCCAAATATTTGCACAACCAAAATTCTAGAAGCGTTGAATCAAGATAGATAAATATAACAATATGCTCTTCAATGTACAATGTGAACATTCAAGAAGCATTCGTATAACATATATGTATGTATTATAAAACTTTTTACCCCATATGTATTTAAATTAAAACTAGAAAAAACTCTCCCATTAATTAAGTTTGACTGGCAAGTTCAAATAGACACAATTTATATTTAACAGTCTTACGAGTAATATAAAAGTTTGACGCACTGACTTTACATTTTGATTGAGGCCATGATATAACTTCATAAAACTTGTGCGTTAACATCTCTTTTCTTACATTCAAAAATAAATAAACAATGTAGAAATAAGGGATAAAAGGCACTATAAAACCGATGTTAGTAAGGTTATTAACCAACGAGCCAAAATATGTATATAACACGTATTCTTACTAGCTTAAATAAATAAATAAATATAATATTAATTTAATTAAAAGATAATGGTTTGTTAAAATTGGTTTGTTATCATTACAATTAAAAGAAAAACATGTGTTCTTGTCATTATAACTGGTTTGTTTTATGCATATTTTTTAAGGGACCATATTAATTACACATCGATCATGCTGTGCAACAAACCAACATATTGATCTTAATGATATGTCATATCACTCTTTAACTTTGCATTTGCAGTAACTTTGTTCCATTATTAAAATATAAATTTCAACATATTTCTCCTATTATTAAAATATAAGTTTCAACTTATTTCTCCCATAAATTTCAACTTATTTCTCCTATATCTTAATGATATGTCATATCACTCTAGAACAAGTGATCAATTATCAAAGAGCTGGCCTAGGATAAAAATAATGATAGTATCAATCAGATGAGAAATAGGCAATCCCAGAACCAAAGTTAGGTGATAAAAATCCAATATTTTATGTTTTCTTCATCAAGGAAAAAAGATTTGTTTTTTATTTCTCTGCTATGGTTTCCATTAAAGTTTCTTCCTTCTAAATATGTAATTCATATTCATGACCCTGATTCATTTACTGATTGGTTCTACCTCACTTAATGACCTTGTAATGCTATGAGTTGAACGTCTTGAATCTCTATTTGAACACGACCTTCAATTCTATGAGCTAAACTTTTTGAATATATATTCCCTGCAGGGCCTCAAAACACAGTCATTATTGATGTGGGAGATTTAGTAAGTCAGCTGATGGAAGGGTGCAAAGAGGTGCAAAAGAAGATTACTGACCAATTAGATAGACATGTGGTTTTGTTTTATGATAGAAAGAATCCATCTATGGAAGAATTTAGAATAGTCCAGGATGCACTGAAAATTATATTGATGGAACATTTCTCTGAGCAGGAAAGTGGCAACTCTCCTTGATTGTCAAAATATCAGAAGTTTAAACGTTAGGAGCTGATTTTTCCTTGTATGTTAGGAATCAAGCTATCTACTCTAACTTTTTTGCTACCCGTAATACTAGTATCAGTTACATTAATTCTGATTTCTAGATTAATGAATAATGTGATGGGTACATTTCCGAATTAATCCATATCTTCGCTTAATCATCTGTTCTCTTAAAAAGCTTGTACGAATTTCTCTACATATATTTACTTTGTTGTGTGTTTAGTCGTCTCGATGCTTGTTAAGCATGTGGATCAGAAAATCATCAAATTCGAAGTTGTCCACCGAATAAAACTAGGTAAAACAAAACTAAATACGTAAAGAGGAAAGTTCTACTTGCACCAGTGCTTAAACCAACATAAGGATATTGTTACCTTATATACAACTAGTGTGAAGTCTTTCTTTGGGAAACCGCTGCCCTTGCTGCTGCTACAAAAGATCATGTAAGAAATCCAAGCCAAAAGTTGGAAGAATTAAACAATTAGCTTTCAAATATACATATCTAAGACAGTGATATAAACTAATAAACTACTTATATTAAACAGGTACATTTTTCAACCAAATTAAAGATAAATTTTTTAAGGGTTTATCTTCAATACCTTTTTGACGAATCCATTTTCTCTTCAATTCAACTCTTTAACTAATCAGCTACTCTTAATATACGTCATTTCAATAATAAAACACCTAAGATAATCTTTAATTAAACAAAACCGCGCTTTCAGTCGATTAAAAACAGAGAAGTTGGAAGTGCAAATAGAGAAGATTAAGTTGATAAAAAATGGAACGGGCAAAACAAAATATAAATAGGGCTTCTAACTTTGGGGATGGATTAAACACGTTTCTTTTGATAAACGTGGGGGTAGAAGTAGGAGACAGATGGTGGGTTCGTAGTAGTGGGAGGTGAGGGAAATATAGGGAACATGTGGGGGTGGATTAAACAAGTTCCTCCCATTTTATTAGAAGGTGAATCTCGATCGTCAGTTCTTTATCAAGATTTCACGCTGACAGATTAACTCATCTAACTCCTTTAAAATCTTAAGTCATACAAGCCCCCACGTTGAATGGTGAGCGTCACCGTTCAACGAGAGAATAGTGAGTTCTCACGTTAAACTCGGAGAGGGACACAATCGCTGAGAAAGGAGCTATCACGTTAAACATTGAGAGGACACTTGGCGATACTCTTTTGGTCAAGTGGTTATAACTTGCAAAACACCCTATTTCAAATCCCCGTCATATTTAACCTAAATCACATAGCATCCTTGAAGAAATAACAATCATCCTTCCTTCCAGAAATAACAATCATCCTTGCTAAAAGGTTTGATATTACATAAGATCGTTCAAACGGTGAGGTAACGATCATCCTTATAGAAATCTTACATGACCCTGTAAAAAGTTTTGATTTACCTAAAGTTTCTGTGCATGAAATCATGGATCTTCATCATTAAATACTAGGCTTAAGCAGAACCAGATTAAGTGGTACTTTCTATAATTCTTCCGCGAGATGGAATGCATAGTTTTGGGGGTTTCTCTTTTAATCTTCTTTTGTTGTTAATTAGGGTTTTGAGGGTTTTTTTTTTTTTTTTTTTTTTTTTTGAAGATTTGAAGAAGGGGTTTTGTGTTTATGTTTTAGGGATTCGTCGATTGAAGGAAAGCTTGGGTTTTTGATACAACAGGTTGCAAACAGATTCAATTTAGGGTTTTGTCGATCGAAGGAAAGTTTAGGTTTTTGATTCAATGGGTTACAACAGATTCAGTTTGGGGTTTAGGTATTGTTTTAGTTTCTTCTTTTTATTCAGCGTTTTGTATGATTTTTGCTAATGGAAATCCTTTACTCCTTTTTTTCTGTCTATTTTTTCTCTGGATCAATAAACCATAACCCTTTTTTAAAAAAGAGTTGCAAGTATGATTTTTGTCCAATATAAGTTATGGAGAAACTCTAATATAGCCATTCAAGAAAAGATCTCACAATTCATGTGATTTATGTATTCAACTTACTGATTTTACTCTTATTCTAATTACTGATTTTTTTTTTATTTTCTTGCAGGAATAATATCTGAAAGAGATACTACAAGCCTTGAACATGAGCTTGCGGATATTCCTTTAGGAGAGTTCATCAAGCACGCCCTAATGTGTTGTATGTTGTGCACCAAAAGAACAAATGAGAGAAGAAATTGGAGAAGCTAACAAGAATAGGTAATGCTCTATTTTGTGCTCCAATGAAAATCAGTAGCATAGTTGGTTTAATGATCCAATTTCATTGAAATTTACTGGAATAATTAGGAATTTCAGTAATAATGAGAGAAGGTAATAACTATAGAGGTGATAAATTAGATTCTTAGTGGTTTATCGTAATTATGCTGCTAACCTGGGGAAGAATATGACCCTTAATGAAAAACTTGGCTGACCCTTGAGGAAAAACTAGCTTTTTTTTTGTCTAAAAAATTATGTTTTAACATGTTTGCAATCATCTTCCTGAGTTACATTGAAGTAACTTTCATTATAATTGTGCATATCTGCATAGTTCTGATGATGGAGGGAAGCGATATTGTTGTTGCCTCATTGGTAACTGGAACTGTTACCAGTACGGATAATGGCTCAGAGATGCCAAAAAATATTGAGGGAGTAGGTATGTATGTGCTATAAATGTCTTCGCATCCTTTGTTATACTTAGTCAATTTTCTTTATACTTGGTAGTGAAGAATGAATTTGTAGTGTTCTGTGCTGTAGTGCACAAGTTACTGTTAGGAGAGATGGAGAAAAGTTTTTTCCCGTAATAATTGGCAAGGTATATATATTATTATATACTCACAGTTAAGTTAGTTGTCATGCAACCATGGTTTCGTATTTCTTGCATGTAAGTATATATTAACACTAGCACGAGAGAAAGCAAATCATTGTTACGAAAATTTAGCATCCCTTCAAGTCCTACGTTACATTTCCCTCTATAAGCTGCTGAGAGCCTGAGACTATTAAATTATTACAGATAAATCCTCCATTTCTATAGTGGTTCCTACGTCCTATCCGAAACAGTCATAAGGTGCTTACAATTATGAAATTTTTATGATAGCAATATCACCGCCAAATCATCAACGGATTTGGTTATTTCTCTTTTCCCATGGATAAGTTTTGTCTTTACATTACTTTTGTTTCGTTATAGAAAAGGAGTATGAGTCACAAAACAAGTAAATTGAAGAATCTCTATCATCGCGATGCTTCTCTTTCATATTCTTATGATGGTTTGAGGTCTAAAGATTCTCTGTTAATTCCAACTTCTTATGACAAAGACATGGATTCTGTAAAGAGTAATCTTATTTCCGTGTCTTTGAATTTATCAGCAATGCACAAATTTTGTAAAGAGTCATAATGTAACCCCAAGAATATTGTTAGCAGAGGAAAAATTGTGAATATTGTATAGTTGAATATTCTTTTTTTTTCTCATTTTCATTCACTCGATTTCTTCCATGAGTTCATTATATTTTGATAAGGTTAAGGTTATTGGTTGGTGTTTTTCTCTTTTTTTCATTCACTCAATTTGTTTCATGAGTTCGTTATATTTTGGTAAGGTTATTGATTGGTTTTGTAAACAATTTTATAATTCGATGGTTACATAAATACTCAAAATTATACAATTCTAAAAGAAAGAGTTTAAGCCCCAAATTAAAAATTCTAAGCGACGGGGCGAGGCAAAGCCGAGCCACACCAAATTAAAAATCCTAAGCGACGAGGCTCCACACCAAATCAAAAATCCTAAGTGATTCGTTTAAAACGATGTGGTAGAAAGCAACGTGCGACTTACTAAATCAAAAATTCTAAGCATGCATCGGGACGGGGCGAGACGAAGCCTAGCCAAACATGCATTGTGATGGGGTGAGGCGAAGCCCCTCGACACAAATAAAAATGCACGACAGGTTGAGGCGAAGTCACATCACACCACACCAAAAATATGGTTAAAAGTAAAAAAAAAATATGGTAGATGATTTTCGGGTCCCGGGCATAGCACGGACAAAAAATCTAGTCAGTACATAATACGTCGATTTTTTTTTACGCTTTAAGGTTAAATGCGTAACCCTACTTCCATTTATCAACTAATTTTTGGCAGGATTTTGACTTTTAAAATAGAAAAAAACGGCTTGTAGCTCAGCCGGTTTCATGCGCTCCAAGAGGTCCCAGGTTCGAGTCCCAGATGGCGCAATATTACAGAGTTTGACATGGACGGTAGAGTTAGCTTTCCCCCTTGCGACGACATTAGCCACACTATCCGCTTCGGATCCCTCGGCTTTGTTCTTCATGAGGCTCGCTGGTAGGCTAGCACAACAACCTGTTTAACTATGTAGTAGTACGCTGCTTGGAGCTTAGCTTGTTAGGCTTCCAATTAGTTAATTATTTAATAATATTAAGAAAAATTTAAAACATAAAAAAAAAATCAAATAGTCAGTGAACATTTTTTTTTTTTTTTTTTTGTAAAACAGACGATTCATTCAAAGACTAACCCAAAGGGTTAACATTACAAGAGTTTCCTGCGGAACAACCTAGATATTCAGGAACATAAACACATGAAATTACATTGGCTTGTTCTTTTAAAAGAGATTGTTTGATCATTTGTGGTACATGAACCCATTTCTGTTGAGAAATACTAGAAGATCTAGCCTTCTTTGCGAGCAAATCCGCAGAGGTGTTACCTGTTCTATAAATGAACGTATATCCTTGAAAATTTGTTACTTCAGCCACCAACTTTTTTACTTCATCAAGTAATCTTTGAACTTTCCAAGAGACCGAAGAACTCATCCCATTCAAATAGTCCATTACAATTTTGCAGTCCCCTTCCAAAGAAAAAATTGTTAAGGCCTTCTCCCTCTCCCATTTGCAGCTTCCAAAACTGCTAGTGCTTTGGCTTCTTCAGGAGATGGTAGGTTCGGAAACTACAATAATAATACTGCAAGTACACAGCGTCTGACTAGTAGACAATGGCAAGTACAGGTCGTTCCCACGAGGAGTGTGAAATACCCTACTAACTAATACCAAAAACAAAGTAATCAAATAAGATGATGCTTAACAATTTTTTAGATTTCGGAACAACATGAAATAATAAATAATCGTGACAAAATAGTTGATGGGTTATTAAGGTTTTCGATTTCCACCAATTCAATCATATAAAACTCTACTAATTTCTATTTATTACTCAAGATAAATATCGAAATCAATCTCATGTCCCGGAAGATGTTATATTAAATTCTAAAATATAGTTTATCTGCTGTAACTTCCTTCGCTTCGTATGTAGCGATCCTAAAGCATTACCTATTTATCCTTGCATACCACGTCTAGGGATTTAACCAAAGCACGAAATATCAATTCAAAAGCATAGATAATCAAGAAAATCACATAAACAATTGAGTACCAAGCTATATGAAGAGAAATTACTAGTCAATGAATTATTATCAGAAATATCATCGTAGAGTTTATAAAATTAAATTGGCTTCTATCTAAACCCTAATATGAACTAGCTAGACATGGCTTTCTCAAAAACCATAAAAAAATATAAAATCAATAGCTAATCAAAATGAAATCCAAAGATGAGACTCCAAACCCTAGTCTTCTTTTTACCGTTCACGGCTCTATGGCCGCTTCTGCCTCCTCCTTCTCTTTCTGTCTCTGTTCGCATTAATAGGTGCTGCAAAAATTAACCGGATTCTACAAAAGCCACTGTCTAGGCCCAATACGAGTGCTGACATATCCACTTCTTTCCAGATCCGGCCAGCTGCTTATTTCTTCTTTTCGATCAAATCCCAACAGTCGACACCCACCAGTCAACCAACATCACGTCTCTCCATCTTCGCTGCAAGTAGCCATCAGTTCCTTGTCTCTCTGCCATCGTCTTCCATTCCAATACTGCAGTTCATAATACAACCATCCATATCCAGGCTCAACAACCACTCTCTATTCTGTGCGTAAATCCAGCCACCACATCTGCAATCGAACTATGCCAAACCCCACATGAAACCAAGTCAGCCAGCACCTGAACCATTCTCCATTTTCTAATTCTCGTCACCACCTATTGCTCCCTAGATGCTGCTGACTTAAATTTAGTTTAGCCTTAAAAGTTTAAACTAACCACAGCCAGTTCAGGGTTCTCTGTGTATTATAATTCTCTCTGTCCGTTTATGTCTCAGTCACCGACTCCCCATCGACTGCAACCATTTCATCACCAAAGTCTGTGACTTCTATAATGCAAAAAAGAAGATTTTAATACTACCTGTTTATCCGTCCAACCTCTGATTTGAAATTGAATGTTAATGCATCTTCTTCTGTTTATGTTTGTGACTCCTGCCAGCTAAATGCTATGTTAACAAGTTCAGGTTATCTTCGAACTTGTGGGGGAAATATCCTCTACATGCTATATTTTGAACCGAGTTCCGAATTCCTCATCCCAAGAAAACTAAAATAGGTCCTAAAACACTAACTGGATCAGACTCAGAAGAGTGCAAATCTACTAGTGGGTACATCTTCTTGCTTGGAATACCAAACAGACATGTATAGCTAAATCCACTATGGAGTCTGAGTTTATAGCCCTGAATGGATGCGATGTTTCTGGGAGGAATTCCACTACGGCCCAAGGTCGGGTAACCTCTCACTAAGTTAAGGTTCAATCCTTGGGACACCTTAGCCTATTTTGTTGCCTTATGTTTTATCGTGTTTTATCGACATGTTTTATTATTCATGTGGGGGATTGTTAGAAAAAAAAACAATGTTTTGTTTTAATCAAAAAATGCATGGACCATGTTTTGATCCCAAGACCTATTGCTCCTTAGATGTTTTTTTTTTCATGTGAATGAATAAAACATTAGTCCCATATAGACTAAAACACTAAGAGTTTTAGACTTAAATAGCATTGGTTTAGCCTTAAGGGTATGGCCCTTTGGGTCTTTAGACCTTTGGGTCTTTAGACCTTTGTGTATGGGGAAAGCCCTAGACTATGGCAAGGTTGCCTAAACTTGGCAGCTAGCTCGCTCGGCTCGGCTCGGCGTGGGCGTGGGCGTATCCGACCCATCCTTTATTTTTACTGAAATTTACCACACGCTTCTCCCACACATGTAAAGAATTTTATTCTTTTTGATCAATCTACTCCTGCAAACATTTCAGCTGGCATACATAGTACAGCTCCGAAGCTGCATTTAAATATCCAACTCCATTTCGTTCCCTGAAGTTCATTTCATAATAATGTTTCGGTTGAATTCCCAGCCAATAAGTTCTCAAGACCAGCTGCCCTTGCTTCAATCGAAACTGAACCATCCATTCTCCATCAAGCTGCATTTAAATATCACTCCAGTTCCCTTTCTCATAATAATGTTTCTCCCTCAAGACCACTTCAATCGAAACTGAAAACCACAACACCAGAAAAAAACCACAACACCAGCTCCACTTGCCTTGATCTTCCATGAACAGAAGTAGTTAACTGCCAACAACGACAGCGGCAGTAAACTCTTCATTTCTATTTGCTTTCTCGTTAGCAAGCAGCGACTATCATTCATCTCCACTTCCTTTGCCTGGTCAAACCTCGAGACATTATCTCAATCAATCCCAACTTAGTTCAACTGATCTTACAGCCCAAATATAGCTTATGCTACCACCAGTTTCAAAGCATGTCAACTGTCTCGCTCGAATAATGATGTAACCAGCACCAACATCACATGTAACTCTACATTGCCGATCCATTCTCTTCCGGTTGCAATTGTAATTTTATTCCTTGGCTTCTAAACCTCGTCCCACTGGTTTACACAGGCTCGGGCAATATTTCCCATTCCTGTTGCAACTGTCTTCAGTCACAGATATTTACACGAACTGCAATTAGAACCCAATCCAGTTCTACAGCTTATTTATTCGTCCAAATCTTCGTTCCACCATGGTGCAATCGCTGCCATCTTGAATCCGACAGAAAGATTGAGACCAGCCTCACCTGAACTTCCATCTTCAAATTCAAACCAACAACCCATCCAGTTCTCGTCCAAGCTTAGCACCAGCTGGTCATCATTCACTACACCCAGTACTGCAGTCGGACCTATCCTGCCCAGATCAGTTTGCGTCTGAAATTCCATGTATACACGACGACCATAAGCACCATCGTCTCCTGTAATTATCTCCACCAGTTCAACCAATTATAACAGCAACATCTCGACTAAATTACAGTTAGCTCTACTCCATCCAAGTCGGGTTATAGACCAAACCCTTTTGAGCACGTACAACACCAATCCACTCTTATGAATTCTCAAGCCTTAATCCATTCCGAACAGCTAACACCAGTTGTAACCAACTTCAGCCATCTCTGCATTGTTCCACCTTGTCTTTTCCATCTTCTCACTGCCCTGGAGGGGAATAAGACCCTTGAATCTAACAGCACCCCATAACTGACATCCACAGCTAACATAAGAACCACCTCGAGCTCATCCATTCACCGTTCCAAATCAGTCAACAACCTATAGTCCATCTTCCTTTACGGCAGTAAACCCAGCTCCTTTATAGATCAACCTTCCACAACGCCAGTCGCAGCAATCTCAGCTACCAACTTCACTGACTGTAATTCCATTCTCCATCTTCATTGTTGCTGCGAACCAATTTGTTCTCATGCCTTCTACTCCGGTTACAGGCTTACAGCACCTTCCTGCACCATCGTTCTCTATCATACCAGCCTTAACAGCACTTGATGAACCTCGACCCTTCATCTCCAGCTCAAACAGCAACAACATCAGTTGAGACCACTTTTTCATACACATACAACACCTTTCTTCTCAGTATCTTCTTGTCTCCGGTTGCAGCAGCTGCTTGCATAAGGAACGGGATCTTCTTCTCTTTCTTTTGGTAAAATAAATGAGATGCTTTTCCTGATGCTTAAGAAAGAAATGTGGTGTAAGAGCTGCCACGTCCCACTATTTCTCTAACCCTTCAGTGCCCATCACATTCTTGGCAAACTAAGAAAATTCTTTGTTTTGATTTCTGGCAGTAAACTTGAGTGGTGCACCAACTTTAAGTGGTTAATTAGGCAGCCCACAGCCCATTAAGCTCTGTGTCTCCTTGGCACAGTCAATGCAGCATTGATGCTTTTGTCGCAAACGCCATTCAAATTGCAATTTAGGTGTTTATTCCTCGAATGATCGAATTCACTTGTACTTTCTACAAAAGCACTAAAATAATATTGTTAGCCAAAATATCGAGTATTAGTTAATATAAATATGGGTATAAAATGTAGCACTTACGTGCTTATCAACACACCCACACTTATATTTTGCTAGTCCTCGAGCAAAACAAAAAATATATCCGCTACACAGCTGGATAAGAAGACTGTTTTCTGCTAACCAGCGAGACGGATCCCGCTAAACAGCGAGACGGATTCGCTAAACAGCAAGATCGAGAGATGTCTGCTAAACAACTAGACGAAACCACTAAAGTGGTATAAAGATGTATGTTAAACAACTAGACAGAAAGACCCGCTAAACAGTTGATCATGGAAATGAATGAAAAAGACCCGCTACACAGTTGGTCATAACAATCATAGTAATTTATTTTATTTTTTTTTTAGACCCGCTAAACAACTGGTAATAACATTTAAGAAAAAAGAAAAGACCCGCTACACAGCTGGTCATTTTTTTTTATTTTTTTAAATTCCTAACGAAAGTGCCACTCCCCCACACTTAAACATTACATTGTCCTCAATGTAATTGAGTCATCCAACGTAAAAATTAAGATGAGAGATTTTAAAAAATAAATAAAAGATAGAGTAAAGTGTTAAGTGCATATTTTGCATATATTTAGTGTCGAATCCATGCTAGTAATTGCTTAGTTTCTTGCAAATTATTGTATATTACTTTTGTTTTGTTCTATTTATGTTTTGTTAGGTGAATCATCCGAAAGAAGTGAATTTGCACGTAATTGTACAATAAAAGAAGTTGGATAAAAGTGGAGAAAGGCCAAAGACCCGGTGGAACTCGTTCGAATCTATGAGTCCTTGATATCATCTCGAAGAGGACGAAAATGCGAAGCCAACGATGCCATTCCGATGTCATATAAGAAAGTTATGGGCAAAAGAATAATTTAAACCTGTCGGTTCTCCGGAACTGACGGTCCAACTAGGTGTATTAAAGAAAAGCTCAGTAGCTAAAGGCACCCAATTTTCTACTCAGGGCTGCCACGAAATATTAATAAAACTGTCAGTCTTCTGTGACTGACGGTTGAATAGGAGATGTTAAAGGTTCGTGGTCCATTAACTAATGGCAGTGAGGGTGATGTAGCAGAACTGTTCTTGGTGATGCTGTTCGATGGAAGATATATTCGATCTGCGATTTACGAAACATGGAAGTTATGTTGTGTTGAAGTCAGCTATGGATGGAGTTGATCATATCATATCAGCGATAAATAAACTTGTGATGAGAAGCAATGGAGAAGTTGGCTGGTTCATGGAGTTAGAGCTGCCAGATGTTAATAAAAATGAATGGTCGATGACGCTGTGAAGATGGAAATGACAACAAAGTTCATCTCGAGAAGTTCTACTGTGATATCCGGTCGCTGCCATTGCCAGCGAAGTTGGTGGAGGTCGATAATGTGGTTGCTACGACTGCTGGTAATAGGTTGCTGTCGCGGTTTGTAACGCCCCCTAAGATAACAGCTGACTAATCCAAGAGATTAACTAAATAAAGAGGCACTAAAATCTAAAACATGCACTTAAGCATTCAATTAAGAAATGTGATACAGAACTTAACCCAAAGCTAACCCCGCTCAGAAATATATATACAAAATCTTCTCTCAAATGATAAATATATAATAGTCATTTGGTTTTTAAATAAAATATACAACATAATAAATATAACAGAAGTTAATCAACTAGCGAAGTCAAATTCTGAGCTTCATTTGCACAACCTCGATCATCATGAAACTGAAGTGGGAATAATTAACATTTAAACTTCTAAGTAATCATAGGAAAGATTTGGAAAACAATACATGTTTTTCCGAAACATTAAATAGTGACTAAGTCACTGAAATACTCATACATGTATATGGAACAAACTCCTTCGTCAAACAATGTACTAATATGGTTGTGAACCCCTAAATACCGGCAATTCACACCTATATAGCTATGGATGCCACCAAGACCATGGTGACTAACTCTAAACAATAAAAGCTTAATTAAAGTAGATATAAATGTGAAGGAGCGTATCCTATATACCACAAGTGGAAATTCTCATTTCCCATAACAATTCGTATTGACAAAAAAACAATACAAGTCCTTTCCAAATCGTGGAAAGATTCACAGAATCAACAGGATTATCAGAATGCATTTTAAACAAAGCATGAAATGCACGGACAGACAATGCATGAGTTTGTTAAGCATGAACTTTTATAAAAACAACAATAATGATTACAAAAGAGTCAAATGCATTCTCACACCTTTCTGATGACAAGCCACGCCTACCTCGAGATCCACGATCCACTGGTTCATCCTTTGAATCGATCGTTGTTAATACTAACTATTGATCAAAGAAGTATTCTAAGAATCTATCCAAAGTGGCTCACACAAGAATTAAACAAGTCCCTCTAAGCCCAAGTCCACTAAATCAACTAACGGCCACTAACGGTCAAAGTTACGGTCAAGGGTCAACTAATAGTCAACATCAGTCAAAGGTTAAGTCCGGGTCAAGGTACATTGAGTCAAGTCAAAGGTCAACTGGTCAAGGTCCACTGATTTAAAGTCTGGTCAACTGATTCAACTCAGTCAGATGGACTGAGTCAGCTAAGCATTTAATCAGACATCTGACTGGGATGACTAACAGGTAACAATTTTAATTTAGACAAACTTCAACTCTAATCTTATAATCTCCACTTCTTGTTTAACAAGACAACTTCAATTCAAATACAACATAACAATGAATTTCATTTACAATAAAAATTTCAATTACCTGCAATATGCAGTTCCAAGCTTTTCACATCCAACACTATCTACAACTCTATAATCAACCATCTAACTTCTCTTCATTCAGTTCTACCAGATTGTTCACAAATATCAACTTCAGCTTAACGCTTTAATCATACCTTTAATGCATATAAACTTCATAACTCACTTAAAATTCAAATACAAATTACCTGTAATTATAGTACCAAGCAATACTCAGCTTCTTCCAAATTCAGTTCACTCCCTCAACTGAACTGTTAAACAACTCCTTAAACCACCAACACACACACCCAACCAATTCTAATTTCATCTCCACCAGTCTCATTTCTATTTCAATTCTGATATACAGATTATCCATTAATCACTTTAACTGTACAACAACCTTGTTCAAGGTTTAGTTGTAATACCACAACTTCATTACCCTTCATATTCCATTCTCCTTGCACCTACAACAGTTCATACACCCATCTCAGTAACACTGCAAACTCCATGAACCAAAACACCATAACCACTACCAAATAACAACTCTGTCTATTCTTGTCTCTACAACCATACAATCCATTACACCACTACTGTCAGCAACAATGGAATTCTTATTCTTTATGATAACTGACTTCAACCTCCACTGAATACAAGCAATCACTTATCTCAACATCTATTCCATGTAACTCAACAACAAACTCCATTCCCATTTCATACTAACACCAACATCCAAACACATAACAAAAACATCTAAACACATTTCCCCTGCAACTCCCTACCAACACCATCAATTCAATTCAAACAACATCTTCAATAACTCAATCCAATTACCATCCATTATGTTTTAACTGTAACTGAAATATCATCTCAACAACATCAAATATTCATATACCCTAACTAAGATAGTAACTTCATGAACATCTCATAATCCATCTCAACTCGGACACAATCACAGAGTCTCAAAAATTATGAACATTCAAATCAAAATACTAACAATTGAGACAATTAGAGACTTACCAACAATAGTCTTCCCTGAATTGTTGTTCCTTCACCCACTGATGCTGAAACTCTAATTTTCATCTCCCCTGAGTTTGAAATAGCTTTTGAAGCAACACCACCGTCATCAATTATTCTCTAAAATTAGTCTTATATTCTCAATCTCAAATAAAAACCTAAGTCTTCATCATCACCATCAACCCTCAGATGAACCCTAAATCGATTCTTAATCCCCAATTCGAGTTCACAACATCCATTCAACTCCTCAATTTCATCTCCCTTGGCTTTTATCACAACCCTAATTCAATTTATGAGAAGCCCTAACTCTGATTCTTCATGAGAAGATCCTCTGAAAATCAATTAAAAGTCAACCCAATCATTCTTAATCTTCTAACAACTCAATCCACTAATCAGTTCCACGAAAACTCAAAGCAAACTCTAAAACCCTAACTCAGATTATCTGTTTCACATTTTTTTCATCGAACCCAATTCATCAACACCACTGTTAACGTTCATAAACTGATCTACTCATCTTTCCTTGATCTCAAAATTCCATTTCATCAATCAAAACTCACACATAAGAATAACAGAGGAACGAGAGAGAAAAAGAGAAGAATGAAGAAGAAGAAGAAGAAGAAGAAGAAGAAGAAGAAGAAGAACGAGAAAGAAAGAGAAGAAGAAAGTTGAATGAGTTATCTGCTCGACTAGATCTGATAAGGCCAAAGTAAAATGATAAATATACTCTACAAAATGATATGGGGAGCCCATGTCGGCTAAGCTGCAAGATGACTATTTTTCCCTTTCTCATAATTTTGATAATATCTTCTTCGTATGATATCCGAATGATACATTCAAGTAGTCCATTCCGCATAACTTCTCGAGATCTATCTAGTGATACTAGTTTTGTATCTAGATCGTTGTTAGATTAATTTCTAATAATTAACATTCGTGTTAGACTAATCGAGTTATTATCGTCTAATTCATTTCTTGACTGGTCTAATATCGTTGACGAGCTTGAGGGTCCTTACATTCTCCCCACTTTATTTTATTTTCGTCCTCAAAAATCAAACCATCCTTCTGGTCTTAAACAAATCCCCACCTTATAGAATAATCTCATCTCTTGTCTAAGCGCAAACAACATAAAATATAGCACAAACCTATATGGCTCTACAACTAAAATCTAAAATTTGTAGCTCTAGGTTCAATTACGCTGATTTAAGTTATATCCAAGAGGGAAGTCTAAGTTTCTTACACTGATTTCTATTATAGAAAACTATTAGTTTCTAAGATCCACACACTAATTTCTATTCTATAAAATATCTATCTCTAATTACAAGGGAGATTCCTATGAATCTTTCTGAGGTTGAAACTATAGGTTCTCTAAAAAGAACTAATTCATCCTTCTATAATCGGTCATCTCTAAATGTAGTTGCCCTGTCAAGGTTGGACAATCCCAATAATGCCTTCCTACGAACAGAGAAAACACAACCTTCACTATTCCCCAGTGCTGGATTAACTAATTATTAATTTATTAAGATTAATTAGTCTCTAAACTTTTATCTTAATTGGTGTAATTTAAAATTTTACTTCATAAACAGTTCACATCCTTTTAAGCAATTTTTAATCGTCAAAATTTATTTATTTTTATTTTTTTATTTGTCATTGTTATTATTTTTTATTTATTTTAATGGAATTTCAAATGAAACTATATTATTATAACTAAATAGAGTTTAAAGAATGCGCAATTGGGGATATCAAAACTAATTGGGGGATATAGCTACATGACAAAAACGATGTCCCAATAGCAATTCTGGGTGACCCCCTATGTAATTATTTTTTTAATTCTTAATCTAGCCCTCACTAATCATGTTTAGTGGTTAATAATAATTAGTAAATTCTTAAGTATTTGGGGGATAGATTAGTGTGTGTTTTTATTTTAATTTGTGTGAGTGAGGAGTAGAAGGAGATGAAGAAAAAAATTGAGTGGAATTCTTTTTGTTGAAAATGGAAGATGATTGTGATGAGAGAATTGCTGCTAAGAGGTAGAAAATTTGATTTTTTTCTTCTTTGAATCCACCATTTTTGCAGCTGAAAAAGCTCGGTGCCGGCATTTGTTGGAAATTTTCATAAATTGTTTGCCACTTTCCGGGGGGGTTCGGGGGGGCGTAGCCCCAACGAGACTTTGTCTCGTTACAAAAATTTTCAGGTTTTGATCTTCAAAACCTATTTTTTTTGTTATAATCAGTCCACTTCCGGCACAGTTATCTAATTTTCGAGCATGCCGGAACTACTTCCGGCATGGTTTTGGCATAAATTTCTATGCCGGAACATGAACAAAAGTATCCAGAAGATTGTTTTTTTTTCACTTGACTACCGACATGGATAGTCTAATTTTCGAGCATGCCGGAACTCAGTACCGGCGTGGTCTTCATCCTAAATAACCATGCCGGAACTTAGTACCGGCGTGGTCTTCATCCTAAATAACCATGCCAGATCGAGGAACCCAAAGATCGTCATGGTCTCCATCATAAATAACCATGCCGGAACTCAGTACCGGCATGATCTACATCACTTCCGGCGTGGTCTTCATCCCTACTGAATGTAAAAAAAAAAAATCAAAGTTAGAAATGGGGGATATATGTATTGGTTGAAGAACGATGAAGAAAAAAAAACGAAAACCTAAAGGACTACTGGAACTAATGTTAGAAATGGGGGATATATGTTTTGGTTTTTGATTTTAATGTTTTAGGGGAAAGGGTATAACAGTATTTTCATAAAGTTTTTTAATTAACCAAAGGGTATTTTAGTACTTTCATATCAATTGGTCACCCCTTAGCCGAAATCATGGGGTGGGGGAAGTAATTCATATCCCCCAATTAGTTTGGGCTATCATCAGAGAAATCCCAAAGTTTCTCTTTTACATTATAGACAGAAAACTTTCGAGTCAACCATTATTGACGGACAAACTCGGTTGTCCTTTCATATTTCTTAAGTTTCATTTTTTTCTTCCAATCTTACCCCTCAACCATAGTTAATAAGTCAACTATAGTTACTCCCCAAATAGATTTGGTGTATGGATAGTTTTGAAAACCCGAATCTTATAGATTACGGATAAAGCAAATTCTGGCTTTCCACCACAGGGCTCCAAAGTATACCCAATTTATTTTGTGCGACAAACAAACAAGTATACCCAATTAATTTTGTAAGACAGTTTTCAAAGGGGCTTCCATTTTATTTTACACAACTTTCTCACATGCGTAGCCAGTTTATTTTATGCGACCAGCGGAAACTCAGTAGAAAAAAAGCACGGATAAATAAATAAATAACACGATTAAAATGAAAAATGGTCATTCATGACGGCGAAGGTACGTTCTATCATTGAGTTAAAAGGATTTATCAACAAGCAAACACCCCATGGGAAACGTAAATCCATTGCAGATTATTTATAATGTCCAAAATCACACACTAACATAAACAAGAACCTTATGTGCAACGATAAACCATGTATGAAATACATCAACAAACACAGCTCTTCGCTTCTGCGACGTCTTACCATCTTGGGTAGGAAACTTGCAAACACTGCGATGCAAAACCACTGTACCAACCTCGACAATACCAGACCAATCATCACAACTGGGATTGCATTCTTCTCACTGGTTATTGGTTTAAGAAATGAAACCAAACATTGTGCCTTGCAGCAAACCAGTGTCTTCTCAGACATATCAAACATACATACATGATATCTTTTTGGTGTCAGCCTGAAGAGCAAAATACAAACATAAAGATCAATCCGGAAAACTCTGTGTTTCCACGAACATATTGCTGACTAGTGCTTGATTGAACATGGATGTGATAGCCACGTATGAGATCAAATTTTTATTCTATTTGATATCAATTATAGTTGGAAACAGTTGAGTGAGAACAGCTAGACGTACCTGATACCCATGGGCTTCAACAATGAAGTGTAGACTTGGAAATTGGCAGAGACTTCATATTAACTGCAGAACACAAGGTTAATTAGGCTCTTAAAAGATTAATTAGTACAAAAATAATTCTCCAAAATTCAGATAAAACCATTTTAATTATCTTCAAACACCAGCGAATTACTCAAATTAATCCATGAATTAACATCTGATCAATATAAATTAGCATATATATCCTAGAGGGAAGGAAAACAAAGGAAATGAGCATCACTGCATAAGGGTGTGACATAGGCGAACACACTAAAGAAAAAACTCACATTGCAGCAATAACAAGGGAAACAAAAACGACATTAGTAGTCCAAGAAAACAAGCAAAGCCATGATAAGTTCATACCTAAACAACCTATCGTCAATTTAATTTTCCCACCTCAAGTGGCGACTTAAAGAGATCATCCATCATCAAGGCTAAGTGTTTGTCCTGCATCAAGAAGAAGTTAGTTTATCCATACTAAAAGAGTGGCCAACATTGAATATGATTAAAAATAAGGGCCAGAAACAAAAAAAAAAACTCCAACGCACCTTTTGCTATTTCTTATCTTTGACTACTGCAGACTGCCTTGCCTTGGAGTGACTGGGTTGTGAGGCATAATGAACAAAATGAGCACAAAAAGATGTAACACCAGTTTTTTTTTTTTGCATGTAAGTACATATTAGCCATAGTAATGCCATAACCCGTAGAATAAAATTATCCAGATACATGCTTAAATGTGTATAAACCAAATCCCTTTCCCACTATTTTTCTCCTGTGTAACTTTTTCGGCTAAGAATAATACAGTAATAGAAACTAGGGGAACGTATGAGCTTGTTACAAGTTATAACAAAGGCAGTGAATTTCTAGGGTATACGCACAATAAAAGTACCACTTTGTATTCCTTAAGAGGTAGAATCAAAACCAAATTGACACAAATAACATAATGAAATCATGTCGTTGACAAAGGACAAAATTAAAGACAAAAATTGTATAACCTGATAACCCGACAGGTATAGGAAGTTCAAAAATAAATATGGCTTACGCAAATGGAGAGGAACGGTGACCAACTGACCTTGTAAAACACATCGGACCAATCAAGTCTCTGGTCATCTGATTTGACAAAGTTTTGCCCAAATCCATCACCATCTCCTTCTTTCTGACCATACTGTGTTTAAACATTCATTGGAAGCTTAAAAAACCTCTCAATATCTCTGGTTTACCACCTGCAACAACATTAAGGCAGATTAGCATTTGCTAATACTAATAACTAGTAATAAAACCCAATTACTGGATGCAATCACAATGCTTGTATGCATGACATATATACCTAAAATAAACCCCGTTCCTTGCAAGCAGAACGAAGGCTACCCAACTCTAACTTTTTAGTTATGGATTCTGGAGATATTAAATTTTGCAAATAGATCATAGGAACTGTTTCATCCATTATCGACGGACAAACAATAATAATTGTGATTTCAAAACCAGCTAAAAACTATAGTGATATACATAGATACGAAAAATAAAATACTGACTAGAATCCGATCCAAAAAAACAAAAAGAAACACGAGAAGCACTGATCTAATAGTTAAATGAATAAACAAGCAGACTCAAGTCCAAAATATAAAAGAGTTATAGCAAAAATCTCACGCCCTTGTTCATTATCGGGTTGGATGCATATATTCAACTCAAACACTGGCCTATTGACACATACCAAACACTTAGATAACGCACCTAAACTTTAACTACTAAAAATGAGAGATTACCACAAATTAAAATTTCCAAATATTGGCAACAAATTGAAACCGAGCTTTACCTTGTTGTTACTCGTCTTGGGTTTGTCACTGTTGTTTCTTTGCTGCACCTGTAAAAGAATTCGTAGTGCCGCATAGACATCAAAGTGACTTGTTGTCTTTTCCAATTCAAATTTAGCACTGAAATAAAAAATCTAAAAAGCAACAAAGCCGCAGCTAAAGCTCACAGAATTCCTAGTGCCTTATACCACTAGATCTGCATGATACTTGCTGGAATTAGAACCCCCATTCAAGCACACTAAATTTGTCTGCTCTGTGCAAGAGAAATCACCAAGAAATGCAGAACAAGGAACAAAAATTGATACAAAATAAAAGAAATTAAAGAGTAAACTAATAACCTTACATGTAGTTTGCGAAACAAGAATCACATGGTTCGCTCTTGCCTACCGACTGGCTAAAATCGAAGCTTCAAAAAAAAATCTCCTCAATACTTGCATGTTCAAAACCCTAAAAAATGAACAACAAAGTGAAAACACAAATTAATTCAGTCAAACTATAGAGTTTCTAGAAAACCCGTTCAATCATAAAATCCATATTTTAATTTCACATAAAAACAACTAAAATCTCTAATATAATCTTAGTGCAAAAAGAAAAAATCTCATCTTTAACAACTAAATACATAATAGATCTCTATAAACCAGAAGAAATCAACTGAACTTACTGAATAAGAATGGGAAACCCTAAATAATTTGAAAATTGCAGTAGCCAATCAACAAAACTAAGAATGCGATTTTCTTTACAATATTCTTTGTTAATACTCCTTACACTGCTAATCAATACGCCCTGTGAAAATCGGTGGTTTCTGTTAGAGATAAATTATTATTGGGGTCGTATAAACTATCTGTATTCCAACTGAATGTTGGTGGCGGAGTTGGTAGTGGTTATGGAGGTATTCTTGGTGGCGCAGATGGTGGTGGTACAGGTTATGGTAGAAATGGTGAAGTCGGTGAACCCAAATGAGAAAAAAGGAACATCAGTGTGATAGAAGAAGAAAGGGATAAAAGTGGAACAGGGAAGTTGATCGCAGGGAAGTTGGGTATTGTTTCAGGTTACGGGTATAGCTTATTAACTTTACTCACTGCTGGTTTGGTTAAGTTAACAATAAGGACTACAAGGTTATTTAATACCGATTCTCTAACTACCCACTCCCCTGATTTGACTCTGTCCGTTCATATAGGAAAACTCAAACCTCACCCTTCTGCCCAGCAAACTAGAAACCTTTGGATTTCTCTAATGATAGCCCAATTAGTTTTGATATCCTCCAATTGGGCGTTCATTTTAAATTCATGCACTAATTAAGAATGACTTAATAATGTTATAACCAGTATCCAAATATAAATTTATACCTAATTGTTTATTTCATTATGTGACTTGATGTAAGCTAATAACCGCTAACAGTTTATCATAGTTGTTTGGTATTAATATTTTATTATTATTATCACATTTATTTCTTATTTCTTAGACCGATAAAAGTTAATCGTAATTAATCGTAATGCCAAGTTTAAATTTCATTATTAGTACTAGATTTGATTTGGTCTAACTTTATTTTCTTAAGTTCATATTATTGTTAAATAATCCTTAAGTTGTACTATTAATAAAATTATATTTTTGCTATTACCATTCTATAATTATTATTCAAATGATATTTACAATGATTTTAAATTTTATAGTAATTGGTACTATACAGTATTATTATTTTCTTATCATATCAAAAGTTATTTTCTTAATTAGATTATCACTTTCATTATTGTTTTATCAAATTTTCTTATTTGATTACTAGTGTAACTAACATACAATTAAAATAATTGTTTAGTAATGATACTTAATTTAATTTTATTAAGCTCTAATCTTGTAAATATAATTTTACTTTCACGAAAAGATTGATATAACAGATTTTATTTATTCAGATTGAATCTGTATATTATATCTTATTTAAAGATTTGCATTAGTAATTTAATATGATTTAAATTTGCGTCTGCATAAAATTTATAATATATCCTAATGGTCTTTAGATTTTGCTATTATTAATAAGTATCTTTTCCATAGGAAAATTTTATTCTCCTTTAAGTCTAATTTTGTTCTAAGCATTCAAGTATTATAAATATCTCTTCATGTGTATAATTTTGTATTTTATTGAATCATTTGTTGGACTAAAAATAATCTAGGTGTAGGATCGTTAACCAGTTTAATCTTTATTTTATGTCTTATATGACCTCACTTTCTTAATCCTATTTAATAAGTCTTATATTATCAATCTGGTTTAAACGCAAAACACAAAACACAAAATTCAAATTTGTTATTAGTTAACTTTGTAAAGTTTAATTGTATATAAGCACTAATAATTTTCCACGGATATTTGGGCCGACCGAGCGAAACGAGGGAGGACCTTATATGGTGACTTTGTGTCAATGTGAAGCGTGACATTTTTTTTTCAATTGGACAAAAAAGATTGGATTTGGTGTAACCAAAAAGGACGTAGGTGTAATTTTTTTAAAGAAGGGGAACTAGATATAAAGCCAAATTTTATTATAATTTCTTATTCTTTAAGGGTATAATTGGTAACCAAACTTTAAAATAACATATCTAAAAATCCGTGTCTTGGAGTTTTGCAGATTTTATCTCGTTGGAAAGCTAATAAAAAAAAACCTATCCAACGAGCATAAACAACTATATCAAATTTAGGGTTTTTACGGAAAAATCGGAGGGATTTATCATTTTAGGCACAATTTTGAAAATAAATGTATATCATTTATGCACAAAGGATATACTATAATATTTTTTGTAATAATATTTTGGTTTATTCATCAACTAATTTTCCTTTGCAACTAATAAAACGATGTACTCTTCCCTTTCAAGAAAGTGATACTTTCACTTTAGGCACACATTTTCTTTTACAGTCCAATTGCAGCAGTATTTATTTTTTTCTTCGGTCGGCCCTCCCCACCGTGGCAACGGTCATCTAGTTAATCATAATTATTATTTTATCGTTATATATTTGTTAATGAGATTTTAATTTAAGTTATATTCAATATAATATTAATTTAAATTCTAACAATTTAATTTCGTCATACTAATTTTCCATTTCAAAAGATGATTAAATCTGTTTACGAAGATCCTAACAATATTAGAATTTATTTTCTTTTTATTCTAATATTACACTAAATATTCGATTGCTATTATTACTATTTCATGTATGTTTGTTTCATTTAAAAAGATTTACTAGATCATTTGTTAGTCTAAAGATAATTTCGGTACAAAATTACTAACAAGTCTAACGCCTAACAAGTATTATATTAATTATATAGTTTAAACGCATAACATATATCTCTAATTTAATCGTAAATCGCATTACCAATTTTCCATAATTAATTAACCATAATTATTATAATAGTAATTATAAATGATAATAAAAGTAATGAAAACTTTAAAGAAAGTTTTGTTAGCATTTATCAATTAATATCATGTTGGGCATAACTTAACTAAAATTCATTAAAGATATATAACGATAAAATTGATTTCATATCTCAAAACCCTAACTTCAGAACCATATCATCAATTTATAACGGCTTCATATCAACGACCATACCATCTTCTCCATCATCTAATCAACGTCATTAAGAAATTCCCTTAATTCAATCTCACTCAAAGCTCGCTAAACCCTCACAGGTGAAGTACATGAGAAGAAGAAGAAAACGAGAAGAAGGAAGAAAGAAGAAGAATAAAAGAGAAGAAGAAGAGGAATACGAGTTTATCCTCTCTGTTCTAGGACAAGACCAATGACAATGCTAAAGGGAATCACCCAAATGATATGGGGAGACCAGGTCGGTTAGAATGCTAAAAGATTAATTTGCCTTTATCACTATCTGATAAATTCTTTTTCGTCCGGTGTCCGACTGACATGTTCGAATATTATATTCTGAGTAAGTTTTCGAGCTCTATTCAGTGGTACTGGTTTCATTTCCAAATCGTTGTTAGATTAATTTCTATTAATAAAAATCTATATTAACTAATCGAGTTATTATCGTCTAATTCGTTTCTTGACTGGTCTAATATCGTTGACGAGCTTGAGGGTCCTTACAGTTTGATGGAATGATGGTGGACGGAGATGGATGGGTCGAGATATAAAGCCAGGGATGGAGTTTATAGAGTCTGAAAAAGGCAATGATGGTTGTCAGTGATCAACGGAGATGAACGATGAAGCTGAGATGATGGCAGAGAGCTGGTGATTGATAGATGGAAGAGGTTAACAGAGAGGGTTACTGTTGAAGGTTGAGAAGAGTTCGAGTAATAACAAGGCAGTGATTGATGGCTGTCACGATGGAGATAACTCGCAGAGAAATAGTTGAAACTCGAGCTCGGTGCTGGGAGATGTTGTTAGATGGTAGTGGTCACGAATGATAATTGGTGGTGCAGCTGATGATGCTCGAGTGATAGCAGTGAAGAGTAGAAGCTCGTAATGGTGATGTTGGAGATGATGCAGTGAACGAAACAGAGTTTGATAATGTCGTATCAGTGATTGATCATGACTGGTTAAATGGTGGTGGTTGAGCTGGATTGAAGACGTGGAATGTTGATGGACAGAGTCTATTTGCAGATGAAGATATGGGTGTGTTTAATGGAAATGGAAGAACTCGTGTTGGACATGAAGAACATGTTCGGGTCTACAGTTCAGAGAATAGGTAACGGTGACTGAACTTCATGGGCAAAGATTGATGTAGACTACTGAGAAGGACCTGATGTTTCTGCTCATGTTTCGATAGCAGTAGGAAGATATGAAGATGAGTTCGACTTAATGACACAGTGAAGAAAAGAAGCTCATAACGATGCTGCTACTAAACGAGAAAATACACTCGAGTAAACAGGGGAGGTGGTCGAGTCAGGGAGTTAACCGAGATTAGAGATGAATTCAGGGAAGTTTACGGACGGAAAGTCCTAGCCGTGATAGAGAAAGAAAAAAAAACAAAACATCTAGGAGAACATACGGATGGGAAATCCCATCCGTAAGAAGAGAAAATAAATAGGCTGTTAGTTATGGTTAACTGACAAGCCAAAAATATAAGCGGGTTGGGCTTTACTATTCATGTGAAGCCCATAAAGGCTGTTGGACGTGGGTTTTACTATTTCACACGAATTTGGCATGATTTTGGTAGATTTTTGGCTAGTTTGGGCAACCATTCGACACGAGAATTAAGCACGGGCACTTCTACTCTTGGACACCTATATAAGAGACACCTCTTGACCTAATCCAGATGATATCTACACATCTCATAATACACTTTGGTTCTTCATAAAATATTTTATGGTTTACCCCTTTAGGGGGAAACCGGGTAATTGTGTAACCATGAGAAGCTAAACTTTCTTTGATTGATGATGAATTCAATATTCTAGCGTGAAGCTTTATTATTATATAAATCTATTCGGAGTTTTAATCACATAATCGTTTGTTTTCACTATTTCTAGGGTTTATGATTGATTAATTAGATTGTTTGGAGTGCATGATGGATTAATCTTTTGATCATTATATTGCTAGTAAAGGGTTAGGATATCCGTGTAATTGTTGAATAATCCTTACACAAATAGAGAACGTGATACCTCGCAGAGGGATTCTGTGGAGCAATCGTGTGTGAAGACAACACTAGTAAGTGGACCTTGCGCTAAAAGTCCAACTACTAGGATCAACCTAAGTTCACATAACTTAAAGCTTCCGTTGGGTTACACCTTGAGTACGCTACTACTTGGTAGTTCAGTTGGATAGTATTTGATATGCGAGCGCTTCGGTATCAAGTTACATAAGGGACTTTGGGGATAGCACTGCGCCAACTGCTTTCCTACGGTTGGTGATGAATGGTTCTAACGAAGATAGATAAGTATAATAATCCAGTTATCGCTTGGTAACAGCGAAGGATTCCTTGATCATCTTTTTATTTTATTTGTTATTATTTTTATTTTACTTTAAACCAATCCCCCTTGTCTTTTATTATTTTGCTGAACTAAATAACATATCAATTACACTGCTCTTCGTTGGAACGAACTTGACTTCCATTATATTACCAGTTAATTAGTGGAAAATATCTTGATTAATTTGTTATGGTTACGACACGCATCAAATTTTGGCGTTGTTGTCGGGGAGCAGTTGCTAATTGATTTATTATTTGTTTAGCTTGTTTTATTTTTTGTTTTGATTTTCTATTTCTTGTGAGTCGTCATGTTTCCTTATGGAAATAACATATACGGAGCACAAGATCAGACATATAATTGTGGTAATCAATATGATTTTCAATCTCATTCATATGGCAACTACCAACCATCCTATGGGTATAATCAAAACCAATCTTTTGGCTATGATCAATATCCCACGGAGCCTTATGGATATTCTCATACATATCAACAACCTTATGACGGGTATGTAAGTGAGCAAACACAAGGATGGGAGGATAGTTGTGCTTCTAATGATAATTCTTCTAGTCTTGCAGATCTGATGCACCAATTTATAGATAATTTGGATCGAGATAACCAACAGATGAAAGAGTACCGTCAAATTATGGATGAGTACAACAAAAAGACTGAAGATACGCTTCAAGAACTTCAAGAGGTTATTGACAACCTAAGAAGTGAGATGGATCAAATGAAGAAGGAAATAACAGAGGAAGAAGTTTGGCCTCAAAATCAAATCAATTCCGACGTTCCCATGATCAATAATGGATATACGATTCATGAGTATCCTGAAGATGAGCAACCTTTGGAAAATCCTTGCAATAATGGTAAATTTATTCCAACTCCGGATCATAATAACGATCACTCGCCTATTCAAAATGAGGAGAACAGATATGACATAACCGTTGTTATCAATGGTGTAACGTACAAAAGTGAAGATTTTAGGATTTGCACCAATGAACTATACTTTTTGGGAGAGGATTCTGATTCCGATAACGAGGTTGTTGACAAGATGATGATTTGGAATGAAACCAAATTGATTGAAGTTGTGGAAGACCTAATTGATCTAGTCGATGATGCTGAGATTTCGGTTGAAGCAGAAATTAAGAGTTTGATAGAGGACCATGATATACTTAAGGTAAATAATTCAATGAAGTTAATTAAGAAAGACAAGGATCTCGAACAAGGTTTGTCTAATCCTTTACATAATTCAATATCTATTGATCCTTTCCATCCAATTGAAGTAGATTCTAAAAGAGTTGTTAACCCAACTTTTAGGAAAATACCTCACTTAGGATTGGAGTTATGTGCTTCCAAAGTTTTAACGGATTATTTTGCTTATAAGTATCCACCATTTGATATTTTTGATTCTAATAGTTTACAGGTTCGCCATGCTGAAGAACCTTTTGAAGTTCCCGAATTCTATGTTCTCTATCCACTTTCGAGTGTAGAAAGGACTAAGTGTGGGGGAAACTTCAATAAAGTGATAGCTTCAGTATTTATATCTTGTGCTAATGTTTTTATGAAGCTGTTACTAGAATTGAAGATTATTTTCTGGGAAGTCTACCAGATTTTCAGATTGTTGGTATATGGACGATAACAAGAGAGTCGGGCTGACGACTTTAAACCAAGCGCTAAATGGGAGGCAACCCATAGGTTTTGTATCTTAAACCCTTTTATTTTTTGTTTTTATTGTTTTCATATCATATTTGCATCCCCATGTTTAATTTCATTGAGTCTGTAATCTATCTTAGAAGAGAATTATGACGAATACCTTTTCGTCAGAAAAATTCAGACTGCGCGTAGTTCAGTCCGGATACCATACTATCAGACCATTTATCAAAACACTATTCCCTTTTGACACTGTGTAGAAAACACGTAGAGGAACAACTTTTGTGAAATGGAGTTTTTCCAAATTCCTTACCAATTTGCACAGTTTTTGCGTTTTATCTGCTGTTACGTTAGAATTCAGAACTTTCGGTTTTACACATTGAGGACAATGTGAAGTCTAAGTGTGGGGGAGTATTTTGCATATAGATTTTTCAAAAATTTTCATAAAAAAACCTTCAACTTGTAAAGATTTTAGAGTCACTAGCATACTTCTAGGTATGTTTACTTAGAGATTCTGACCGACATAACTGAACTTGGAAGTGTTAGGGAACTACATTCGGATTTCTTACGAATTGGAGTGTTAAATAATGGATTTAATCATGGCGGTGATGCAAATTAGGTGCAGGGAGAAATGCATTATTAGAGTTTCTGATCAATCATTAGTGGAGACTACCCATTTTCATATCAACCTAGGCACCAGACCAAATTTTCTTAGTAGCTGACTAAAGAGCTTTCTTTTGAGTGTGTGTCACCGTACGTTAATTCCGGGTAGAATGGTGAGTGCTAATTTTGTCTCATGAGTGCTAATTTTGTCAATCATGAGGGTGACGTCTATAGATGAAAACCACCTTCTTGTAGTTTGATTTGCAGTTAGCACCATTATCTCTCTCTCTCACCAACAACAGATCCATAGAAACACCATCATCATCAACAAGGGAGCGACATCAAATCTATAAGGAAAGTTGAAGACGTTTGAGGTTTACAAGCAACAATACAAGGAAGAGCAAATTTTATATCCAAGTAAAGCAACATACAATGAGCAGATTTTTATATACATGTTGAAGACTTACACATAAGGAACGGAATTTTATATCAAAGTATGAAGACTTATTTACAAGAGTGAAGAAAATCAAAAGATGAGTTATTGAAGTTTATGATACGAATGCATTACAAGTTGTGAAGATCAAAGTGGTAACGTACTTCTTTTCAATCTCTTCAAAAAAAAAAAAAAAAAAAAAGAATACAATAATACAAAAAGAAAAGAAAAGAAAATATAGAAAAAGAAAAAGAAAATAATATATACAAAGAGATTTGCATTTAGGTTGTTATTTGTTCAATAAGGCCATGTGGAAGAAAAATATATAAAGAAGTTTCAAGCAACAAGGAAATTGAGGAAAAGAGTACAAATTGTCGAAGTTCTAAAAGTTCAAGAGTTTATCATCAACAGTTGAAGACCGAAGAACAAGAAGACGAGCCGAAGGAAGACGTTTCTATTGGATGTTGTGAGAGTGGTGTTTTCATCATTGCAATCAGATGTGAAGGTGGTAAGTACTCTCATCCTCTATTTTTAATAATAATGGTTGATTTCCTTTCTTAGAGATCATCAGAAAAATATCTTTGTTTTCCACGATTTTGTGGAGTCTCCAGAAATAATTCGGAAGGTTACCTTCCCACCATTCAACGTGTGTAGGATTTTTATCTTCATTCCTACATGCACACATGTGAGACCCATAAAAAAGCCGTCTTATTGAGTGCAAATATCATAAAATCCTTTTAAGTGAGGCAGAAGTCGAGGCGAAATGCTTATTGATCGTTCTCAAACATGCATTTCTCTCATTATGGTGTGGTTATTTCTCACTCAAGATTAAAGAATGAATATGTTCTTTGGTATTTCTAACTTCTTATTACTAGCATGCAGAAGTTCTATGTCCTCATAGCTCTTTGGATGCTTGGGAAGCTGGAACGCTTTGAAGTTGGAGTAGGTTTTGTGGGTATATCTCTCGTAAGCCCTCATGAGACTATAAATCGTCCACTAGGGACACCTAGGGGTTTAAAGGCCTGTTATTCATGCTAAGAGTAACCGTATCCTCGGCGACATGGAGTTGTTGTATTTAGATAGTTTGCTCGAGGACTAGCAAAAGTCAAGTGTGGGGGAATTTGTTAAGTGCATATTTTGCATATATTTAGTGTCGAATCCATGCTAGTAATTGCTTAGTTTCTTGCAAATTATTGTATATTACATTTGTTTTGTTCTATTTATGTTTTGTTAGGTGAATCATCCGAAAGAAGTGAATTTGCACGTAATTGTACAATAAAATAAGTTAGCTAAAAGTGGAGAAAGGCCAAAGACCCGGTGGAACTCGTTCGAATCTATGAGTCCTTGATATCATCTCGAAGAGGACGAAAACGCGAAGCCAACGATGAAAGAACGATGCCATTTCGATGTCATATAAGAAAGTTATGGGCAAAAGAATAATTTAAACCTGTCGGTTTCCGGAACTGACAGTCCAACTAGTAGGTGTAATAAAGAAAAGCTCAGTAGCTAAAGGCACCCGATCTTCTACTCAGGGATGCCACGGAATATTAATAAAACTGTCAGTCTTCTGTGACTGATAGCTGAATAGGAGCTGTTAAAGGTTCGTGGTCCATTAACTAATGGCAGTGAGGTTGATGTAGCAGAACTGTTCTTGGTGATGCTGTTCGATGGAAGATATACTCGAGCTGCGATTTATGAAACATGGAAGTTGTGTTGTGTTGAAGTCAGTTGTGGATGGAGTTGATCATATCATATCAGCGATAAAGAAACTCGTGATGAGAAGCAATGTAGAAGTTGGATGGTTCATGGAGTTAGAGATGCCAGATGTTAATAAAACTGAATGGTCGATGACGCTGTGAAGATGGAAATGACAACAGAGTTCAGCTCGAGAAGTTCTACTGTGATATCCGGTCACTGAAATTGCAAGCGAAGTTGGTGGAGGTCGATAATGTGGTTACTACGACTGCTGGTAATAGGTTGCTGTCGCGGTTTGATGGATTGATGGTCCATTCCAGACCTTTCAAGACCGATTCGGATTCTCGATGCTATTATATATACTTCCTTGGATATATTGTTACTTGGGTCACTATTACCTTGATTGTCTAAGGAAAAAAAAACTTAAAAACCTCAAGTTCATGCTATTTACATGTTTTGAGAAAGACTGGGATGAATATGATCCAGTCAATTCTTTATACAGATTTTGTTTCAAAAATAATTTGGACCTTTGATGATTGGTTGCGAAAGAGAGAGAAGGTCTTCTAAAATTGTTCTTAGGTATGAAGATATAAAATACGTTCCTTTTTTCTTGGACTTTGTTTATTTTCTCTTTGGATCTCTACATAATGTTATTCTTTCTTTCTCCTGGGTCTTTGTTTATTTTCTCTCTAAAACTCTACATGATGGTCTTTTTTGTCTTTGAAAGAATTTTTTTTGTTATTTCTATTATTCTGGTTTGGTCAATTCTTCTAATGGACTTTTTTTCATCACCATTTGATTAAATCATGTTTGATGTTTTTTTTTGTTCAATCGTTTTGTTTCTGATAGGTGTTTTTTTTTTATATATAATTATCATCGATTAAGACAATGTATGTTCCATATTTTTTTTTCTTCTGATCCAATGGCTGGAATTAACTTTTGATTAAGGGATACAATCTTCTCTTTAGTGCGAAGATTCTGTTAGATTATTCTCACGGTTAATTTGATGCCGTTCAATTATCTAGGATGGACGTGTCACTGGATTTAGACCCGTATCCAGTCCCCCTTCATCTATTGAACCTTCTATAAATACCAGGATCCACCGAAACCTAATCCCTCATTTTCAACTAATGGGGCGTAGAGTAGGAAGATGCAGAGGTTGTCGTAAGGGAGGTGGACGTGCTGGAGGTGGAAATGGTGGTAGAGGTGGCTTGAGAGGGAGAGGTCATGGAAGAGGCGGAGGCCAGAGAATTTCTTTCTCTAAACTAGAAATTTGGACTCTAGCTAAGTGTGACGCCCCCAACCTAATCACCTGCTTAGCTAATAGGATTACATCCTAATTGAAGTATCAAACACAGATTAACGATTTTTAAGGATCATAATTACATAAAATACTAATAACAAAATCCAAACTCTCTGATATATTATATAAATAAAAGCCTCCAGAGTGATATAAATATGTTAATGTGTTTTTTTACAGATTAACAAAAATATACATATATATAAAAGATTCACAACATATATAACATCGCTAAAAGATTTAAGCTAAGAAAATGGATATCTTCACGTGTACCTTTTCTTCCGATTACTGAAATTGAAGTGGGAACGAGTGAGCACATCATCCCAAGGGGTGCCCAATGAAAACCTATAACTTTCAAGAAATCACAATCATGCTACTAAAGGATAAATAATTTGTAGTACAAAGTAGAAGAAAATTATAAACAACTTTTACACCCAACAATCTGCATATAACACGACAACCGGCATAACGTGCATACGAGTAGTTCCCCCGGATATCAATATGTATATATAATATTGTCAATACCATTAATAAATAATATTGCAAATACTGCAAATAATCTATAGAAAATACTGCAAATCCCGCTGATAGACAATATTGCAAATTCCGCTAATAAGACTTAGCGAGAAGTTGTGGGAAAACACAGACACTCCTCACAAGGAAACTATACCACGCACCTAACACCATATACAAATCATGTTTCAGAAATTACAATTAAAATTGTAATTCAACAATCAAGCATAATATGAATACGTCTATCTTTCCCCCATATATCAATATTGTATATATAATATTGCCAATCCCGCAAATAAGATAATATTGCCAATACCGCTAATAATTATAAGATAATATTTCCAATTCCGCTAATAAGATAATATTTCCAATCCCGCTAATAATGACTTAGCAAGGAATTGTGGTGAAACACATGCATTCCTCGCGAGGAAATATAGACAACACACATTACACAACATACCCATTCAGTTACACAGAAATATGATCGTAAATAGCAAAGGCACACCATTCTCGCAGACAGAAAGTAAAATTAATGATCACAAGAAAGGTATACAAGTCCCCACTTGTTTTGATGACAAGCCACGCCTACCTTGAAATCCACAATCCTCTGGTTCATCCTTGAATCGATCGTTGTTAATAAAGACTAATTGTTAATCACACAATCAATCTAAAAATTTAGCCAAAAGGCTCATACAAGGCTCATTATATATAATCATGCAAGTTTTGGTTAATGGAACTTGTGAGTGAGGGTACCGTACTCATGAATTATTTCCATTTAGTTTAAATTAATATAATATGCTTTATAAAATAATGGAACTTTGTTAAAATATGATCTTCTGCCAATGGTATTCATCATATTTTAAATGGACTTACCGTAAAGGAGATACTTAAATTAGCTTAAAAAGAGAATTGTTAAATATAGTGAGTTCTAATGTTCTTATATAAAAATGTACAAAAATAAAAATAATGACTAAATGAAATTGGAAAGTAGTACGTGCTAGTTACAAAAAAAATAACTTTCAATAGCAACTAAAAAGTATGACTGTCAACAAGAATAATGGTAGACATTATATCCCAACACTACTTACATTATATTTTTTTTCCTTAATTTTTTTTGGGCCTCCACAAATTGAGGCTCTAGGCAACATCCTAGCTAGCCTAGTCCATAAGATGGCTCTGATTTTGGGGATAATGATGATTTCATCCACACCCCGTGGGGTAGTCATCTCTAGAAATATAGACCCGGGATGGGAGAAAAGAGGTCTAGAGTTTTTGTATATAAGATGACTTAAGATGATTGATCAACGTCTCAATGAAGCAACAACGTCTTCGTCGGTGTTAATGTTCTTGGGTATATCAAAGAAAGCAATAATCACCCACAATATACGATGACTAAATATTTATTATGACGTGGTAAAAAAAAATCTCTCGACTAAAGATCTACAAATGAGATCCAACCGAGCATATCAACTAAAAGTAAACCTAGACACCAAGATTTGGTTTTGTTATATGGTTTTAGTTTTGTAGTTTTGTTATATGGCTTGGATTTGTTACTCTTGATACAACCAAGACCACTTGAATTAGTCATGTTACTTTTGAATCGGTTAGGAATGGTAAGATCTCCTTTTCAGACTTGGTTATGTAACTGTGTTGCTAAAAGTTATGATTCTGATGAGTATATTTGTGTATTGGTTGAAACCTCTGCAACGACAGAAAAATACCGAGTCAGTCCTATAATCGTTACCGACTTTGAATTACAAAAGGTACCCACTTCAGATGTGCATCGTTTTCGAAGAAAAGAAAAAGTCGCCAAGTTTTGCTTAGCTACTAAAACGAAAAGGTGGGGACATAAAGCATACATTTTTCACGGAGAAGTCCCAAAATTGCTAGCAGGAGTACCAAATTAATTGGAGAGGGTAGCAATTGCCTCTGCCGGGAGTTCTACGGCCACCGAGATTATCTTTTTGTACGGGAATCTTCTCGGAAAAATTGTAGAAGTTGATTTACACGTCCTTGGTGGACTGTACAGAATATACCCAATATGGGAAACAACAGTGGTGTACGCAAGGAATACATACTCCTCATGCTCAACATGGAAAACAGTAGTGGTGTGCCTAAGGAATACATGCTCCTCCAGTCTAAAATCGTCAACAACTAGGACCAACTTAACTTTTTTACTTCAAGTGGGTCCTTTGGTAAATGTTAAAATTCTCTTCCTGGATTTTTAACATTTTTTCCCTTCTGCAGGTGGATGTGTTAGGTGAGGCGCTGGTTAGCTGCCAAAATTAGCTGTACAATATTTTATCCAATTACCATCTGTATCAGATATTTTTAGCGGAAATTATCATTTGGTCCATTTATAGTTGGGATCACAACAGTTTGGTTTGGCGGGAAAATGTGTTTTTTATATGGATTGGTACATTTATAGTCGGGATCACAACAGTTTGGATCGGCGGCAAAAGCGTTTTTTGTATGGTCTGTAATTAATTGAAAATATAAAATGGACCAAAATATCATTTCGTAATATTTCAGCATTAACTTCTGTAACTCTTTATTCCCGTAATTGTTTGAGTTTGTGCTTGCTGATGAACTCTGAACTTCCCACTTATTTTCGTACGGGAGTTCATTCTTTCAAGTGAACACCTAATCAAACCAAAACTAGAGCATAGTTCATTCTTTAAAATGAACACATAATAAAACTTCATTATGATGAATAAAAAAAAAAGAGTTTATTCTTTCAAATGAACACCTAATCAAAGTTCACTATTAGAGAAAAGAAAAAACGATTTCATTCTTCCAAATGAACACCTAATCAAACCAAAACTAGAACAATGTTCATTAAAATGAACATATAACAAAACTCCGTTATTATGAAGAAGAAAAAACAGAGTTCGTTCTTTCAAACGAATACCTAATCAAGCCAATTATGTTAAGTTTCGATTTAACTGAACTTTGCCCACTATGTTCGGTTGGTTCGAATGCTAAAACTATTTTCTAACCGAACTCATCAAACCTGGTGGTGGCTTGCGGCCTATAGCGGTTGGCACAATATGGAGGAGACTTGTCTCTAAATGCGCTGCATCTTTTGTTGGCAAGGAAATGAACTCATATTTGGGTGATTTCGGTTTGGAGTGGGGCTAAGTGTGGTGGAGAAGCAATTCTACATGTTTGTGAATCGCGTGTTGGAAGAGAAAGGGGACCAAAATACGCTTTCCATCCGCCGGTAGATTTCTCTAATGCGTTCAATCTCATAGATAGAACAACCATGATCTTAGAGGTACGTAGGTTATGTCCTTCGATATCTCGTTGGGTTGAGTTTTGTTACGCTTCACCAAAGACGACTATATTATATGGTCCATGTGCTTTCTTCGCTTTCAGGGAGTGCAACAAGGTGATCCTTTAGGGCCACTTTTGTTCGCTCTTACTCTCCACCCGCTAGTCTTGAGTATTTCGAGAAGGTGTGATCTAGAATCGCAGGCTTGGTATCTTGATGATGGTACGGTGATTGGGGACACTATGATGGTTGCTAGAGCTCCGAGAATAATTCAAGAAGAAGGTGTTGCTAGGGGCTGTTTTTTGAACATCAAGAAGACTGAATTGTTTTGGCCCTCTATAGACCCCAGATGCTGACCGTGCAGGTATGTTTCCACCTGATATTTGTAGGCGAGAGAAGGGAGTTAAGTCGCTAGGTGCTCGTTAGCCTTGATGCCCAATTTAATGCGGATAAGTTATTAAAAGAGTGAAAAAAACTATAGAGCTCATTGATTAAAGTGGAAAAACTTGAAGATCCACGGTGTGAGCTTTTTTTGTTTAGAAACTGGTGGAGTTTCTCGCTTATATTTTTCTTTACGCACTACCTTTCCAGATCGCACTTTTTGCGGCTCAAGATTTGTTTGACTCTCGTCTCTACAAGTTCCTACAACATATAATAAGGAGATGGTCCAGGGTTCGGCCCCTTGCAAATGCGATTTTCCACGCCCCTCGACTAGGTGGTTTTGGTGTTTACTCGATGCAAGACACTATGAATTATGTTATTTGGCGCCGTGCTTGAAACACTAGAATCTAACTGTCATATTGAGGCACACCGCATCGGTGGTTTTAGCTCCCATCTTGAGCGTCTCGCAGACTTCTTTCAACTCTCTGTGGTGGTCCTGTTTCTCCTATATGCGTCGATAACACGCCAACCATTCTATGTCAACTCGCAACTGTTTATTTTGATGCATAAAGAAGAACTTGACTTCCCAATTCAAGTTGTTCGAACGTGATTCATTCCTATGGCAGAGCAACCAAATGAAGCATGCCCTGGATTTCTTAATGGCTATCCCCATCCCTGGTTTAAATCAAGAAATTGGTTCGAGGCGGTTTAGTGCGGTATTATGTTATAGACTTGGTATTCCCTTGTTTGAACCGGAGTAGTTTGTGCCCCTTCGCAAGAGAGATGGATGCTTTTGGTGACCATGCAATGCATCGTACAAATGAAGTTGGTTTAAAATTTCGACATGATTTAGTACGCGACACGATTACTGACATATCGTTATCGAGTCGGGGTGGCCGCACGGAAAGAGGTGGACTTGGGTATGCTTGCGAACAACGGTACTTCTTTGAGACCTAGATGTTCTTGTGCTCAATTGGGACAATGGTCGGGACGTTTGTTTCGATGTTACGATTGTGTCGCCTTTTTGGAGTAATGGTCGTACTTTGGAAGGGGGCAGCTATCAAGGATGCTTGTCAATGTAAAAATACCAAGTATTTAGAAAATGGTAATCGCACAAGGATATGGATTTGGTGCTTTGGCTTTCACTACTCTAGGTGAATTTGGGACGGAACAACAGACTTCGTTCAAATGCTCGCAACTATATTGCTAGTCATGATGCTAACGTGCGTGTAGGTGATTTCCTTTTTCATAGGTTAAGTGTGGTAGTTCAAAAAGGAGTTGGAGCCCAGCTTGTTGCTAGGCTTCCGACTAGTTTCTTGTCTGAATTTTGAAATTAAATGAAAGTAATAGTTTTCTTTAAAAAAAAAAAAAAAAAAAAAAAAAATCCAATGTAACCGAACTGTGCTATTTTCCCACTATGTTGAGTTTTAATTTAACTGAACTTGTCCCACTATGTTCGGTTTGTTCGCAAAAAACCTTGACAAACCAAACTCTTCACTAATTGCATACATGTGGAGTTCGGTTAGATATTGGTTGGTATGAAGTTTGCGAAACAACTGAACTTTGTACACTTGGTAAAATCTTAATCAACGCGAAGTTCTGTTAGATATTGGTTGCAAACAACCGAACTTATAGACCCTAAAGTTCGGCAACATTGCGGGCAAACCGAACAATACTCTGTAAATTCTATAAACAAAGTTCGTTAACATGTCTGTTAACCGAACGACTAAAAACCTCCATTAAGAGCGAGTTTGGTAACCTGCGTGTTTGGAAAAAGTAAACGAACTACACTTTCAGATGTGTTCGGTTACCTGTTCTTCACATAAGGTAACTGAACAAGCCCAAATCTACATAAAATTTTTTTTTTTTTTTTGTTTTTTGAAATTTTGGATCAATTTAACCAACATTATCTAAGTTTGAAGATTAACGAATACTCTAGGAGAGGAAGGAGATGAAGATTCAGATGAGCTATCATCACTTGAATACTCAAGCTTAGTGAACTCTTTTTTTTTCCCCATGTTTTTCTTCTTCATCTTCTCTAACTTTACTCTCTCAATAATTCTACTTCTTTTTTTAAAAAACCCATCTGATTTTTTAATCTCACTAATTATCTTTAACTTAATCATTTCACTAACTAATCATTACCCAAAATTAATCTGGAGGATAATTTAGGTATTAATATAAATATCTAGATAAGGGGTGACCTAGATTTACTTCTAATATCTTACCCAAAATAAAACAATGGTCCCAAAAAAAGTCTGGTCCCAAAAAAAGATTCTAATGAAGGGGAACATGAACTTGAAATATACAAGGCTTGAGATGGCCGTTATAAGGACAAGCCCACTAGGTTCAGGGGCGAAGAAGCGATGAACAGGTTAACCTCCTAGGAGTCTGAGTCAGTCAGCTCATAACAATTGGGACTTCGGGCAATCTCTTAAGAGATTGTGAACTTATCAAAGCGGCTAGAGACTGGACTCTTAAGCATTTCTTCAATTCCCTTGAAATCTAACATTTTTTAGGATTCCAATTTTCGCTCAGCGTTCGAGTCTTGTGCTCTTTTCATACACTATGCAAATGTATTATTAGTCCCACATAGTGTACACCACAGAACCGTACTCAAAGCGCTCGGTATATAACTAGCAGTTGCCTCAGCTCATAAATTCACGCAGCCGTGCGGTAAGCACAGAGCGAACTATTCTTTCGCCTTTTACTAAAGAATACCGTGTGCTTGCTGCTTCTAAACGGCATACGCCTATTTTTGGAGGGTTTCTCTTTTCTGAAGAGGAACCCAACAATTCTCAAATCCAATCTTTTTGCTGTGCCACCGCTTCTACCGTTGAGGCATGGCCACTATTTGCAGAACGGTTGCAGCATATCAATATAGTGTCACTATTTTAAGTGGGATTGGAAGGACAACCAATTTTTACCCTACTTCTTCCCCGTAGAGTTTTCACTACCTGTAAATTTAGCTGTATGTATTAGCAGTTGATTTTATAAATGAAAAAGAAATTTTACATTTTCGCTAGCAAGGTATAGTACCTCCTCCAGGCTTGCAGACTTTTTACGGCGTGTTATTTACATGACTTTCGAGAGACAACGCTTTGAGTAAAAAAGAAAAATCAGCTGTGGAAGGAGCCTGGAGTGACATGTAAAACAGCCAGGAATTTTATGAGCAAACGTATGGATAAGATACAATAACCATCGATCTCATGGTTGGGATTGCGATTTGATAGATGATAACAGTACCTATATTTAACACACTGTTTAACATTTTACTGCTTCTTTAGAGAACAGATCGAAAACACAATAAAATCGATACCAGTAAGGAAATTAACCAGTGGGCAGCTGAAAGATGTATACCAGGGCAGCACAACTACTATGTCCGTTAAGGAGTCTCAAAACAACCTGGAGTCTGTGTAACTCATGAGACATTGATCTATGGAGTTCACTTCGCTTCTCCAAGTGCCTGCAAAAAGTTGCATTTAGACCTCACTCCGATTCAATACATACAACAAAGACATGATGTGAACAGAAAGTAAAAGTAGAGCTCGATCACTTGAACATCTCCGCCGAGTATTTGCCCTCCATTTCTGGATTCGAAATATCAAACTCCTATTGCAAAGGCCTGGCGCACCCCCACCAAATCTAAAAGAAAAGTATTTCGGCTTGATCTTATCGTGTCGGTTCTATGTTATGCTGTGGGGTTATGCGAGGGCTTTTAGACTTTTAAGGCGCCATAGCTCAAAACAAAATTGTCTCAATATGTATGTATGGAGCTTGCATTTGCTCTCATTCTACTCCTTTGAAAGTTGTACTCAGCATTCCAACTTAGCACAACAGGAACATTCAAGACAAGTAAGTATAACGGTGTCCTCTTCGCAATACAACAGGAACATTCAAGAAGCATATGTATCACACATAAGATATACTATAGGTCTGCATTATCAAACTTTAAATTAAAACTAGAAAAAACTCTCTTTATATTCGACAGATAACTTATCTCTGACAGTCTTGAGGGGTAATGTAAAAGTTATGCAGACTGAATTTACCTTTTGATTTAGGCCTTGACCATATGTAACTTCATAAAATTTGTGCATCAGCATCTCTTCCTCTACCTTCAAGAAACAAAAGTAATGTAGAAGTAAAGAATAAGAAAACGCAATAAAATCGTTACCAGTAAGGAAATTTACCAGTGGGTAGAGTGAACAACAACTATGAAACAACCCGGAGTCTGTAACTCATGTGACATTGATATGCAGGCTTCCATTAGGACTTCACTTTGCATTTAGAACTCACTCAAATTTGATACATATAACAAAGAGATGATACCAACAGAAAGTAAAAGTAGAGCTCACTTGAACATCTCCGCCCAATACTTGCCCTCCATTTCTGGATTCAAAATACCAAACTCCTATAGGAAATTTGAGCCAAGAAGCTGTGTAAAGCAATCTCAGCACATCAATACTTCATAATAGGTTTAGAAACTAAAGTGAATTATCCAAATTCTAGTAGAAAGGGTTATGCCAGAGATACATTGCAAATGTAAACTTACTTTTATGCCATCTGCACGTAATCCAGCAGTTGAGGGGCAGCCAATAGGTTCCATATTTACTCTCCGCTAGCTATGATTAAATTAGCAGCAAAGACTGGTATTGAGAGTGAAAAAAAAAAACAGCAGTAATAGAAGACTGGAGTGACATCTTTGGTATATGTAAAGATGCCTTGAAACATAAATATTATAACCAAGCTTATGGATAAGATACAAGAACAATAATCGATCAAGTTTGTATCAGTGCAATAATCGATCAAGTCTGTATTGAGGTCAAGTCGCCTGCCACTGTATCACTGGCTGTATAGAATTCGTTTCCCCACTTGCCATTTTTCTTGCAACTAAATTCTCTCAATCACCCACTTAATCTAACATGCTTTCAGTACTCCCAACTGATCATTCATCTTCTCCAAAACTTTATGTATCTCTTGCATTTGAGGATGTGTCTTCTCACCAGCAACAAACTCATGAATAAACCCATTAACCTCAATCGAACTACAACCAGGTGTCTTCTCTACTCCTCTATCTTTCATATCTTTCCTTACTCTCCTGGCATCATCATATTTACCAGAACTTGCATACATATTCGACAGTAAAACATACACCCCACAGTGACGTTCTAACTGTACGAGTCTCTCAGCAGCAACCTCTGCGAGACCGGTTTCTCCATGACTACAACAAGAATTCAGTAATGCTCTCCAAGCCATTGCTTCGTCTGAAGGGCTACATGAAGTTGGCATTCTCAGTATAATTTCTTTTGCCTCCTCAAAAAGCCCAGCTCGACTTAGCAAATTGATCATACATCCATAATGCTCACTTTTAGATTCAATTCTGTAAACCGACTTCATGCTATCAAAAATCTGCAGTCCTTTATAAGCCATACCTGAATAGGTACACGCAGTTAACACGGCGATGAAGGTTATGTCGTTAGGTCTGAAACCGTCTTTCTCCATTTGCTCAAACAGTGCAAGTGCATTCTCGGCATCCCCATTCAATGTCAATCCAGAGATCATCACATTCCAACAAATTACATCTCTTTCCTGCATCCCATGAAACAAATTCTTAGCTAAACCCAAATTCCCACATTTTGCGTACATATCTATAAGAGCAGTATTAAGCTGAATAGTCATAGGCAACTGCATTCTCTTCAAATGCTTGTGAATCCATATTCCAATATCCGCAGATCCTAAATGAGCACAGGCACCAAGTAAGCTAACAAAAATTCCTTCGTCAGGGTCTAAATCATCCGTCAACTGCATCAAACGAAACATTTCCAAACCCTCCTTGAAACAATTGTTTTGCACATAACTAGAGATCATACAACCCCAAATTCCTCTATCCTTGAACGGTGCTTGATCAAATATTAACCTCGCAGACTCAACATCACCCATTTTAGAGTACCCAGATATCATAACTGTCCACGAAACCGCAGTTCTTTCCGGAATTTCTTCGAACAGACGTCGTGCTTCAACCATTCTAGCGCAGGATGAATACATTAGTATCATCGTATTACCAACAAATATGTCACCATCAAAACCCAACTTGAAAACACCCCCATGAATCTGTTCTCCAACTTGAAACTTATGCAAATGAGCACAGGCTTTCAATACATAGGGAAGAGTGTAATTATCAGGGTAGAGACCAATTTGCATTATGTGACTATACAATTCCAAAGTTTTATTGAGTTCCCCTTTGAGTAAGTAGGCTTTAAGCATAGTATTACAAATACATATCGTGGGTTTTTGAATTTGATCAAAAATCTGAATTGAGTAGGTTACAGGAGTTCCATGAAATGGGTTTGAACAGAAAGCTAAAAGACGACTAATCGCGAAAGTGTTTTTTCCAAGTCCTGTAAGGATGATCTGTGCATGAGTTTGCTTAAATTGTTTCATGTTGATACATTTTTCTAACACTAACAGACATCTACTCTTTGGCATTGCTTGGATGTACTACTACTGTAGCACAAACCATTCAAGACATCTACTATCATGTACACTTAGGTTCCTTGGTTTTTTAACGTTTGCTTGTCTTATCAGTTATCACAAATCACAATGTTTTTTAGCTCATTTCTGTCGTGAGTTAGTCCCACACTGTTCGAGTCAGAGCCAGGGATGTAAGTGATGGTGCTATAAAATGCAGTTGATCCGCTCTTTCTCAGGCATCTTTGCGCTTGGGGCAATGACTCAGCTAATGAGGTAATAACCGTGGCGCGTCAATTGCGCTTGGGGCAAGACAATTCGGGTTACTGGATCTTTTCAGCAAATCGATTTGGTAATTTTGTGATCTTTCCTAAGCTAAATCCTAATTCTGTTAATTGAAACTTCCAACGACCTGCGTTATGAGATTGATGATGATCTTTATGCACTAATGTCAGTTTTATGTCATCTTACTTCATTTTCTTTGCAAAGATGCACTCCGAGACTGGGAATCATCAAAGGCCTGTCGCATCCCTACCAAAACTCAAGATTAACATTGGGTCTATTAAGCAGAAGTTGGATCAATAAGCTCAATCCACAATCATATCGTAAAAAAAATATCGTCTGAATGTTATGGGAACCCTTTCTGCTCGATAGATACTTTGCTGCTGGTAGTATTTAACCAAAAAATTTCTTGTTAACTGATCATTGTGGGACTAAAAAATTTAAGAGATGGTAAGGTTTAAGTAATGACGGCACGCAAGTCTTCTTTTTGATTGTCTTTGTTGGTGATCTATCTCATGGTCATAAAATCTAGCTCACTGAAATCTTTCTATTACTCGACGGGATTGCTCACAGAGAACTTCTATTACTAGTCATGCTTGGTGTAAGTGAACTATAAGACATTTTTGTTTTCCAGTTTCGCTAATTTGGTACCAGGATTCACACTTCCAACACCTGTTGAGCCATGACGACACAGTATGTCACTGTTTGTACAACTGTCACTTCCAACACCTGCTGTCCTGGTTGTGATGGTTTACTCCTTGTTTTTAAAGAAAGTTGGAGAAAGAAAAAGTCGGGCACATAAGAAAAAAATTTGGCACTGCATTTCTCCATCTCTTTATACTTCTTTAATTCAAAAATCCCCGAAAATGACACCAGTATAGAAAAAGAACTCTATTATTGGGGCTATGAGGGTCTTGGTCCTTTGACCATTTGGGGGCTATTTTTTTGTGGGGAGGTAAAAAATGGTTAGGGGGACTCAAGATATATATAAAAAGTCAAAAACACCCTTAACTAAATTTTACTATTCATTAAAAAAAATCCTAAATTTATCATCTTCTTCTTCTCCTTCTCCTCTCATTTATAAATCATGATGATCATGACTAAAAAACAAACTAAATCTAATATTTTCTCCCCATCCTTCTCTTCTCAATCATAAATTCTGATAAAAGATGATGATCATAGTTTCATCACGATGAGAGCGATGAACATAAAGAAAACCCAAAACTATTATCATAAATTCATAGTTATAAAGATGGTGATCATCATAAAATGAACAAACTAAGAAAACCCACAATTTATTTTTGTTTTTAAATGGTTAAAAAAATATGATTCCTGAATTTTGTTTAAAAAAAAAGTTTCTGAAGATATTTACGGCTGGGAGTTCTTAGATTCCCAGCCGAAAGTTGATGTTTCGTCTTGGTTATCCCAACCGAAATAAGTTTTATGATTTTTGGGGTTTTGAATCGATTCTTATTTGGGAAAACCCATCCGTAAGTTCAATTATTTACTGGAAAACCCATCCAGAATCGATTAAACCCCAAAAATCATAAAACTTATTTCGGCTAGGAATTCTTTATTTCCCCGTCGTGAATAAAAAATACGGCTTGGAACACCATAATTTCCCAACCGTTTTTTGTTTCTACGGCTGGGTCGATAAATTATCCTAGCCGTAACCGCACTTTCGGCTAGGTTATGAAAACGAAAAAAAAAAGCAAAAAAATTTCGGTTGGGAAAACCAAGCCGAAATACGGAATTTTGGTTGGGTCGACAAACTATCCCAACAGTAATCTTGATTCACGGTTGAGAATCTAAGAACTCCCAGCCGTAAACATCTTCAGAAACTATTTTCTTTTTATCCAAAATTCATCGAATTTGATTTTTTAATCATTTAAAACAGAAATAAATGGTGGGTTTTCTTAGTTTTTTCTTTCTATGATGATCATAATTTTGATCATGATATTTGAATGAGAAAGCGTAAGAGAAGAAAATAGTTTTGGATTTTCTTTATGATCATCATCCTTATCATGATGAAATTATGGTCATCATCTTCATAAAGTCTTGCTTAAATCACTCATTTCAAAAAAAAAAAAAAAATCCCCAATTTTTTTTCCTCTACTTCTCTTCCCTCTGATTTTTGTTTGTTTTGATTTCATCTAAATTAAAGAGAGGAATTAGTCTTAATTGATTTACTAATCATGATTAATAAGGTTAATCAAGTTTATTATCTAAAATCATATAGGGGCACTTTAGTCATTATATAAGTATTGGATAAGGGGTAACACAATTGCTATTTGGTGACCCAAAAAACCCTTGTCTCTTGTAGCCCCAATAATAGAGTTCTAGAAAAAGGGTTCCACTTTCCTCGATTCTTACCATGCCAATGCTAGAGTCAATAGATGACTCCCGCACCATCTCGAGAGCCTAGTTAGTAAGTTCGCGAATGATTCGAAAATCATTCGCGAATTTTTCCGTATCACGAATTTTATCGTTTTATTCGCGTACGTTTGCAACTCCGAACCCAAGTCGCGTATTATGTGGCATTCCTGGATTATTCGCGAATCGTTCACGAATTTTACGTATCCCGAATCCCGAATGATACGCCCGCTTAATTCGCCATAAATTCTTTAGCTTTTACGTTTTTAAAGGCCCCACTTTTTGGGGTTTACTGCCTCCCTGGAATACACGACCCAATATTAGACGTTGTTGTAATTTTTATGAAATAAAAATGACTGAAAAAATTTGAAGGTGAAGGTGAGAGAGATCTCAAACTCACTGACCAAGCATCTAAACCACTATACCACGTCCTCTTGGATGACTAATGTTGATTATATTATTAATATCATCATATTAATTTTATTTTTTCTTTAAATAACTCACACATATGCATAAAAATTGCTATAAGGCGGGTATTAAAAGTTGTAAGTCATAGTCGACTCGTGCAATCAACGGGTGGGTCGGGTTAAAACCGGCGGGTGCGGGTTGGGTCGGGTTTGTGCAGCCCTAGTTGGACCCATTAGCAACTTAGGACCCGACGGGTAATTACCCGATTGGACCCGAATGTTAACGGGTCCAAACGGGTAATACCCGTCTGGTACACGCGGGTAATGGGTACCGTTTATTTAACCTTTTAATCATCTTTTTAGCAAAATTATAGGTATTTTGCAAGTTTTACTTTAAATTTTTTTGATTTTTGATTTTTTCTTACATTTAATCTTTATTTAGTACATTAATAAAGAAATAATAATAATTTTTTATAAAATTAATTTATATTCAAGTTAAAAAAGAGAAAAAATTAAGATTTTAAGATTTTTTAATACCCAACGGGTACCCGGACCCGACAGGTACCCAGGACTTTAAACGGGTCCGGTTCTGGGTCAACACATTATGGAACCGGCCCCGGAACGTTAGTACCCGGAACCGATGGTGATATGACGGGTCCGGTTCTGGGCCATGTACTACCTGGGAGGACCTGGACCCGTTGACTGCCCTAGTTTAAACCAAATACTTAACTGGGAGTTAGGTAGGTAGACAATACTTACGTGAAACCTAACAATGTTATCTCTGTTTTCTTACGGAACAACAAAAAAAAAAAAAAAAAAAAAAACCGTCGTCTCTTAAAAACTAGGTAGAGATTAATTTGGTCACTGACGAAATAGCAGAGAAATTGGTTGTCTCCGATGGGTTGAGTCGAAGAGCCGGAAATCATTGAAGATGGTTGCTGCTGTTCAGAAGGAATGGGTCGGTAAACTGAGAAAAAAGGTAATTGTGCTGAAGTCGATTGAACTATTGAAAGAGGAAGAAAAGGTAACTCAGAGTGTATAATTTAGCGTTTCTTATGTGTGGTTTGATTTCTTTCAAAATCCATTGTTGATTGAATACTTAGGTATGGGGTTTTGATTATAAACAAGGATATGATTTGAGAAATTAGGGTTTGTTGTTCTTCTTTTGAAACTCTACGAAAACGTTGATTATATTGTAATTTCAGGGTGAAACAGAGCCAATAGACAGAGAATAGAGTTGTGGGTTTCTTTTGGATTCAAACTCTTTGCAGGGAACTCTAATTTGGGGAAGAAATGGAGCCAGGAAGAGAGAACAAATGCCAACAGTTGAACTACATACAATGTGTTCGACAAAAATCCTAAGACACTACCGGCTGATTTCTACCATCTTTACCATGAACGTGTAGAAGCTGTTTTCAAAGAACTAAATGGAATCTGTAAAGGTTGGGACATGCAGTTTGAGGAACAATTTTTCTGCCAATGTTTGGTTTGTGAATGATATGCATTCTGGCGGTTATGCTTGAAGTGTTAAGAGCAGGGAGATGAGCTGATGGATAGAGGAGTTTGTATAGGTCAAGTAAGATCAAGTGAAATTGTTGCAGTACAATGGAATTGTTATCCAACTGGGGGACAAGCAGTGGAAATCATGGTACGTCTTCTTACTGATCTTGATCTTCTTATATGCCAACTGACTATTTATAGTGCCATTGAAAGAATTTGTTGGTTTCTGAGCTATTACTTCCCTGATCGGTAAGTCTATCATGGGTATTCACTCAAAGCAGGAGCACCTCTTATTTTTTAGCATTCAAAATCAAAAGCGTTTCTGTTTGCATTCAATATAAATATCTCACTCATCATAGTCTTTAGGCGTTTCTTACTTTCCTGCACTTTTATTGTCCCTAAATTTGCTATCGAAAGAGCTTGTCTTTCAATGGCTACATTTTAAGTATGACTAATATTTTACTGACAATCAATCAACAGTTATTTGCATTTCTCAAGTGGAAAATTGTTCAGTTTCAGTTTAACGTATAATAAATTAGCAAATTGCCTTTTAGACAACGATTCCAGAGGACCTGGTCTTTCATGGTCTTTCATGGTCTTCTTATTCCTGATGTGTTGAGGAATATGTCATAATTGCGGTCTGCTATTTAGGAAATTAATATATTTTCGATGCTTACTTTTATTTCATAGGTGAGTCAATAGTGGGATGGGATGAGTACTGAAATGTGGGATGGAGTTGCAGATTAAATATGTGCAAATGAGATACATGACTTTGTAGGTGAGTCAATAGTGGGATGGGACGAGTACTGAAATGTACACCTGCAATGAGAGAAGACTTTTCTCTTTCGACATGTAATTCCTTGCCCAACTCTTCCGCATACAAATATGTATGCTTACCCCTATATGTTCAGTATGAACAAAAGTTACATGATAATTCCTTGGTATGTTCAAGATGTGTCTCACTAAAGTTACATGATATATTGTTAAACTAGAGACTATTTTGACACACCTGAAGTACTGGCAGTAACAAACTAACCTACGACCAGGTAAGTTCGCAGCTCGGCACCATTACATCCGGATTTTCCTCGATGATTTTTTGCTTACTGAACTAATAATTATATTTGTATCGTCATATCCTATTTATGTAAGCAGGATATAAGTATCATTTTGCAATGCTAGCCCTACCGAATTGTTGGTGACAATGGATGGTATTATATGTCTTCCAGGCACTGTACTAAGAAAATTAGGGGCGATGCCTATAGATGTACCAAGTGTGAAACCACAGTTGAAGGTCATATACCCAGGTAATGTAGTTGTAACTTGATCTATCTACCAGTTTGTATCTACATATTAATCTGTAGTGTTGTGCTTGCACACAAATGGAATAGAATTTTTCCGATATAGTGCCGGTTGCCCTTTGAAGTTGAAGACCAAACAGCTTCCTACATGTACTTTCATAGTACAACGTATGGATATTAATGGATGATTCCAAAATTCCATATTTTGTTTGTAGAAAGCTTTAACATGGCCTAGCTGACATTTTCATGGCATTGTGTGCATGATTAAAAGGCCCTATATTTGTAACCCCTTTTCTCCACTATATTTTCTTAAACCATATATATCTATGATGTACAATGGCCGGAAAACCAATATAGGTCTTTCGTATATGCCTCCGAGATTTTTCAAAAAAGAAAAAAATTATAGTCTTGCAGGACGAGCAAATACCAAATCGAAAATCTTGAGCACGCATCAGGATGGGGTGAGGCGAAGTCGAACTTAGCATGCATTGGGATGGGGTGAGGCGAAGCCGAGTTACACTAAATCAAAAATCCTAAGAGACGGGGCAGGGCGAAGCCCCGCGATATCAAATAAAAATGCACGGCGGGACGAGGCGAAGCAACATCACACCAAACCAAAAATATGGTGAAAAGTAAAAATAATAGTAGATGGTTTTCGGATCTGCCCGGTGCGTAGCACGGGCACAAAATCTAGTAGAGAAATTGAAAGCAGAAAACGTTTGCCCAAGCATACAATACAATATTATATAGCCTGCCAGCTGCCACACCTCAAACTTACACCGAGCAGGGTTATATAGGGAATTTAGGTTCAAACATTTCATTTTCAAGTCCAGATTAATTATGAGTTTCAAATATTGAAAACCCAAAACCGTTTACGCGCCAAGATTTGGAAAATTCAAAAAAATTTGAATCTGAAAAAAATGGAAACTCTAGAATTTCCTTCTGAATCTGAAATTATAGCTTCGTCAGCTCTTCTCAGTCTCTCATCATCAACTCAGAAATCTTCTACAACTAATTATTGTTTCATCTCTTCCGTTTCAACTCCATCTTCTTCGTCTTCTTCAAGGTTTTCTTTAACTTGAAATTTCTTCTTCTTTGCTGTTTCTCATGTGTGTAGCGTAAGTTTTAAACCTTCGTTATGATTTACTTGTTGTGCAGGTTTAACAATGGAATTAATAAGATCTTCAACAACAGCAGAAATGAAGAAGCTAAGAATAAGTCGTCGTCGTTCATCAGTGATTCAAAATCTGATTCTTCTTCAGCTTTGACAACAACTAATTATGAAGAAGCAGCTAATATTATTTCATCTGAAGATTCGGTATCACCAAAACCTGATAATCCATTAAGATTTCTCTCAGTTGCAGCTAATTTTAATGAATTAAGTAACCTCAAGGTGATAATCGACGATTCTGTTTTCTCTGATCTCATCCTTAATATTGCATTAGATCTGAAAAAATCTTTCGCTTCTCTTTATTTTTGATTTTTCAAATCCCTATTAGGATACCTAATCTAATTTCGATCTCTTTCATCATCAAATTTGATCTTAATTTTATGATTTCTCTACGAATCGGACTGGAGAGCCTCTGTTAAGTCATTTCAAAGTTTAAAACCTAATTTCGACTTCTTTCTCTCTGTAAAGTAATTCATCTATACAAATTCATTGAAATCAATGTTTCTTTGTGAAATTATGGTCTCTCTTCAGTATTAATTCTTTGGTTCATAAATCAATAATTTAGATATCTCTGTTCTGAATTTAGTCTTATCAATTATTATAACTTCTGTTTTTCCGATGGGATGATTAATTCAGGTGGCGAAGAAAATCCGATCAAAAGTGTATAAGATATGTGATATTCAAAACAAGAACTACAAGGCGGCGGTGGCGGTGGCACCATTAAAGGAAACTTCAAGGTCTGAGTCGGCTACATCAACAGTATCAAGTGAGCCGAGTGTGATGAGCCGTCAGTCATATGCTTTTGCGAGGAGCTGTCACACTGCAAGAAAGAAAATAAGAATGATGATGAAGAAGAGACGGAGGATTATGATGACAACCCCTCCTGAATCTCCTGCTAATAATAATGTTATTAATGCTTCTATTCCCAGTCCCCAACCCAGTCCTGAATTATTAGTTATCCCATCAGCTTACATTATGCGCCGAGCTGAAGCCATACTCAAGGTTCTCTCTGACAATACTGCTGCTTCAGAGACTGAGATTCGTCAAGTACTTGGTGACAACCCTACCACCAGTAAAGCTCTAAGAATGTGCGTACAATCACACCATTGAATATTTACTGCCAATTTTTTTGATTCACTAGAATACAGCACAGTCATGTGATTTTGTTTTGACTTGTTGGATGATCTGATAATTTTGTTTGTAGGTTGTTGAAGGGAAAAGCAGTCAAGAGATCTGGTGCAGGAGGCTCTAGGGACCCTTATGTTTATATGGCACGTTACTAAACCATTCTGTTTTACATATACTTGGTGTTTACTTATGGATGGATGTTGTCATATTGTAGTAGTACTATTCACATTTTCTCAGTTCTAATACTGCCAAAGTTTCCTCAAGTTTTATTCATGATATAGCTTTCAGTAATAGCGTGCAATGCATGTTTTTCGGGAAGACTGGGTCTGGGTGTGTAGTGTGTACACATACATCATGTCATAACTGGACTGATCATCAGCCCTAGCCCATAGCTGCACAGGAGTAGTGGTACTAGCTAAAAATGCATATGCCTGTTTTGTTTCGTGAAATAAATGCATAGAAGTTGTTGGAAATTTACAGCTGATAGATTTTAACAATTATAGAAATGAGATCAAAATCTTGTCAGGCATAACAAAAATTATTTCTGCTATTTGATTTATAAGGTTGTCCAGGGGTGAGGTCCATTGGTCAAATCCATGGCCCTTGTGATAGATTGCAGTTTCAGTCTTATGTTTTAATCAGGGTAAAGCTGCATTTGTAGTTTCATAGTTCTATGCTAGTGTGGATCTGCTGCATGCAATAACTTGCTACTGGGGCAATCATAATGAATGAATAATGGATGCTTTGCAGGTTATTGAAGGGGCAAGCAACCGAGAGAACTGGCGCAGGAGGCCCCAGTGACCCGTATATTTACATGGTACGTGTTTTAGAAACTCTATTCAATTATTTGTGACTTGAAATTAAGTTCAGTGCACATATTCTGAACTTTTCAGTGGTATTGTCCTGTCTTATTACTGTGCAAGAATGTTCCATTATTATCATGCCTGCATGGATACATATTCTACATGTCTTAGTTCAATTATTTATCATCAGCCCTATGACTCTTATCTAAAATAGATGAAACCTAGCATTATATGTAGCTTGTACACATTTTAATTTGCTTTAACTTTCACGCAGGTAAAAAAGAGGCTGATGATGAAAAGAGAGCTAACATCTGTAGGCTGCAGCTGGCTAACTGGACCCGGCTTGGTCAAATTTGGAGTATTGCTGCGCTCTAGCTTATTTAAAAACAGTTATCAATTTAGTTTTAGTTTGCCCTCTATATATACGATTACACTTATGGTTTTTAAATCCCTTATCAATACAAGTAGAGTGCACGTGCTTTGCACGTCAAACAAATATGCCTTTGTCCCGGTTGGACATTGCTTTAACATGACATGCAAGCATGTGCCGATTCGGGATTAGTTTCTAGCTTGAACTTTGATTCCTTGTACCACTGGGTGCTATATGCCTGCCGCGAATATAAAGAACAAAAGTATTTTCCCAGCATTACAAAAGCACAATAAGGATATGGTACAATTCAATTTTATTTGGTGATCTATTTGAAAATGCTTTGAAGGGAGATTCTATCAAAAAAGAATATCGAAGACAAATGTTACTTTGTTAAGCTTTTTTAGGTCGAGAGAACTTAGAAGTAGAGAAAAGGGAAACGGAAAGGGAAAATAAAGATTAATATTTTGATGTGAGTCCGGAATCGATCCCGAGACCTATTTTTGTGGTGATAGACAATCCAATGGTAGTAATCAGATCTAACGCCTGATGACTGATATTGAATGTGCGCGAACGAATTTTTTTAGATCTAATGCTCCGTCTTTTTCCTTGACGCGTCAGATCAAAATTGGACGGCTGTTATCGTATATGCGGTCGTTGAGGTGAACGAAAAAATTGTTAAGCGATTTGGAATTCATTGCTGTTATTAAAGAACTTTTAATTGGGGATATGAGAATTAATTAGGGGATATGAATTAATTCCTCCAATCAAAGGTGACTGTTAATGGGTGTTTTTTTGGGGAAAAAAATATTAAAACAACCTTAGATTAATTAAAAAACACAAGTACAGTGCACGTGTGTGGCCAACACGATCGGAATTTCTCTTGAATGGACAAACGTAAATTTCCATTAAACGCGTGGCACGACACCTTATCAACACGTCGTATTTGCAAAACATGTACATGCATACAATATATCACTTTCTCGGTATCTCAGTCAAGTTTTTTCTTTTGTCTCTCTCAAATTTTTTGATTCCAGCACCTGGTCCACCTTGTACTTTCCATTCTTTTTCATTCTTAAGAAGCTTGAAGTTGTGCAGAAAAGTAATTAGTCTTTCTGATATTCGATGGTGGGAGGCTGCCGACGACGGAACAAAAATATGACTGTTTCAGTTTCTTCCACTTTCTAGTTGTCTGTCAAAAACAGACCCTTTGAATATATCACTTGTCGTCCTGTGAAGAAAACACAACTTTTTCTTTTCAGTTTATACATGTTAAGTCACTATAGTGATTGATCCTCAACAGTAGATGTTCACACACTGACTGGATTGAACGATTTAACTAATAGGTTTTAGTGTTTTCAATTTTGCACTTTGATCAAATCAGAGATGGGGTTCGGTGTATGATATAATCAGTGATGGGTTATTGCCTCTCCCTATGCTACAATACGTACGATGTAACAGAGTACCACCTGGCACCTACAGTCGACTATCTTATCTTCCTGGGTTTATTTATTGTACTTGATTAATTTTATAGTTATTCAAAATCTTCTTTACTTGATTAATTTGACCGTCTTTTAGCAGGTTAGGGAAAATTGTGTTGTTTTTATTATATGTCATAAAAATGGAAGAAGAACTTATGTTGATTAGTTTTATTTATGGAATTTAATTGATTTGATGAAAAGATCTGATATTAATAGTGCTTGAATGGCGGCAGTGTTGGTGGTGGCGGGTGGTATTGGTGCTGGTGAGTGGTGGCGGAGGAGGTGGTTCTGGTGTCAGTGGAGGTAGTGCTGGTGGCGATTATGGTCCTGGTGGTTACGGTGGTGGCAGGGACGGGGACGGAGCCAGGACTTTTCAGTCCCGGGGTCGAAATCAAAATTCTTAACGTTCACCAATTTTTTTTTTTTTAACCATACTTTAAATCGTTTAGAGTATTTACCTGTTGATACAAAAACTACTCCAAATTAGTGTCAGCACCTGGAGTGTCTTGAAATCCAGACTCTTGTCACCTCCTGTGAACAAAAAACAGGTTAGAGTAAAGTTCGATTTATATACCAATACATTGACACATTATTGCAATCCAGTGAATATTTCAATCTTACCAATAAACAAAGATATAAAAAGCTTACCGTTTTTGCTGAACTTTGACGAAGTTTTAACGACCAGGAGCATGAATGATATAGAAAAATATGAATTATACATAAGATCTGACAATTACCAACATTTTAACCCATTTTTCAAAAAAGCCTTATATAGATATATATTAACAAAAAGAGGATATTACGATTGATTCATGTGAAAGACGGTATACATATGTAACTATATCAAGCGCAAACATGTATCATTCTACAACCGTCCCTTACGTGGCTTCATGATTTGAAAACGCTTCATTATAATGTCATCATAATGCTATCCATAATTATCTTTTCAACATACGCAAGTAAGCAATCGTTCAACCACTCGTCACCAATTTTATTGCGTAATCGATTCTTTAATATCTTTATAGCAGAAAAGAGTCTTTCAACATGAGAGGTAGAGCAAACCGTTAAAATCAATGCCAATGTCAACAATAAGTAAACTAGCGGATAAACTATGTTTTTCTTTGTTTCGATCATCTTTTGGGCAAGATCAGTAATTCCCTTCAACCTTGAAAACCATCACTTGTTTTCATATCAAAAATGTAAGTTTCAAGTTCATGATCAAGTAACATGAGGTCATTCCAGGAAAAATCCCTTGGATAAAATTCAAGGCGCATCAACTTGTTCTTGTCATGTCGAAAAAGAATCACTTGGACACAAGCAAGCCACACAAAGAAGCAACTCTGTAGTTGATTCAATAAACGATTATTCATTATTCGCGTAGTTGCAAATCTATGACCTCATAAAATATTTCAACACGATATTTATGCTCGTTATTGTTCTCCTGGGGTTTGCGCTTCGGTCTTCCTTGAGATGAACCAGAATTATCCATACAATCAACCTTAATTTTATGTTGAGAACAAAAGGAAGATACTTGAAGAAGCAAATCATTCCAACCATTATCCCTCATCTCTTCCAGTTGAGCCTTGCAAATTTGAACTAGTTTCATAGCATTCACAATATCTTGATCTTTTCTTTGTAAAGCTTCCGACAAAGCACTTGTAATTCCCATGATATTTTTCATCAAATGAAGACTAAAAAGCAAAACTATATAACTTCATATGGGATAAAAGACCTTTGGCTTCAAATCTCTTGCGGAAGTTTTATCATTTGAACGCGCCAAGACCCCTTACAGGAAGAAAACAAATTGATTAAACTAATCAAGGTATTATGGTGCGAACCCCATCGTGTATCCGCAGCACGTTTGAGGTTAGATTCTTGATTTAACCCTTGTCCAGTTTCAAGTTCATCATTGCATAGGGCTTCATATAATTCTGCCCCTCTAACTTCTCGAAGTATTTCGAGACGCTTAGGTGATCCTCCAACAATATTGGTCACACAAGTAACTAAAGAAAACAAATCCTTGATATCCGGATGAATTTTTGCCACATTTACAACAGCTAATTGTAATTGATGTGCAAAACAATGTATGAAATATGCACAATCATTTTCTTTCAAAAGAAGTTTCTTAAGGCCATTGTACTCACCTTTCATGTTATTAGCCCCATCATAACCTTGTCCAATAACATGGAATAACTTAAATTATGCCTTGAGAAGAAATTATCTATTGTCTTTTTGAGCTTTAGCGGGCAGTTGTACTAGCTACATGTTCAATCCCAACAAAACACTCAATAACACGTCCTTCTTTCACATATCGTAACACAATAGCCATTTGCTCCTTATTTGAAATATCTTTAGATTCATCAACAAGAATTGAAAAGAATGAATCCCCTATATCTCGAATAATTGCAGAAATTATTTCAAATGAAAAAGCACTTGCAATATCTTTTTGAATGTCCTAGAGAGGTCAACTTTAGATGTTTTTGCATTTTCCATAATATAAGGTTTCAACTCTTCTAAATTATTGTCGCTAAGCCATGCTAAAAGTTCGAGAAAATTACCTCTATTAATAGAATCTTAAATCTTCGACATTCCCACGAAATGCAAGTCCCGACCCTTAGAAGTATCCAGGACAACTTGGATTGAAGCCTTCAATCGAATTCTGTATTTCTTCCTGGTTTCATCTGTTTTCTTTTCAAGTGATGTGTCAATATGTACTCTTTCATCTAACAAAGTCTTTGCAACATTTCCGAGCCGTGTTGTGAGCACTCTTACTGTTATCTCCTACATGAACCTCAGTCTATTTTTCTTTTTCCAAGTACAAAATCCTTCATCAACAAAGTTAGTAGCACCAACTGGTTTTAAATAAGTAACAACACAAACAATATAGTTTATCTTTTGATACGCTGTATTCCAACCAATATTCATGATCCTTAAACCAAGAAGTATTGAACCTTCTACCTTTAAGATTGTAAGGGTATGAATGATTCCTAGCGACAAGGTCCCCCGAAGATATGCCCTTCGAACTTGATTTCGACATTTGGGTGATACTCTATGATTTGTTTCCGTAATCCGGTCGAAATAAGATTTGCCAACTCAACCTCACTCAAAAGAGTTGAACTACTCCCACCGGACTTGGAAGGGTCGATTAAGGAACTTGAACACTTATATCACTTTCTTCTCCGATACGGAAGCATTTGTTTGTGTAGGTTGAGAAGATGATGCATTCCATCTCTAGTACAATGTCGTTTTGAAGGTGGTGAATTTGATGATGCATCAGCAAATTTTTCCTTCTTTTTGAAGTATTTCTCCATACTATGAGATTTCAACTACAAGGAAACCATTGATAAAAATGTTAAATGGAATTTGAAATCTAAAATTTAAAACATATTGGATTATAATCCATGAATCTAAATTCCTGTAAGCCAACAAATTAAGAATCATTCCCAATAGAAAATTCAAGAACACACAAGCCAGATAAATTAAAAACCCCAAAATCTACAAATGATTTTTTTGCAAAAATACCCAATTAAAAAAACTCAAACTTGAATTTCCTAACCACTTGAAGATCTGATTTCAAGATGGATGTATGGGTATTCTCGAATCTCTAAGTATAATTCTCTAAAAAAAATTTAATTTTTAAACCAATTTTAAAAATACCCAATTTGAAAGAAACCTAATTTGAAGTTTACCTAATCAAATCATATATAAAAAAAGTAAAATATGAGAATTAGTTTCATTGACAACCAAAGATTAAGGACCAAAAACCATTAATTGAACTTTAATAGTTAGATATACCTTGGTATTTTTCAATCCATTCTTCTCCTTCATCTTGGTTCCCAGTCTCTAATTTGGTCGAGATCGAGTGAACTGTGAACTTTTTTTTTTTTTGAAACCGAAAGTGAACTGTGAACTTGTGAGGGTGGGTCTGATGACTAATGAGAGATATCTCTTTAACAAAGGCAAAAAAAATTTATACTTTGACCGAAAAATCAACATTTCCATATACCTTTTCCCCCACAACTACCAAAAATTACTAAATTACCTAAGCTTCTCTAACTAAATATCAGAAAGTAGTGGAGTCTAAGGCCCCCATTTGTCTCTTGACAGCTCCGTCCCTGGGTGGTGGTGAGGTACATCATGCAAAAAATACTATGGTGGTGGGTACAACATGCAAAGAACATTATGAAATCGAATGGCTGAATGTTCAAAAACGTCAGATCTTGCGGTTGAATTTCATCACGCGTTTTATATTTTTCATGTGTTAAGTTTTGGTTGATGTTATTAAACGTGGGAGATTAGATTTTTTTTTTTTTTTTGGAGCAGGGGAGATTAGATCTAGCGGATGAGTTAGATATTCTTTGACGGGTGAAATTAAAGGGGAGGAGATTCGGTTGAACGGCTGAGATTAAATGTGCGGACGTTGAGGTGAACCAAAAAATGGTTAGTGAATTCCGGAATTCCTTGGTGGCATTAAAGAGGGGGGAGATTATGAAAAGACTGTTATGCCCTTTCTACTAAACATAAAATCTAAAAACCAAATCAAATATCCCCATTCTCAGTACGGCACAGTTGGGTTTAAGGTTAGGTTTCGATTTTTTTTTCTTTATCTTCTTCATCGATGATTAATCGTTAAATCAAAAATTTCTTCTTCGATTAACCTACCCAAATTATAATCATGCCTCCACGAAAGACAACAACTTCATAATCGAACCCAAGAGCGATTGCTCAAAATAAATTGAAAGATAAACTTTCTTTGATTGCTCAAGAGGAAGAAAACGATGAACTACTATCAAAGATGGCTTCTGTGAGAAGGTTAGTCATTTTAAAGTGTTTAATTAGTGTTTCAATGGATTTTTATCTATGGGTCTAGGTCAAAATCGCGAAACCCTAACTGCAACTTTTGAGTTTCGGGGAATTCTTAATACACTTAGGTTGAATACCGCACGGTAGTGGATACCGGCATGTGCGATCTAGGATGAATACCACGCTGGTAGACACACTCGGAATTCAATTTAGTATGAATACTACACCGTTAATAGGTACCGGCTTTTCGATCTAGGTTGAAGACCACGTAGGTATTGAACTTCTAATACATAGAGAACAAAAGGGTTTAGTGAGTTGCAGGCATATACTTTAGTTTAGATGTCATGCCGGAACTATAGTTTTGGTATCCAGGAACTTTAAGTACTTCGGCATCTTCGACATTTTCTTTTCAATGCCGGTACTCAATACCGGCATGAATGATTATTTAACGGTTATGCCGGTATTGGTGTTTAGTTATGCAGAAACTTCCAAGACTTTACCGGCATCCTTGACATTTTTTATTTATGCCGGTACATAAATCCGGCATGGATTTTTATTATACATGAATGCCGGTAGTCTTGTGTTTTTTATCCAAATGCAAAGGACTTGTGGACTCCAAAGAAGACAAAGAAGTTAGAAGAAGAAGATGATGTCAACTGGCTATAAACGTTGCATTCTTTGCTATATATGCATAACTTTTGCCACTTATTCATTGGTAATCCAAGTAGAGCTATTGAGCGGTTTCCATATTAAATTGGTTGGCTTACTCTAAAAAGTGGTGGGGGCTTGGATTATCTAAGATGCAACTGACAATGGATTAAGTGGGTACTCGACTAAGATCCCACTTCCTCTCTAGAATGATCCTATAAAAGAGACATACATTTTGAAATAACTTCTCTCAAAATAAAGTCTATCTTTACTGTTCTTGATCATTTCGAAGAAGCTAGCAGGAGTCTATAGGTTTTATCTTCTAGCAGGAGTCTTATAATGGCAAACACTAAGGAATTAAAGGAGGCAAGTAATGGAAGAACCATTCGCGCCTTGTACGAAGCCATTAATGTGCGAGACGTAGAGACTATCCAACGACTTCTTGCTTCAGACATGAAGTGGTGGTACCATGGTCCATCAGGTCACCAACATATGATGCGGTTTCTCACTGGGACTAGTTCTAATAGTTTTACTAGTAGTAGAACCTCCTCAGTGTCTTCATCATCGTCCTCAGATGACCATGAATATATTGAAGATTCGTTCCCATTTGTACCAAGTTCTATCACTGCTTTTGGTTCATTTGTCATAGTTGAAGGATGTGATCTCAATCGTCTAGTATCGTGGGTTCATGTTTGGAAAGTCAGTGATGATAACGGGATAGTTACACAATTAAGAGAGTACTTCAATACATCCCTTACGATTGCGCGTTTTTAGCATAATTGGAATGGAAACACCAACTAGTCTTCATCTTCCAAACCATCACGGACTTCTCCATTGATTAACTCGGAAGTATGGGAGAGCAAGCTGTCTAGTTCGATCGGAAACCAGAATCGCAACAACATGTCTTTTTGGTTTGTACTGTATGTTCCAGCATAGTAGAGATCAGTTTAAGAAATACTGGTACACATACCGGCATATATGGAATGCTCAAAACACTTCCAGACCTCGTCCGAAGATAGAAATTTCTATCAGGAACAATCGTTTACATTATTTGGTTTCTATATAAAAACTGACATGTACCGGCATGGTGGTGTTTGCTAACGTCCATGCCGGTATTCAAAATTTCCAAATACTCTTAAATATGTGACAGAAAACTGGCATGCAATCTTGGTTTGAATACCACGCCGGTATGTTCTTGAACAGTTGGGAATATTTTGTCCCGGCATACAAATTTGTATGAATACAATGCCGGTTATAGAGGTTCTGGCGTAGTATTCATATAACGAGCATGCTGGTATTAGCGTTTTTCAGACATAAATGGTGGTTTCGAAAAAAAATAATCAAATTTTCGACCTCTTTGAAGCATTACCTGTGTGTTGGGGTTGCTTGAATGCTGAACATGTTTACTTTATTGAGTTGGTTCTTCAAAAAACCCTTCATGGTCACCAAAATCATGATTCAAAGGTGTTGGTTCATCATACAACAATTGTGAGTTGTTATCATTAACCGAAGATTGTTATTGTAATTGAGCTAAAGATTCAGCAGCTGCAACTCTCTCATCACAATCATCTTCCATTTTCAAAAAAAAAAATTCTACTCAAATTTTTTTCCCTCCTTCTACTCTCAACTAACCCACACAAATTCAAATAAACATAAATACACAAATTATATCCCACAAATCATTTACTAATCATAATTAGTTACTAATCATAATTAGTGAGGGTTAGATTAGGAATTAATAATTTAATTATATAAGGGGTAACCCAGCTAGGATATTTGGATCCCTATTTTGTCATTTATCTATATCCCCCAATTACGCGTTCTTATTAAAAGGGGGGAGATATTTTTCATTATAACGAAGCTCTACCAGTTTAAATGATGTTTTAGGATTATCTTTTTTATGATCCAAAGTGGATGAAGATTTAGTTATTTTTCCAAAGTACTTAATGATTTATCCCTGTTTTGGAATCACAACATAACATTCATTCTCTTTGTAACCGATGAGAGAGAATTAATCAATGCAAGACTTACATTTATTCCATATAGAGAATTACATAGAATTCTACATGGGGATTCATAATTTATACTAGAATCTAGAAACTAGAAATTGGGAGGTTTATATTTTTAGGAAGGTATTAATTTGTGTAGATTTGGAAAGAAAAAAAAAATTCTCTTTAGTGATTCTTAATATGTGTGCAAAACTCTACTAGAACATCATCTAAAGTGGAACGAAAAAAGTATTAATTAGTTAGATTAGTTTTTATCAGAGTGTTATTTGTTGAGAGAAAAGAAGACGAAGCAGAGAAATTTTACGAGAAGTGGAATAACTAGTGTAATATCTCATACTCGGCATAGTATTAATCAACTATCCATGTCGATTTTAAGAGTTGACATAAATTAGTCAATGAATGTCGTGTCGATTGATGAACATCTTTTTACATTTTTTTTTCTCCATTACAACTGGCATAGTCAATAGTTTTCGACCATGCCGATTGTTACATTATTTTTCTCATAATTTTCTCATTAATAGTCGGAAAAGTGTTCAATAATACATAGTATGACAGTTGAACAACATGGTATTCATCAACTAAACTATGTGACGGTTAATTGTAACTAAAACTTGAGTGCAAATTTATACTCGATTTAAGATTGAGTATAAATTTATACTCATTTTTAAAATGAGTAAGCGATTTCAGTAAATATAATCTTATACTCAATCTAAAATCGAGTATAAACTAAGTTCATAAACAAAACAAACAATCTCAACAGTCGTCAAAGGTCTCCAGATTAATGTTGATGTTGACTTCAAAAGGAAATTTTTGTGTTTTTAGATTTTTAGGACGCCCCTCATTAGAAATTTTAGCATTGTTCAGCCCTGAGCATCCCCATATTTTGGGAGTATCTCCAAATGCGGGTTCATAAGAACTAGAATGTGACATGAATTGTTATTATGGATACTTTTACTAGAAAAATGTTAATTATGGTATAACTTAAATAACTTTCAGTCAACATTGAATGGATTCACGACCAAATTGTTAAGTATGGTCTCTATGCAAAGTCTAATTAGCACTCAAATATTAAAGAATTCATTCACTATTATATCTAGAATTTTACATAAGTAGCTTAATTAGTAGCTTTTATAAAATTGTATCTAAGTTGTTAGCGATAGAATGAAGTGTGTCATTCCAACTCATATTTCCTAGTCTCGAAGTTCTTTCATAAAAGAAAGACAAATTTTGGATTGGATTCTAATTGCAAATGATTGCATTGGTAGTAGGCTAAAACAAAAGTTACGAGGAAGTTTGTAAGGTTGACATTAAGAAGGATTTTGATAATGTGAATTACCACTCTTTGTTTGTTCTTTAAAAAAATGGCTTTAGAGATAAATGATAAAGTGGATTCAGTAGTGTGTTACTTTAGCCCAGTTTTGTATATTGGTGAATGAAGTGGCAGCTGAAAGAAAGAAATAAGGCATCCAAAGGAAGATAATGTGATCCACAATCATCTTTTCTCTTCATATTGGTGGTGGAAGTCATATCCAAATTGTTGGAGCATTCTGTAACTAATGGTATATTCACTAGTTTTCGGGTTGCAAGAAGAGAAACTATGATCTCTCATTTGCAGTTTGCAGATGATGCTATCAACTTCTCAAATGCTTCAAAACAAAATGTAAGAAGACTGTATATAGTTTTTGTTAGAGCATTGCTCGGTCGAACTCGCAAGCGTTGCTCTCTCAAGCTTGTTTGTCAAAACTATAAGTCTTGATTTCTAGTTTACTTATAGCTAAGTCTCGGATTAGGATATATAGAATGTGTAGTTGAGCTTTAGACTTCACGACGTTCATCAATTAAAGGCGAATAACTATTAAGGGGAGCTTGTAGAACTTCATAAACAAAAGGTATGTGGATACTTGAACTCATCTATCACTCAAAAGCCTATTTCTACTCTATATTTGAGACAAAATTCGTATAGCTATATAGACTTCGATTATACACATTTGATATTTCGAGATGAGTTTAACTCACTTACATATTTATCGAAATATGTGTTGGTAAGCTTTCGCTTTAAGCATGTTCATCTTATATTCTTGATGAAATTCAAAAGATGATCATGTGAAAATCGCCTCGTAGCATCTTATATAATTTGTGTGAGACAGTCATTTGGTGTAGACTTGAAATGTTTCGTATTGATCTATTAATCACTTGAAAATTGCTTTGAAGCTAATAGTTTATGTGAGACATCTGTTCTCGTCTTCCAAGAATGTTTCAATGATTAAAATGAAGTTTATAACAATTAACCACGATTGGATATAACACAGTATGCATACTTGTATGCTAACTGTTGTAAGTTATTCCAAGTCTAGGAACCATAGTATGCATACCCATATGCCTACTGGTTTGTTAGTTGAAGTACGAGAACTTAGTATGCATATCAGTATGCGTACCGGCGCAAAGTTCAAGTCCGGGAATTCAACCGAGTTTGGTGTTGTATGTAAATATGCGTACCTGTTCGCATACTGGCGAACCCAGTCCAAGTCCGGCTATTTAGGTATGCGTACCTATTTGCATACTTGAGTGGGTTATTTTCTAAAATCGGTTTGTTCATGAACTAGTACATTTATAAAATAAGGAATGAAATCTTTTACAAACCGTGGCTATAATGTTCATGAATTGATTCGAGTGAATCATAATCGATTTTGCTTCAATTGTATCTTGTATACTTCCATGAAAATAAAACAATTGCACAACTCTAGAACTAGTTTTATTCGAGTCATTTGAACTAGTTGTGATTGAGATGGACAAGGTTGATATGAAAGTGTTCATATGGATAACTTTGGTTAACTATTGTTGAGCCAACAAGGTGCACACGTTTAGGTACGGTTACCCATATCTAAATGAAGTCACTTTCCATTTGTGTGTAACAAGCTAAGTTCGATCTAATAGTTAAAAGATATTATCTTGAGTCTAATAAGGAATTCATATAATGGTGAATATTGAATGCTTTGTTACCAAGGTAACATTGATTGCAAACCCTGATTTGAAGATTATATAAGGGGGAACTCTAGCAACTGGAAAACCTAATCCCCATACCTCTTGTGTGATACTAGTGGAGACTAGAGTCGATTCTCCTTTAACCTAGGTTTTTCCTACAACTATTATAGGTTAATGACTTAAAGACTTCATTGGGACTGTGAATCCAAACCCAAATATTTTCTCTATAGTTGCGTGTTCTGATCTTGCTTTATTTTATCGTATTGAGTACTATCTTCTCTAAGATTTTCTCGAGATTTAATCTTCGATAGGCAAGATAAAAATTAGTCACAAACATCATCATCTCATCGTTTGTGATTCCATAATATCTTGTTTCGCTTCCATACGATTAAGATTATTATGAGGTGATTAATATTACTAGGATGTTCTTCGGGAATATAAGTCTAGTGTATTGGTTCATGTTCACCTTGATTTATCAAAAAACGGAACAAAAAATCATAGGTATTTCTATGGGAGACAGATTTATCTATTCAATAGACTTTTCTGTGTGTGACAGATTTGTTTGTAAAGTCTTCGACTTTGGGTCGTAGTAACTCTTCGTTGTGCGTGAGATTGGCTAAGGGAATCAAGTGCGTAGAGTCTTGCTGGGATTCAGAGGTGTAAGGAACGCGAATGTACCTTGATCAGTGTGAGATTGGTTAGGGCCCAACTACATTCCAGTCTGAAGTTAACTTTTAGTAGGCTAGTGTCTACAGCGTCTTAATATAGTATGGTGTTCAAATCTAGACTAGGTCCCGGGGTTTTTCTGCATTTGCAGTTTCCTCATTAAGAAAATTTCTGGTGTATGTATTATTTCTTTTCCGCATTATATTTGATTATATAATTGAAATATCACAAGTTGTGCGTAGTTCAATCAAGTAGATAAACCAACCTTTGGTTGTTGATATAAATTGATTAACATTTGAACATTGGTCTTTGGTACCGTTCAAGTTGTTTCTCATAATAATCAAGCTCACGGATTTTATCTGTTTAATTTGATGATTACATTGAGAAACAAAGATACAACTCTTAGATATATTTCCATTGATTGAGTCTGGCTGTCTAGTTGATTCTCTTGGAATTATATTGAAGTTTGTCTATAAATATTGCCTAAACAAAATATTGGGTGTGGTTGTTAGACCCCCGCTTTTCAATTGGTATCAGAGCAGGAAAACACGTTTAACACCTCATTAGTCTGTATTTGTAGTGATATGACTCTATGGACAGTTGTGCTATTTATGACAAACGCATCACGAGAGACAAAAGTTCTATTTTTATGAAGTTTATTAAAGAGATAGACAAGCCTATCTCACATATATATGGACACTCTGTTCCTACGAAATAGAGTATTGATATGTGTTACCCTGACTATCTTAATGAAGAATCTGATACTGAAGTAGAAATGGAAACAACATGAGAGAGTACATCGATTCTAAAACTTGTTAGAATCCAGGTAATTAAAATCAATAGGATGAAACACAAGATCAATACAATAGTTAGTATGGTAAAAGATCATGATTCCAAACTAAGGGTTCTTTGTGAGGAAATCGTTGTAGGTTGTTCATCTCGAACCTTACTCGAGGCTAAACTCAAGGAAGATGCATGTGAAATTGAACGACTATTGAATAATATCTCTATTCAAGATAAAAGTCGTCTTAGGGAGTCTATCATACCAACTACTTCTGACTCTGCTATAAAATTGGAAAACATGACTAATTCTAATCATGTTCCTCTAATAAAAACATCTTCAGAAGCTAAACTGCAAACCCTTCCTATTAATAAAGAAGTGATTGGTTCTTCCACTAATCATGGGTTTACCACATCTCATGGAATGGAGAAACCTTCTAACGATGTCTCTAAAATGCTACACACTCCAATCACTCTTGTGATCACAAAGTATGTCTTTTTTTGTGATTCAAAAGGACATGTTCAACGGAAGACCAAACTGAAGCTTAATTAAAATCACCTTGGTCGACTCCAACACACCTTAGATTTAATACTCAAAGGTGTAACTGACACCAGATAAATAGGATCTAATGAAGATAATTACAAATGCCAACTCAAAATAAAATCACTTGTCACTCTAAAGAATCCACTTAATAGATAAGAGCTATTAAAGAAATCACTTCTTTAATTTAAACATATAATGTTTATAATATAATTATTTAAAATTCGAGTGTGTCTTATCTCGAAAAATACATGAATTTATATATCCTTATATCCATGCAAGAATTAACTATGTTAGTTAATAGGTTCATGCATGCATGGATGTTTTATTATACTTAATAAAATGCATGCACTAGTATTCCGCGTCATACGCTTCTGCTGGGAGAGAACTCGTCTCTGAGTTCTCTTCGATACATGGAAGCTATATTTTGTATGCGTTTCCTACCACATGCTTGAATCCTTTGAAAGGATCATCTTCTCGAGGTTTCAAATTTCTAACTTTACCCAGCGGAAATCGTTCTTTTCGAAGATGTATCCACACAAAATCACATTCCTTAAATGATGTTTCATTTTTCTGTTTGTTTTCCTGAACTTAATACTTTTTATGTTGCTTGATAATGTGATCGTGTACTTGTTCATGAAACTTCCTAATATTTTTATCTTGTACTTTTGCATTGCTGCTAAACCTATAACTGGTAGGAAGTGGAGCCAAATCCATCGGAGTTATATGATTTATTTCATAGACGACTTGGAAAAGAGTTTTATTAGTAGTCTGACTTGTCAAACGACTGTAAGCAGACTCATCTTGAGACAAGTTAAGAACCCACTTACAAATTTTTTTGCCAACTAGACTCCCGAAAATATTTACCAAACTACTACTGATGACTTCGGGTTTGTTCATGTCTTTAAACCTGTATGCATTCTTGTTAGGAATTACTGAACCATGAAAAAAATCAATGTAATTTTGGATACCTCTCATTGGTGGGAACCCAGATGAAATCTATGTTGGGATAATATCTTCAAATTCTTGAGGTATTGATTGTACGATTGGAGATACTTCACACTTCTCTTCATTTACTTATTGTAACTCCAAAGAAACAGTTTCTTGATCTTCTCCCAATGAAAATAGGAATTCAGATTTAGAGAGTAAATTACTTCCCTCTCCTTTTGAAAGTTGTGGACGACATTCAATTTTTGTTGGACCTAAAATAACTTTAAATACATATTTTTCAAAGGAGTAAGTGTTCTTAAATCCATCATGCAAAACCATTCTATCATATTTCCAAGGTCTACCCAACAAAAAATTACAAGCATCCTGTAAAGACCCTCAAGCTCGTCAACACTATTAGACCGGTCAAGTGTTGATTTAGTCGATAATAACTCGATTAGTTTAATACGAACGTTAATTAATAGGAATTAATCTAACACCGATCTAGATACGAAACTAGTATCAGTGAATAGGTCTCGAAAAGTTATGTGAAATAGACTACTCGAACGTGTCATTCAGATACCAGACGGAGAAGATATCATCAGTTTTGCTTGAAAGGAAAATAGTTGTTTTTCCATTGGACCGACTGGGGCGGCCCTTATCCAGCTGTGTGGGTGTATATAAAATCTCTTTGGTCTTATCTCAAATTCGTGCGTAAGAGAAATCCACTTTATCTTTCTTTTCTTCTTATTTCTTATTTTCTTCTTCTTTTTCCGTCTTCCTTTTTTTTTTTTTTTTTTCTGTTTGATTTCTGCAGAGTGTCTGTGAGTTGCGTGTGATGATATCGAAGAAAATCAGATGAAGAAGAGATGGATTAATAAGTAACTGTTGGTGGTGGTGTTGATTAGGATGGATGTTTCAGATTCAATGAAAAGATGAATTAGAGGATTCAATTTTGGGTTTTTGTTTAAGAGATATGGATGAGTCTCAAGAGATGAAGAATTAGATCATGGTAATGTTTTGATGGAATAATTAATAAGGAATTAAGAAATTACAGAGATAGAAGGTCAAGAACAGTGATCGTGAAGTTAGGGTTTGGTATGAAATTGAGAGGTGAATTGGGTTGTCATTAGATGAAAAACAATGGGTTGATGTTTAACTGTAATTTGTAAGTTGTTTCAGTAACGAATCATTGAAAAATCGGTGAGTTAGGGTTTCATGTTCTTCCCTAAGTTAAGAACTAGGGTTTTGGATATCGATTGAAGATTCGATTTGGGAGATAGTCAAGATGAAATTGAAGGTTGGGTGTGATGATTTTAGAAGTTCTAGAGTTTTTGGTGAACTACTGAGGGTGATGAAGATTTTCGGGTGTTTATAGTTTTGAGGTGGTTATTCAATTAAGACAAAGGAAGAAAGAACCCGACCTCAGTTTCCTGTGTTGAACTGATTTGAGGTAATTGTTTACTCTTAGTAAACTTAGTTAAATTTTTTCAGTTCATTAAGTTTTTTAGTTTATTAATGAATTGAGATTTGAAGTGGGTATGAAATAGAACTATGGTCCTAGATTAGGTTTGTGTATTGACTAGTAGGTTGGGAAGATGTGATTGATCCGGTGTGTTTGTTGTTGTCGTATATTTTGGTGGTTGAAGTTTATTGGGAATGTCAGATTGAGATTGTTTGCCGTGTATGATGAATGTTGTGTTTTGCTGGAGTTGGATATGATATGGATATATGCTAGATAGTGTATGTAATCAGAACTACATGCGGTATGCTTGGTTGAGCAGATATTGAAGTTCTGGAAATGTATGTTCTGTGATGATATTGAATTGATATGTACTGAAGATGTAGTTGTAATTTAAGTATGTTTAGAATGGCAGGAATGAATATGTCTTGTTGGTGGAAAGGATGATACTGAATTTAAAGAACAAAAAGCTAATGATGTTGTTGAACTGGGCAGTTATAACTAAAAAGGAAGAAGAAGAGTTGAACTGAGTTGAGCTATATTGTAGGAACATAGATTTTGGTAATGTTAATTGGTCTATATCAGTTCCATGGAAGAGTTAAGTTGTAGTGAATTTATAAAAGTTATTTCTAAATAAGTTGAATGAGATGTTATGTGACTGTGATATAGGGATGAAGGTTAGATGAAGGTGTTAAGTTGAACCTCTCTAGAGAAAGCTTGTAACTGCATTTTGCAGGTAATCTAAGTTTGTTCTTGTGATTGAATTTGGAAGTTTTACTTGAATTCAATGTATTATGTGAAGTTTTATAGTCTGGTAGAATTAGAAAGTGATGTTGTAATGTTTATAAGAATTAGAGCTGATGTGAAACTGAAACTGAAGTTGTTATATACCCTTAGTCACCCAGTCAGTTGTCTGACTCGTCTAACTCAGTTTGTCTGACTGAGTTGACTTTAGTGAGCTAACCTTGACTGATTCATGTTTGACTCAGTGGACTATTTGACATGACCTTGACTGACGTTGACTGACGTTGACTGCTACTTGACCTTTGACCGTCAATTTGACCGTTTGAGACTATTAGTGACTTAAATGGACTGGATCTTAGTTTAATGGGCTGGTTTGGTGGTTTTGGGCTTAGAACCATTAGTTAGACGTGTATGAGCCTTTTGGCTAAAATCTTAGAATGCTTCCTTGATTAACAGTTAGTATTAACAACGACCGATTCAAATGACGAACCAGTGGATCATGGATCTCGAGGTAGGCGTGGCTTGTCTTCAAAATAGGTGGGAATATATTTGACTCTTTTGTATTCATTATTGTTGTTTTTATAAAAGTTTATGCTTAAAAATATCATGCATTGTCTTTCCGTGCATTTCATGCTTTGTTTAAAATGCATTATGATAATCATGTTGATTCTATGAATCTTTCCACGATTTGGAAAGGACTTGTATTGTTTGTTGTCAGTATGAATTGTTATGGGAAATGAGAATTTCCATTGTGGTATATAGGATACACTCCTTCACATTTATACCTACTTTAATTCAACTTTTATTATTTAGAGTTGGTCACCATGGTCTTGGTGGCATCCATAGCTATTGAGTGTGGTTAGCACGAATATTATACATTGTTTGAAAGAAGGAGTTTGTTCCATATACATGTATGTTTATTTCAGTGACTTAGTCACTTTTCAATGTTTCAGAAAAACTTGTATTGTTTTTCAACTCTTACTTATGATTACTTAGAAGTTAAATGTTAATTATTCCCACTTCAGTTTAAGTGATGATCAGAGTTGCGAAATAAAGCTTCAAGGGTTGAGTTCGCTAGTTGATTAACTTCTGTTATGTTTATTATGTTGTATTTTTTTATTTGAAAATCAAATGACTATTATATATGTATCATTTGAGAGAAGATCTTGTATATATATTTCTGAGAGGGGTTAGTTTTAGGTTAAGTTTTATAGCATATTTCTTATTTGATTGATTCAGTAAATGTTTAGTTTTAGTGCCTCTATATTTAGTTAATCTCTTGGATTAGTCAGCTGTTATCTTAGGGGGCGCTACACATCCATAGGAACAACATCACACCATATTTCAACTTTGTAATTCTTGCCAATTGAAAATTGAACCAACATTTTTTATTTACCTTGACTTCATACCCCTTTCGGAACCAAGATAGTTTGTATGGATATGGGTATGGATATGGGTGTTCTTTGGTTTGGAGATTCAATTTTTCGACCATATGGGTAGAAACTACATTCTCACAACTACCTCCATCAATGATTACACTGCATACCTTTCCCAAAGAAGTACACCTTGTGCAAAATATGTTATTGAGAAGCCATTTATCATCTTCCACATGGGAAGCATTTATGACACGTCGAATAACCAAGATTTTGCCATCTTCATCATAAACAACTTTTTCGTCAAATATTGGACCATATTATTCTTTTCCATCACCTGAAACTCCATGATCTACTTCGTCTGCAAGTGAAACAATCTTGCAATTTGGACACTCTCAGATGCAAAATTTCTAATACATTTGCATTTATAACATTGTATATGCTGAGATCGATTTGTACCTGACCCATCTTGCTTGGAGACTTTTGAAGTAGATACCTCCGTAGTTGACACTGCTGTAGGAATGAAAACATTCCCTCAATTTTTTTTTAGGATCTTTAGACCAAGTTTTGTAATTGCTATCACATCATTCTTTGATTTGTTTTTCCACCTTCAATGATAACTTCACTACATCATTGTATGTCTAGTATGGTTGTAATTTCACCACATCACAAATATTTATTCGTAAAACTCATAGAAAACGAGCCACAGTTTGTTCCTTAGGTTCGCTAATGTCACAAAGCATACGAAGGTTATCAAACTCTACAACATACTCTTTAACAGTTATATCTTTTTGTTTTAAATTATGAAATTTTAAAAAGGACTCTTGCCGATAATTTTCTGGCATATATTTTTTTCTCATTTCTTTTTTCATTTTTTCCCATGTATGTATGCGACTTTTACCTTCATGAGCAGGTTGCTTCTTAAGGTGTTCCTACCTAATTGATGCATGCTTTCATAGTCTAAGAGCAACTGATTTTACCTAACGATGTTCTTCCACATCTTTATAATCAAACATTCTGCCAACAATATGTAGCCAATCAATAAAATCTTATGGATTCAATTTTACTTGAAATCCTGGAATATCAACCTTCGTAGTATCATTTCTACGAAAATTAAAATTTCTTCGACGTTGCCTCATACTTGCCGCATCACTTGAGTTTTGATCTCGATAACGCCCAAAGGGATTAACGACATCGCTTTCATCAGCATTATTTTCTGATTCATGACATGACACATCATGATTCAGAGGTTCGTAGCATAGTAAACGCTCCTGGAGTTCTTGTACTTGTCTTCTTAGATCATCCATTTCTATGTCTCGGAGATTTCTCTCACGATTAGGAGCAGGCTCTTCGAATTCAGACCAACGACCACCACGGCGACCACCTCTGCCAACCATGACGTCTCTTGCCCGGCTATGATACCACTTTGACACCTGATAAATAGGATCTAATAAAGATAATTACAAATTACAACTCAAAATAAAATCACTCGCCACTCTCAAGAATCCACCTAAGAGATAAGAGCTATTAAATAAATCACTTCTTTAATTTAAACATTTAATGTGTATAATATAATTATTTCAAATTCGAGTGTGTCTTATCTCGAACAATACATGACTTTATATAGCCTTATATCCATGAAAGAATTAACTATGTTAGTTAATAGGTTCATGCATGCATGGATGTTTTATTATATTTAATAGCATAAAATAACTTAAATAATTCAAATATATATTAATATCTAAATGAACCGATACTTAATAAAATGCATGCACTAGCATTCCCCGTCAGTAACTGACATTCATATGTCTAAACCTATTGGTCTTAGTACTCACCCTGTGAATTTTTATAGGAAAGTATGTTCAATATGCTCTTCGAAGAACCATTTGTAGCATTAATACAAATCGTTCAAGAAGATTTCAGAAAGGTTTTTCTCAACCAAATGAAAAGAATGATGTTTAAGATGTAAAAAAGGTACCAGTGGGTGGAAGTAACAGTGGGGATATGAAGAACAATCTTAATATGATAATTGAAGGATATAAGGATCTTATCAACAGGCTGTCAAAATCCTCCATACAAACTTCTTCTGGTAAGGATTCAAACTTAGTCTCATACTTTGATGATAGTTAGTTTTATGATACTTTTTCACATCAGAAAGGGTTTCCTCCAAAAATTAGAAGGAAAAAGAGGATTAACCATGAAGAATATTCATTTGATGAGCATAAAGCTTTGGTAAAATGCTTTCTTATTAGTCGAGCTATTTTCTTATCGTCCATAGCTAAACTATTTTCTACAGACAGATTTGCCTAAGTATTGTTTGTGTCTTGAGAATCTCTTCGTTTTGAATTTTTTTTAAAGAAGTTTTTGTTACAACTAAGTTCCTGCTACTTTTTTACTTTAAAATTTTTTCCTGTGGAAATATAAAAATTTATTGAGCCAAATTTTTGTGAAAGAAAATATTCACGTAGTAAAATTATACTATTTTGTTTTACCTTGTAAAAGGGTACATTACAGTGTTAGTTAAGTTTTTATTTTGGGTTCGGGTTGTGTTCTTACGGACCCATGAATTACTTGTCACGAACTATCTTTAGAAACCCTAAATGTCACCGTCCCTAAGAAACCATTTAAATACCAAACCTATTGAGTTACGTACGCGTACTCTAGGATTTATTTTCTTCAAGAATGTCTTCACCTTCTCACACCTGTGATTTTGCAAGAGGTTTTCTTGATAACGGTATTGGTTCTGAGTCCAAAGGGAGGAAGAAAATAACCTTAGTAGATGTTGATGGTCAAAATCCTGATGCCTCGTGCTACTATGCATATTCTCATCAAGATGTTGATAATGAGGAGATGGTTTCGGCCGAAGTGGTTCATGATTTTATTTAATACTTTGAGGAAGCAAAATTGAAAATCGTTGATACTATGAAGGGTCTCGATGTGTTAAGAACTGAGTTGAAAAAGGTTAACTCTTGCCATATTCTCATGAATATACATGTTAAAGATCTTCTCAATGGGGATATCTTCTCTGAAGAAGCAGTGAATGTTGTCAATCACAAGCTCAAAGGTCTAAAGACTCGTGAGGGTTCCAGAAAAACTCCAGTTCATATTCGGTTTTGCTAGTTTAAGAGTCTTTTTTTATTAGCTTGTTGATTTTTCTTAATGTCTAGGAAACTTCTTATGAGAATTTATTCTTGTATTTTAAGAAGGATAACTAGGGTGTGGTATAACAACTATTGTGAGTACACATAACTATTGCCAACGATTTTCATCTTGCAATGTTTTTAGATTTATTTATTTAAATTCTAAAGTTTATTTGAAAGATGATTTTGAAGTATTAATCTTTATTGGTTTTATATATTGCAAAAATTGTTATGGGATATGAGTGTTTGCGTTCGTGAACTATGATTGTCCCATATATGTCAAAAGTTAAGTCTATTATATGTCTTTATGCAAATATTGATGGAAAATAGAATGAATTTTTGATTACAAAGATTAGTCTATGAAAACCTATAATACTATGGTGATATGTATCACTCCCCCTTAGTCAATACTTCATATCACATGAAAACCACTCCCCCATACGTTATGTTCCGTAAACCATATGTATTTGTAGTGTGAACTACACATTAATTCTCCCCCTTTTTGTCAATATAAATTGGAAAAGGTACGAAAACTAGTGGGATCATAATGAAATTCTCATAGAGATTCTTCATGACTAAAAGAAAATATATCAACTTTGTTTAGATGCAATCATATAGTCGAAACTAAATGCATTCAGCAAGGAGTTTATAAAGATACAAGAAAACTCGTATAATATTCCAAAGCCGCACTCCCCACAAATATTTGGCAATTAAGCACAAGTTCAATTAAGAACTCTCCCACATTAAATGTCATTCCCGAAAGAACAACATATCATTTTTTGACTTCCTGATCCTCTATAATAATTTTGCCTTTGTCCTCCATAATTTTTCTGCGGCTGATCAAGTTTTTGGATTTTGTTGTTTCCATCTCCTCTGCTATAAACGTTTCTCTCTCTCTCAAATTCTTCTTGATCTCGACTTCCCATGACTACTATTTTCTGCTGACTATTCTCCATACTCTTTTCTTGTTGGACTTGCGAAGTGCTCGCCACTGTGTTTATCAATTTTGGTAGCAAACTCGCATTCGCTGCTGCTGATCTTGTATTCGCCACTGGATATGTTTCCATTTCATTCTGTTTTTCTTCAAGGGAAATATACTCCTCCTGCATCTCTGGCAACTCAGTCATTGTGATTGTATTCTTGACTCTAAAAATTTGAATGTATTTATGTGATTGTATTCTTGACTTCCCGATGTTCCCAATACTTTACAGTCCGAATAAAGGTTTGATAAATTTAAAGCCAGAAAGGGGTTGGTGCCCATCTTGTAGCTCGGTTACCAACTAAAAGTGTAAAATCTTAAATCTTTCAATTTTTCTTTATAGTATTTCTTATTGGGGTATACCCAGATTAATTGGGGTATACCAAATGAGACAAAATAGGGTCATTTTGAAGCAAAAGAGGTCACTCGTTAACCAAATATTTTCAATATGTGTATTAATAAAAAAAAAATTAATTTTGAAAGTTTTTTTCTTAATAAATCGCATTTTTATAATTGAGAATACAAAGATAAATAAATTTGTGCTATTAATGGCAGAAATTATGCCATTGAATAATTTGAACACAACTGATTAAAAAAAATCACATACATTCCAGTATAACATAAATTACATTAGCCATCAAAAAAAAAACAATTCAAATAGAAAATCCTTTACAAATTCTCCATGTTGTTGAACCAAATTGTTATACATTTTAGAACTAAACTAGTTTCTCTCAACAATACAACAAAATTTTATTTCCAATCCTCATAATTGTTTCTCTAGATCTGGAATCTATTCTTTGAGTTGAAGTCGATCATCACTTTGAAGGATTAGTTGTCTTGATTACCTGTAAAATGAATTCCACACACAGAGACATTAAAAAGTAAAAACAAAAGCCCATGTATACAATCACGATTTTGGTAAATCCAAAGTAACAGAAAAGGAATACCAATTTGAAAATTAGAAAATACAATTTTTTTAATTCAAGATATTCAAATTCTTAACCCTATGAGTATTCTTATCTTTCATTCCCTTTGCCTTCTTGTTTACGTCTAGAATTTTTTTTTCTAAATCTAAATAATTTAAACAATATAACCGTGGAAACACTTACCTTGTTAGATACATAGTTTACCCTGCCTTCTTGCAGTTAGATCAATAACTTACCTTCTTAGATACATAGTTTGGCCGAATTTCTTCATGGAAATGCTTTCCCGTCACACCAGCGATATAGCCGTACAAAATACATAAAAAAATCAAAAAAAGAAAAAAGAAAGAAAGAGAAAACAGAAAGGAATTGCTACTGTGTGAGAAATATCTTGAATCTACTAGAAGAAGATTTCATGGTGGTGGTTGCAGTTATATTTTGAAGACATCTATTTAGAAGAAGGAAAAAGACAAGACTGGCTAATTAAGGAGTATTTTGCTCTACATATGTAAAGACAAATCCTTTTTCTCAAACGAATATTGGGGAAACAAAAGGGGAAGTGGGCGGTTATTTGATTTAAACGTGGTCCATTTTTTTTGGTTTGGTTGACTAGTACTTGGTCACTTGCTTGTTAACCCAATTCTTTTTTTCCGAAAGGAAATATATTACCAATCAGAAGAGAGATTTGCATGGAAAAAATAATTAATGTGTAAGATTTTCCATAATATAAAATATTTTTAAATTTCATATTTTTTGAGAAATCTTTTTTTACACACTTAAAAAAGGAAAAGAAAATCATTTTATTTATTCTAAAAATTTAATTTAATTTAATTTTTATTTACCGCGCCAACGTAGTTGTTGCAAGTTCATATGTTCCTACTATCTTTGGCCTTAGCTAATGCAAATATTTTCAATGCATGATACGTCACAGATGAATATTGTTTTTGACGCTTTTTGTAATGTTGTAAAAATAATGTCACGAATGCGTCTGTTTGTTGTAGTGTAAGCCCTCAAAATTAAATCTTTGGATCCCTATAATAGGCTTCATTCGCTAACATGCATCTCCTTCCTTTTTCTACTTCTATTTTACAACTTCTTTTTCTCCATTTCTTGCCTTCTAATGAAAGATGGAACCTTCAATTTTGAGCATAGATAATAAATTAGAAAGGAGGAATTAAAAAATTTCTAGCGAAACCTTCAATTAAGAAATTTTGTAGTAAAGTAAAAAAGAAAAAAAAAATAATAATCGAGGAAAGAGGAATTTATCAAAGAGAAGAGAAAGTAAAGTAATAGAATATAATATAAGCAAACATAGTTATATAAGATCCTTGCTTGCAACAACCTGTGATTGACAAGATATCCATCTAGTTGGGCCGACCGAGCGAAGCGAGGGAGGATCTTATATATGGTGACTTTGTGTCAATGTGAAGCGTGACATTTTTCTTCAATTGGACACAAAAGATTGGATTTGGTTCAACGATGAAAGGACAACACTACCCCTCCTTTATTTTTCTTCAATTGGACACAAAAGATTGGATTTGGTTCAACGATGAAAGGACAACACTATCCCTCCTTTATTTTTTTTCCTTCTTTAAATAGATGTGAATAATTATAATGTTGAGTGCTTCAAGAAAAAGAAAAAAAATGTTGAGGACATTTTTGTAAAATCAAATAAAAAAAAACACGGAATAGAGTTAGAGGTCATGGGGTCGAATCCCGACCACCTCCAAAATTTTCATTTTTCCTCCATTTTTCTTCTTCTTCTTCCTCTGGATTTGTAATTCCTTCACCACCATCTCCTCTGTAATTCCTTCACCACCATCTCTGTTACGCATGAATAACCTAATTAAATTCATACAATTTTGCCATTCGTAAAAATCAAATCGAACAACAAAGTGAATACCTAAATATACAAAAATTAAACGGAAAAAACACCCAATTATCGATTCATCACTCTAACTTCACCAACAATCACAACAATCAGTTACAATACTAAAAAAACCTCAATCCTTAACCCTAGATTTCCTAGCCAATAAACCTAATTGGTCTATGGAATTTACTGAAAACAACAATACGAACATTAATTCATCAAGCCAAGATCTTTTCGCCTACTTAATTCATCTTTTAACCGATTCGCACCATACTAGTAGCCAAAAATTGTTTCAACATGGATTTATAGAGTGATTTTTTTTTCTTTCCAATTTAACATAAAAAGATTGGATTTGGGTGGTTTACTGTCATACCCTGAAAATTTCTAAATTGTCCCTCCCTTTTAGTCTAATTACTATAACCCCTTATGTATCATACTTTTTCAGGGGTATAATTGGTAACCAAACTTTAATATAACATATCTAAAAATCCATGCCTTACAATTTTACAAATTTTATCTCGTTGGAAAGGTTATAAAAAAACCTACGCAATGAGTATAAACAACAATATAAAATTTAGAGTTTTTACGAAAAATTCGGAGGTGCTTATCAATTTAAGCACAATTTTCGAAAATTAATTGTATATCCACTACGCAAACCACCACAAAGGATACATAATACTTTATTTAGCCATATTTTAGTTTATGCATCAACTTATTTTCCATTGCAATTAATAAAATGATTTACTCTCTCCGTTTTAAGAAAAAATGATACTTTCACTTTAGGCACAATTTTTGAAAATTGAATGCATAATTATTATGCAAACCACCACAAAAATGCATTACACATTATGCAACCATATTTTGGTTTATGCATCGGGTAATTTTCTGTGTTAGGAAACGTAATACTTTCCCCCGTATCAGGAAAAATGATATTTTCGCGTCGATATTTTCGGTCGGCCGTTCCACCGTGGCAGCGGTCATCTAGTTTAAACCATAATTGGGCCGACCGACCGGAGGGCCTGAAGGGAGGGAGACCCTTTTATGGCCACTTTTTTGTCAAATGAAGGGTAACACAAATCTTCAATTTGAGAAAAAAAATTAGAAAGGAATATTCCTTATAAATTCCAATCACAATTTTGGTTACTTTTTTCTACGGACGAATTGACCCTCAAATGTCCCGAACGCATGAACACATCTCTTTATTTTCTTTCAGTTCTATTCGGTGTAGTTCTCATCGTCACCGTCACCGATTGCTCCTCCACCACCACCACCAGCGCTAGAACACAACCATTACCGTCGCCGATTGCATCTCTACTTTTCTCTTCGGTTTAGAAATAATCCCATCGCCACCGTTAGCTCATCCACCACCAAATATGACTTGATGTTGCTTTTTATGAAACATAACTACAACCGCCACCTGCACCACCGACATTGCAGACACAACCACCACCTCCGACAACACTTCCACCACCACGATTAGCATCTCTACAAACACCAGCATCTCCTCCGCAAACTCTAACGACAGAAACTCATTTCTTCACCCACACAACCATCACCGCCGTCATCACCGCCACCAGAAACACCACTGTCACCTAGCACCACCGTCACCAAAAATAATTGTGTGTCAAAATTTGATTCCAATGATAATGAATCTCCATTATAACCACAATAGCACCACCTCTTCCATCAACCATCAGAGCCACAATAGCACCACCACCGCTGCCATCACAACCATATTTATGAATTTCATGAAATTTTGAAGATAATTAACATAATTAAGCAAATTTATTCTCAATTTCAATCAAACAACAACAAACGCAAAAATTACCAGCTCAAACTTCTTAAAAATTTCCATTAATCGATCTGATTCGATCAATTTCTCTATCATCTTCATGAAAAAACAGTTTTTTTTTTTTTTTGTCAATTCTATGAAACTCATTGAACTGAAGCTTTCAAAATACTAATAAAACCTGAAAGGGTTCCATATTTCACAGATTAAAGATTCGTATCTGTCAACTTGAAGACAACGGAATTCACAGAGAACAATTGCATCAAATGCTGAAAAAGAAAAGAAAAGAAGACGAAACATAGATATAAAGAAGAAGAAGTTCTTTTCACCTAACCTTGTCAACCCATTCACTTCAGCTCGGTTACAGATTTAGTGAGTCAACCGAATTCGCCGTTTCCACCCAATTCTCATTCAATATTTAAAAAAATCTCATGTAGAGAGAAATCCGTATTCAATGAGTGGGTGGTGATTGGATGCGAGAGACACATACATAGCTACAAATGAGAATCCGGAGGAAGATTGAAGAAAGGGGTATATAAGAAATTGATTTTTTGTCGATAATGATTTGGTGATGAGACGGCGCTGTAGATGGAGATAGAGAAAGTGTGAGAAATATTGAAAGTGGTGGTGAATGGTGATGTTTATGGATATTTGCTCTGCATTCTGTGGTAAATTAGTCATGGGGGAGGAGATACAGATACAAAAGCGAACTTTCCCCAGAGATGAACATTTTTTTGCAGAAAAACACCTTGCTGGATCCAAACATCATTTTTGTTACGTACATATAATATGGGTCACGGATACAACATATTTTTGGCCGTTGGATATAATATGCTTCCCACATGTCCCATCAGCTTCCTACGTCTACGTGGTTAAGCTTTCACTCGCATCTACGTGGTTAATATTTCACTCCCACGTGTCATGATTGGCAACATTTTGAAAGATGTTTATAAATGTTCAATATTGACTTGGTCTTCTCGTCAGAATCCTGATTTATTTAAACAACTAGATGACCGCTGTCATGATGGAACGACCGACCGAAGAAAATGGCGCAAAAATATGATTTTTCCTGACAGGGTGCGAAAATATAATTTTTCCTAACATGGCATGGAAGTATCATTTTTTCTGACACCGGGTGAAAGTATCACTTTTCCTAAAATGGAAAATTAGCCGATGCATAAACCAAAATATGACTACATAATGTGTTATGCATCCTTTGTGGTGGTTTGCATAATGACTATGAATTCAATTTTCGAAAATTATGAAAGTATCACTTTTCTTGAGACATAGGAAGTACATCGTTTTATTAGTTACAACGGGGAAAAAGTTGATGCATAAACCAAAATATGGCTACATAAAGTATTATGTATCCTTTGTGGTGGTTTGCCTAAAATGATAAACACCTCCGAATTTTTCGTAAAAATTCAAAATTTGATATTGTTATTTGTACTCATTGCGTAGAGTTTTGTAATACCATTCCAACGAGATAAAATTTACAAAATTCCAAGGCATGGATTTTTAGATATGTTATATTAAAATTTATTTGTCAATTATACCCTTGGAAAAATAGGATATTGTAGTTGCAGAATAACCTACAACTACACCCTCAGTAGAATTTGTAAAACTTAAGAAGTTCTTGATGATGAATGACAATTTTCTTATTAATTCTCTCAATTGATTACAAAGATGTATCTAAATGGAAGTAGAATAGTTACAACTTTCTCTATTCTCTTTCCTAAGATATTTTCTAACACTCATTAAAAGAACCTCTCGAATTTTACATTTGAACTCCTATTTATAGTAAAATTTGTACAACTGTATATGTGTTGCGAAGTATCGCAACATATCTTCGCAAGATTATTTTATGCTCGCAAATCTTTCATGCTTCCCCTTGCTTCCTCTATCATCGCATTGTTTCGTAGTTCTTTCCTCTTATATTTATTACGATGTTCGTAAGCTAATGCCTTGCGATATTCGGTACCTACATCTTGCCTCTTCTCATGTCAATTCTGCGAAGAAGAAATGATTGTGAGAACATAACCGTTACTTATTCTTTTAGAATTTGGACACGTCTTTTGTAACCGTTCTTTTCTATCTATTCCCTTATATAAACTCTTTTATATTCTCTTCCTTATCTTTTTCTTACTTTCTCTTTTTACTTCTGCAATTTTATCTTCTTATCACACTCTCCATTACCATTTTCTCTTCCTGTTTATATCATCATGAGTTCTCCAAGGTAATTTTCTTCTATCTTTCGCGTCTTTCACTTGTTTTCCTCTTTAATTTATGTATAATTTATTGTTTGATTTCGGTTTGTTTCAGCAAAACTATTCCTCAGGTGAAACCTCCAATCAGAAATTCAAGCCCTAATCTTCGAAGAAGAAAATCCGAGAATCAAAAGGTAGTTAAAATACTCTGTCTTCTTTTTTAAACAATATATTGTTGCCTCAGTTTTTAATCTACATTTTGATTCATAGGTTGGTGAAAAATCAAACCCCAACAAGAGATCTCGAGTGACTAAACCCACACCAATAATTTCAATTGATGACTTCCTTCCTGAGGTTGATAAGGAATTTCCCTCTCCTCCTCGTGAAAGCACTTCTTCGCAAACTCCTGCCTCTACTCCATTACCCAGTTTTCAGTCTCCCATAAATGTCAATTTGTCAACACTTCTTCAGGATCAACCCTCGCAAAATACTTTTTCAACCTCTTCTCTTGAAAAACCTATCTTAACTCCCAATCCTTTGAGTGCTGTTGCTCTAGAAAATTTGCAACTTGCTCTTATTCCTTAAAATTCTTCTCCTCTTCCTCAAGAAGTTCGAGATGGAATTTATTCAACTTTCCGAATGTTATCTGAGGTTTTGAATAGTACTGCGAAGTCTACTAATGTTCGTTCGCAATATGAGTTTTGCGAAGTGCTAAATAGTTTCATGAATCCTGATATTTCTATTTCACGTCAATCCTTGGAAAAGGAAGTTGAATTTCTTCGCCAATCTCTGAAGTCTTCAAGAGCAGAATGTGAGAATCTCCGTAAAGAGAATCATCAGCTTCAAAATGATTCTCTTAATTGTGCGATCCTTCGCAAAAGGAATGATGAATTAAAAGGTATGATTATTATCTTCATATATTTTTCCCTTTTGTTTACTTATATTCTTCATGTGTTTGAAACACCCGTTAAAACCCATTCCCCTTTATAGAATCTATCCAGAAATGTAGAAGGTTGGTACTTCGCCATGAATCAGATGCAACAGAATATGAAGCCAAGCATGAAAGCCTCTTGAACCAATTCTCCCATTTATCTAATCTTTATTCGTGTGCTCTTGATAATTTTGATGCCCTTTTTCAAGAGAATACCCAACTGATTTACGATCGAAAATTTTCGAATGATGACATATCTCAACTTACTTCTTCTTTAACTAAAGCCGGCTTGAGAATAGAAACCTTATTAGAAGAGAACAAAACCTTATCAGAAGAGAAATGCTCGTATTTGAATACAATGACCGTTTCTTCGCAACAATTAAACACTCTTCAGAATAAATGTTGCGATCAAGAAAATCTTCTTTCTTTGTTAAAAGGTGAACTTGAGGAATTAAAGAAGTCTTCAGATGCAGAGAGAAGTTCTTTTGCTGTTGAGAAGAAGTCCCTTCTTAATAAGAATATAATCTTAAGTACTAAGAAGAATCAACTTGAAGAAGATTACTCTGAACTAGAAAGTCTTAATGCCAAACTTGCGAAGGATAAAAAATTTCTTCTTTCTAAAGATCAAAAGCTTCAATCTAGACTTAAAGGATTAGTTGGTGATGATTTTGATAATGCGATGGATCAGATGAAGAATTGTTGTCTATCTTTAGCTCAATTTCTTACTTCACAAAGAGAAGGTAGTCATTAAAATTTGACTGCCTCTGATGTACCTTTAAATGGTTATCAATATTCGCAAATTTGACTCTTTGAATTTTGTTTTACTCGCAGAATCTGAGAACAACCTTCGCAATGCTAAGGCTGGATTAGAAACCTCCTGTTCTGAGCTTCGCAAGAAAAATGCTTTGCTTTCTACTCGCTTAATCAACTCTCGTGATCGTGCCATTCGGAGATTCAACTATCTTGCTTATGTCAAAGATATCGAAGATACCAACCATCAGAAAGCTATACTTCATGAAAGTCATCTGAAAGCTCAAGTCTTTGTGAATAACATTCTCCTATCAAGATCCTTGCCTCATGTGAAAATTACTCCTCTGAAAATATCTGATGATGAAGTTGCTCGTGATCCTGATAGTGATTTTGATTATGAGAGCGATGATGAAGGACTTGATGATGAAAAAGAATCTATTCCTCAAGGAGATGTTCCCGTTGCAGACTCTACAAAGGGTGATATTTCGCAGAAGTCGAATGCTGCTAATGACCCTGCTCATCTTGAAGACCCAGCACAGAGTGTTGATGAAGTATAATAATATTCTTTCTCAAATTATCATTGATCCTGTTGTTTTTCCTTTCCTTTGAACTCTTTCTCTTAGCTACTGTTGGTTCTCTTTTTACAAACAATTCTGCCTACTATTTTTGTTCTTTTAAGATAACGGAAAACAATTTGATATTTTGCGAAGATGATTTGACCTTTCTTAAATTGAATGCTTTCCTTATTTGCATCATTTGATCATATGAAGAGAAATAATATAGCTTAAAGACTTAGCTTAGTATCTCCTTTCCCCCTATTATTGCTCTTCAGATGATTAAACATTGTTGGAAGTATTAGAATATCTGCCCCAATTTAACTTACGAAGCTTCAACTTGTTGCGATTGTGAATAAGAAATCCTCCCTTTGAAATATAAGAAATGCGAGGTATGAAATATCCTTAAGAAGTATAAGAAGTATAAAATATCTTTGAAGAAGTATTGGAAGTATTCAATCCGTGAAGAATTATTCAATGTATGATGAAGTATAAGAAGTATTTAAGCTGTGAAGAATTCTTCAATGTATGAATAAGTACAATAAGTATTTAATCTTCGCAAAATTTAATAAATGTGAAATATCCATTGAAGAAGTATAATAAATATGAGACATTCTTGAAGAATTATAAGAAGTATTCAAGTTGTGGAGAAATATTCCATGTGTGAAGAAATATAAGAAGTATGTAATCCTCGTAAAATTTAATGAATATGAACTATCTGTTCTTGATTGCGAGTAAAATCGCATCTTTTGTTATGTCTTCGTGATATATATTCTTGTAAAAATTCTTCAATGATATCGACGGAATTGCCTTCTTTGTCAGAACTTCATGATATATATATTCTTGTAAAAATTCTTCAATGATATTGATGGAATAAATTTCATTAATTGTTGTGGTCTTATCATGCCTTCCTAAGTAAAGGTCTTATTTTGCCACCTCTTTTGTGATAATATTTTTGTATTTGCGATAATATGACAAGTCTGAACATTCTTGCGAATATACAACCTCGTGACATTATCGTCTTGCGATGAAATCTCATGACGTTTTTACACTTTCATGTAATAACCCATTGATCTCATCTGAACTTCTTTGTTATGTTCTGCGAGTTCTCTTTTTCTGTATATTTTATTTCTCTCTCTTTTTTTTTTTTTTTTTTAGAATGCTCGCAGAAATTCAGTTGTTTCACAAATATGACAAGCCTTCATGTTTTTGCAAACAAAAAGCCTCGTGACATTTGCGTCTTATAGCACGTATCAGATCCCTAATGGAGGGTGCTGCCCTTTATCTTCCCCTTGGTTTCCCCTTCAAGGAAGCGTACATCGACCATACAAGGTTAGCTCTTCCCATCCGATTCTGCAAACAACCATCTTTTGATCGCAAACTCTTATCCTTTTTGCCTATAGGGCTTATAGTTACGAGGTTGCACCCTATGGGGTATCTTTGGGCCAAGTACATCATTTGCCAAGACTTGTCAAAAATGGCAGATGTGCTTCAAGCCCACCCGGCACTCTTGACTCAACCGTGTACCTCGGCGCCTTGATCGTTTTCTTCACTTCTTGGGAAAGACAGTATGCCTTAGTCGCCCAACCTAAGTCATGTTACATCGCATAATATTGCGTAATGTCGCAAGATTAGGTGAAAATCCAAGGTGTATAACCCTGATAGGTACCCCGTTATTGGGTTGTACCCCGTAAAGTTCCATGTACTCAGGTTCCTTGGTGGTGTTCCGGTGTCCCTGAGCCATGCTTATCGGTACCCCATTAAATGACGCACTTTAGGACTTTGCCTCTTACGAAATGTTTCTTCGCGAACTAGGGTGTACGCCACAAAGGTTTGCCTGTGTAATATTTCTGCGGCTTTCTTTCTTTTTTGAAAGCTGATCAGAGATTGCGGTCTTTTATTCGCAAATTGATGTGTGCGTCTTTCTTTAATGTAAGTTAATCGCAATAAAAATTTTGAAATTCGTAACTTTTGTAAATTTCCTGCGAGCAAACAATATTCGTAAAATTTATCATGAGTTTTATGGATAATACCTTTTCAAATACAGCCTATTCCAAGGTCTACCAAGTCTCAAACCCATGTCTCTCCCTTCTGGATCCATCAGCCGATAAGCTCCACTTCCCACAACCTCTTTGATAACATATGGTCCATCCAATTTTGGTGCTAATTTTCCTCCATTTTCTTTTTGATATGGAGGTGTTTCTCGCATGACCAAATCACCTGGTTGATATTCACGTTCAATGACTCTCTTGTTATACTCTCGAGCTAATCGTTCTTGATAAATTTTCATATGGTGCAACACCTTTTCTCTTTTTTCTTCCAAATCATCCAGTTCACTTAATATCACCCCTGCACTTAAATTTCTTTACCAAGCTTATTTCTTTATTGTTGGAATTACAACCTCTGTTGGTAATACTGCTTCTACTCCATATGTTAAGCAATAAGGAGACATTCCAGTTTCCTCTCTTCTAGTTGTATTGTATGCCCAAACTGCACTAGGTACTTGCTCGCACCACCCTTTGAGATATCCTTCTAATTTCTTTTTGATTGTATCTGCGATTGTTTTATTTGTTGCCTCTACCTGTCCATTAGCTTGTGGATATAACGGAGTTGACTTCCCACATTTTATCCTGAAAGCGCTGAGTAGCATCTCTATATTCTGCCCTTCAAATTGTTTTCCGTTATCAGACACTAACTGTGCTGGAACTCCATACCTGGAAATGATGTTCTCAAATATGAACGTAAAAACATTTTTATTACAAATATGCTGTAATGCTTTTACTTCTGCGAGTTTCGTGAAATAATATGTTGCGACTATCAAGTATCGTCTTTGTCCGGATCCAGGTAGAAATGGTCCAACAATATCCAACCCCCATTTCACAAAAGGCCAGCAACTTTTTGAAGAAGTTAATGTTGCCCCTGGTGCATGAATTCTTTTACCATGTCGTTGGCATTCCTTGCATCTTCGTACGAACAATTTTGCGTCTGTATGCATATAAGGCCAGTAATATCCTTATATCTTTGCTCTATACGCTAGAGATCTTCCCCCACTATGATTACCAGCTTCTCCTCCACGTAACATCTTCAATATTTTTTCTCCTTCTTCACGAGTTAAACACCTGAGAGGTGGTCCACTGAAAGATTTTCTGTATAAAATTCCTTCTCGCAGCTCATAGTTTATTGCACGGCTCTTTAATTTATGTGCTTCTAGTCTTTTCCTGGATATTTCTCATGTTTCGAGATATGCATGAATTTCCTTTCTCCAATCTGCGATGTCGTTTGGTAATTCTCTTTCTACTTCCATCGCAACTGCCTCCTCAATTTCTTCTTCTTTGTTCACTGATGGGTGTTGAATTGCCTGGATTTTGATGTTTCTTGTGTTAGGATTTGTCATCATACTTGGAATGAATGCAAAGGCATCTGCAAGTCGATTGTATTTTCTTGTTATATGTCTCCATTTTAATTTTGGTATCTTCGCAGATAATTCATCAACGAGTTTCTTGTATTTCTTCAAAGAAGACTCATTTGTGGTATAATCCCCTTTAATTTGACAAATTACTAGCTGCGAATCACTTGTTATCCTTATACTTTCAAGCTTCTTTTCTATTACGATCTTCAATGCATGTACTACAGCTTCTTAATCTGTTTCATTGTTCGTGGATGCAAATTCTAGTCTGAATGAGAATGATGTTCTTTCTCCTTCTGGTGAAATCAACACAACTCCTATTCCATTCCCCTCGTTGTTGGATGATCCGTCTACTAAGATTTCCCATCTATTTGGTTCTGTTAACAAGTCTTTTGGATTCCCAAATTCTTCTTCAACATCCATCATTTCTTCTACTGCTTCATCTTCTTCCAAAGGAAATTCTACCAAGAAATCTGCGACGACTTGTGATTTTTGCGATGATAATACTTCGTATTTTATCTTGTAATGGTTTACTTGTGCATTCCACCTTTCTATTCTACCTGACCTTTTTGTGTTCTTCATGATTGATTCAATTGGAACTTTGGTTACCACTTTTATCACATGTGCTTGGAAATATATTCGTAACTTGAATGATGCATAAACCAGGGCTAAGATTAACTTCTCCATTTTAGAATAATTTTTCTCTGCTGCGTTAAAAGTCTTACTAATGTAGTAAATGGGCCTTTCTATTCCTGCGTCTGTTCGCAACAGAACTGCGCTTAGATCATATAGAGTTGTTGCGAGGTATACCAATAATTCTTCGTCTTTCTATGGTTTCTGTAATATGGATGTATTTGTGAGATATTATTTGATTCCTTGAAAATATTTTTCACATTCATCAGTCCACTTGAATTTTGCTCCCTTCTTAAGTATGTTGAAAAAATGTTTGCACTTATCTGACATTCGCGAAATAAATCTTCCAAGTGAAGCCAAGAGTTCGTTTAGCTTTTGTACTTCCTTTACCATTGCAGGTGTTGGAATGTCATGAACTGCTTGTACTTTTTCTGGATCAACTTGTATTCCCTCCTTTGATACTATATATCCCAAGAATTTCCCAGACGCAACTCCAATTATACATTTTTCAGGATTTAATTTGATGTTGAACTTTCTCATTTGTTCAAATATTTCCTTCAAATCTTGCACATGATCTTTGGCTTCTTTGCTTTTTATCAACATATCATCTACATATCCTTCCAAAGTTTTATGTATCCACTTTGCGAACACCTTTTCAACCATTCGTTGATATGTAGCACCCACATTTCGCAAACCAAATGGCATCTTCACATAACAATATAAACCTCTTGGAGCAAAAAAGGCAGTATGTTCTTGATCTTCTTCTGCGAGTGATATTTGATTATACACTTTATATCCATCAAGTGAAGTGACTCTATCATGTCCTGCAGCTGATTCCACCATTTGTGGTATGTCTGGTAATGGAAAACTGTCTTTGGGACAGGCTTTGTTTAGATCAGTGAAATATATACAAATTCTTATCCCTTTATTCTTTTTCGGAACAATGACCATATTCGCAATCCATTCTGGGTATTTCGCTTCCCTTATGATTCTTGCATCCAGCATCTTTTGTAATTCTTCTTCTATCTGTGCATGATAATTTTGTGAGATATTCCTTATTCTTTGTTTGAATGGTCTTATGTTTTTATCTATGTTCAATCTATGACATGCCACTGATGGATCAATTCCTGGTATCTCATCTACACTTCCTGCGAATATATCTTTATATTCTCGCAAGAGATCAATAGTTCTATTCTCTTCTTCTTCATCCATATTAGTTCCAATTCGCAAGAATAAAGGCTCCTCTTCACTTCCAATATTTACTTATTTGGTTGGTTCAGCTGCGACATAGCTAGGACTTTGCTCCCCCATAGGTGTTGGTTCTTTGATTATTTTCACTGGTTCCCCTTCTTTTTCTGGAATCTCACTTGGTATTCCTCTCCCTTCCTTTGCTCTTATTGTATACACTCTGAATTATTCTTCCTTTTTTGCTTCCTTCGCAAATTTTCTACGAAACTGTTTCTTTCTTGCTCTCCCTCCACACTGTTTCACTTCAATCTGATAACAAAATTTTGCACTATCAAGATCTCCTTTTATTTCCTGTATTCCATTTGGTGTAGGAAATTTGATTTTCTGATGTAATGTTGAAGTAACAGCTTTGATCACATGAATCCATGACCTTCCTATCAGCATATTATATGGAGATTCCATATCTATCACACATAAGACTATATGTGTTTCAATTTCTCCTAGCAATATTCGCAATGCTATTTCCCCTTTGGATTTTGTTGTAGATTTTCCCAATCCATGAATAAGACATTTTGAATTTGTGATTTCTTCATCTTTAATTCCCATCCCCTTAAGTGCATGATAGAATATGATATTAACAGAGCTCCATGTATCGATCAAAATTCGGTTTAATTTCCATTTTTCTATAGATTTTGCAGCTTTCTTCTCTTCTCGCATGACCGGAATTGTGATCACCAATGGTGAAGTGTGGTTTAAGTCTTCATTTGTAATTTCTGCTACTGAAAATGTGATTTTCTGTTTTTCCCATTCTTCCAAAGTTGATGTTTTCTCCACCTCCATGATCTTTCTTCCTCTACAATCTCGCTTGTATATCTTTCCCTTCATGTTATTATGAAATTCATCAATCATTGTCTTTGTGATCATATTACATTCTTCTTTTTTGCAATCTCCATCCACTGCCTCCATTTGATCTTAAAATTTTCCACAATTCCTTCAAATTTTAGCTACCACAATCTTCAGGTCCCTGTTTCTAGCGCCAATTATGTAGTTACAGAATAACCTATAACTACACCCTCAGTAGAATTTGTAAAACTTAAGAAGTTCTTGATGGTGAATGACAATTTTCTTATTAATTCTCTCAATTGATTACAAAGATGTATCTAAATGGAAGTAGAATAGTTACAACTTTCTCTATTCTCTTTCCAAAGATATTTTCTAACACTCATTAAAAGAACCTCTCGAATTTTACATTTGAACTCCTATTTATAGTAAAATTTGTACAACGGTATATGTGTTGCGAAGTATCGCAACATATCTTCGCAAGATTATTTTATGCTCGCAAATCTTTCATGCTTCCCCGTGTTTCCTCTATCATCGCATTGTTTCGTAGTTCTTTCCTCTTATATTTATTACGATGTTCGTAAGCTAATGCCTTGCGATATTCGGTACCTACAGATACATAGGAGTTTAATTGGAATGAAAGGGAGGGACAATTTGGAAATTTCGGGGGTATGACACCAAATCCAATCTTTTTTGTTAAATTAGAAAAAAAAATCATATCACATGTGACACAAAGTCACCATATATAAAGTCCTCCCTCGCTTCGCTCGGTCGACCTAATTACTCTTTCTTGCTGACCATTTCACGATGTGACATTTTGATAAGGTTCATCAGCCTCTCACCGTATAAATGCTCTGACGACAAATTACTACAGTCCCTCCGTGCAAACGGTTTGACCACAAATTTATTACATTCTCATTTGTAGAAGTGTTTCGTTTATCCTCGGTCGGCCCTCCCACCGTGACAACGGTTGTACTAGTAATCCCTTAAAAATCCATACTTTAATCCCTAATTGAAGTCACAAACAAAAAGATCATGAGTTACGAAATTAATTTAGTGGAGAAGAAAAAAGGTAAAAGATTTAGACAGTGAAGAAGGAAAAGGAGGCGGAAAGGACGAAGAAAAGAAATGGAACGGAGAAAGAGTTCGGATGTTTTTTGAAAAGTGGGAGAGAGAGAAAATGAAATGAAAACCCTAAATGCAACTATGTTTTTTTCTTGAGCCGTCGATTCATTTTAACCAAGCCAGGTGTAAACATCTTTAGCTCATGGACGGTCAAAGATCTTTCTGAAACTAATTTTCAGCCGTCCAATTATATATCTCATGGATGGTAAAGGATCGACATGAACTATTTCTTGTGTATCCCCACGAATATATATTCTCCATGCTTCAAAAAATAAAAAGAAAAAAAAAGAATATATATTCTCCTGTGCGGAGAAATTGAAATCATCAACCACATTTTTAACAAACATAGCTGCACTTTAAGGCATGGGCATTTAATATATCCTTAAAAACCCGGGCGCCACTTTTTAAAATGCATTTTCCTGCATGGCCAGTTTCTTAACATTCCCTTAGTTAAACCAATTCAATCGAACAAATAAAAAAAAATAGTAGAAAAATTTAATTTCGCGTCATTATGGCGGAACTAAATTGTGAGTACAAAATTTAGTTATGTGCCAATTTTTTCGGTCGGCCGACCCACCGTGATAGCGGTCATCTAGTATATATAGTGTATTTATCTATCCAACCGATGATTTATGAGAGGATAAACTATTTGTTTGAATTCATATCATTATTTTAATGATCAACTGTTCTTCTCTTGAGACCGACAATTAATTTCAAATTGGACATTGTTAATGGAAAATTATATATATACAGTTTGGAGAGTTTAGGGAGAATAATTTATTATGTTTAGGCTGAACTTTTCTTTGCTTTTGGTTGTGAGTTTAATGAAAAAATAGGGGAGGAATTTATTTTTTTTATACTAAAGAGCTTTATTTATTATCTGCTATGAATTCTTACATAGTCTTCTTCCATCCATTTGACAATGTCAGGAGGATAATTTAATACATAACAGAAATTAGTTGCAGTTATTCTAGCTTTCTTTGCTAGATTATAAGCAACATTATTACCTATCCTATTGACTAACTTACAAAACCACATATTGTTGCTAGTAAACTTGTTCTTAAGAAGATGAATTATATTTTGATTAAACCCGTAGGATCAGAATATCGCAACAGAAATACCCTTACGAAATCACCATCAAAAGTACATTGCGAAGCCGTCGCAGACTAACTGCATAAATGACGTAACAGATGACGACAGTTTAAACACGAGAAAGATGTGAAGACCTTGCAGTATTTAATAATGTTGCGAACTTAACACTTGAATGCTTGCGAGAATCTCGCAAGCCAGATCCGAAAATAAAGGACAGCTTAGTTGTCATCCACTATGTAATACCCTATATAAAGAGCTGAATAGGCGTAAGGAGGGAGAGATTTTTTGGGGAGTTGAGAGAAAGTTTTGAGGAGAGAGAAAGTCTAAAACAGTGATTATATTTTTGATTTCATTTCCTTCTTGTAAAATTTCTAGATTTAATTAATAAAAAATATCATTGTTATTCTTGAAAATGTGTTGATTGTTATGAATTCTTGTGAGGGATGTATTGCAGGATTTCCTGCAACTATATAATGACGCTAGAAACAGGGACATGAAGATTGTTTTAAAATAAAGTGAAGATTGATATTGAGATTTGAAAGAATTCGAAGTAATTGGTGAAGAATTTCACATAAACTTCAAATATTCATTAAGATTGAGAAGATGGCCAGAAGAAGAAATGCATCAGAACAACCAACAACTGTTAGAAGGAGTAAGAGGCTTGCTGGAGAAGGGAGAAAGGAAATTGTGGAATCATCTAGAATGAACGCAAGAAACAATGGAGAAAATAAAGTTCAACGACCAATTCAGCGTACACTAGTACAAAATAGAACTGTGGATTATGACAGAGTGAGTGTACACACTTGGGGGACAGATTCAACAGAAGAACCAGAAGAGAGGACCCAAGAAGCAGTTGGAGGAATGATTCATGGAAACGAAAGGATTGAAGCATTAGAAACGTTGAGGCAAATAATATACGAAGAAAGGAGACTAGAAGCATAAGAACGTGCAAATCTGACAAGGAAAAATCATGAGTTGAGGATGGAAAACATGAGGCTACAGAGTAGAAGATTAAGAAGCACTACAAGATCAAGTTTAAGATCAACTAGAGGAGAAAGAAGACGAAATTTTCCTGTAGTAAATGCTAATGAAGATACTCGAGAGGAAGTGCAAAATTCAGATGAAGAATGTCGCGAAAGAAGGGAAATGATTATTGAAGATCGCTATATTCCTCAGGGAGAAATTCTGCAAAATGGACAAAATGACGGAAATCAAGAGAATAGAAAACGACATGAACAAAATAATCAAGATGGCGAGGAAAATCAGGAAGAAGGAAGGAGAATATTACATGGGAGAGAAATTCAAAGAAATCAACAAATAATTGAAGATGAAATCGAGAGACATTATGCTGAACAAGCATGTCTATCTTGCAAAAGGGAAAGACTGAAAGCAGAAGTGGAAGAACAAGAGCTCCAAGAGGCAATACGCCAAAACAATCATGATAATCGAGAAAGAATGTGTGAACAAAATCGCAATAATGGTAATATCAATGAAGAATATGATAGAGTACAAAGGAGAGATGAAAGGCGACAAAGATAATTGAGAAGGAATGAACAAAATCGCAGAGGAGAAAATGAGAGGTATAATCATTTGCGAATTCATGAAAGAGATGAAAGAGGAGATCGCATGGAAAGACAAGGAGAAAATGATGAATAAGAAAATCAAAACAGACATGAACGCAGGAGAAGAGAAACAGAATTAAAAAGACCAATGGAATTAGTTCCTGGTGTAAATGAACAAATCTTAAGAGAATTGGCGGAGATGAGAGGAATGCTAAATAACAGAAGAGAAGGAGGCATGAGATAGTTGGACGAAGCCATATAATAAGCTGCGAAAACTCCATTCACACAAGAAGTACAATTAGGAGGAATACTCCCAAAGTGCAATTTTCCTGCGTTAACTAGTATTTTTAATGGAACAACATGTGCAATTCAACACATCAAAGCTTATGTGAGATGTATGCTATAATGGGAAAATCATGATGTTGTGTTGTGCAAGTATTTTGCATCAAGTTTAACGGGAGAATCCTTGAAGTGGTTTGAAGGTTTACCAAATAATACTATAACATATTTAACCATTTGCAGACTACATTTTTAGGGGCGTATATAAGTAATAATTCCTCGCGACCTGATATTGAAGATGTATTTGGGTTAAAGAAAAGAGTTGGGGAAAGTTTGAAGCATCTAATCCTAAGATGGAAGAAAATGTGTAGTGAAATGGATGGCCGTGTGGATGAGAGATACCTAATCTTGTCATTCATTAACGCAATGTTCGCAACCAATCTGCTATACATTCAAATTTTCAGAATCAAGAATACAATCACAATAACTGAGCTGCGAGAATTTCAGGAGGAGTATATTGCTCTTGAAGAAAAACAAAATGAGATGGAATCACACCCAGTTGCGAACACAAGTTCAAAAGAAGAGAATGTAAGCTTGTTACCCAAGTTGATAAATATAGTGGCGAGCACTTCGCAAGGACAACAAGAGAGGATAATGGAGAATAGTCAGCAGAAATTATTAGCTATGGGAAGTCATGATCAAGAAGAATTCAAGAGAGAAAAGAAACTTCTATAGCCGAGGTGGAAATAACAAAATTCAAAGGCTTGATCAGCCACAAGAAACTCATGGAGGTCAGAGGAAAAACCATCATAGGGGACAGGGAAGTCATAAGATAATATGGGAAGAAATCAAAATGCCACCTCTGAATGCTAGTGTGGAGAAAATATAGTAAGCTATAATCTTGATGGAAAATATACCTACACCATGGAATATGGGGAATGAACCACCTCCAAGCCACCGAAGTCATGAATTTTGTTCGTATCATCATTTTCATGGACATTCAACAAATGACTGCAGAAATATAAAGAGAATCGCCCTCAGAATGATAGATCAAGGGAAATTAAATCATTTTCTGAAAGGGAACCTCAATGTCAACCATTGCCACCACCACCAGAAACTCGCAGAGTAAACACAACAAAGGAAATAGAAGCATTTGTAATAGAAATTGGTGCGAAGGAAAAAAAAATGTTTTCTCATTCTATTGTACACTCATACAAAACAATTGAGGACTTTCATGATAACGTTTTGAGCAGAGTTTTCACAAGAGATGCTGATGGGAGAGAAATAATGAACATTGGGAAAGTTTCTCCGTTAAAATACTGGCAAAATCAGACTATTTCCTTCACCGCAGAATAAGTACCCGAAGGTGGATAAATGCATGAAAACCCATTGGTGGTGAGATTAGAGATTAATCCAAAACCAAGTGATGATGAAGATGACGAAGCTGAGGATTCATGGGAAATAAACAGAGTTTTAATTGATACTGGAAGCTCCGTGGACATCCTGTTCTATCATGCTTATAAAACTATGGGAGGAAAAGATGAAGATTTAATACCTTCAACCTATAAAATCCATGGTTTTAATGGTACTGCCAATAAGCCTAAAGGGGAGGTTACTATGCGAATTCCTTTGAAAAGAATATCTTTTGAAATTCTATTATGTGTTCTCGATGTGGAGTCACCATACAACGCTTTAATTGGCATACCTTGGCTACATGGGATTCTAGGCATAGCATCGACATTTCATCAGTGCATCAAGTTCCCTCATACGAGTGGAGTTGGCATTATAAAAGGAGATTAGATTGAAGGAAAGAAGTGTTATGAAATCAATGTAGAATCATGCGAAGAACGAGGTGCAAAGAAGGAGAATTAGAAACATAATGTTAGAGAAAAAAAAAGAAGTGAAAGATTGATGGTCGATGCAATAGAGAAGAGAGAAGAAAAAATGCTGCGAAATCAATGCTTGCTGAAAATAAGATATGGCAAAAATTTCGCAGAAGGAAAGAAAGTAGCAGAAAGTATCAAAGAAACAGAGGCAGAAAGCAGCAAAGGTAAGAAACTTAAAATATGAAATGAAAGTAAAATTGAGAAAAGAAAGAACGATGTATGACTAATTTTTTGCCAAAATTTCAAATAATACATTTTATTGAATGACAAAGATGAGATTGAGAAATTACAACAGAGCTGAAATGCAAAAGAAAAAACAGAACAATCAGAAAGGGGCGAATCTACTATGGCGTACACCCTAGTCCGCGAAATCAAAATTTTGCAAGAGACAAATGTAAGACCTAAAGTACGTCATAGAAGAGGTTATTTTTTGCATGACTCAGCGAAAAGGTTACACCTCCCCTGGAACTTGAGTCATGGAGATTCTAGGTAAATAAATTCCAACCAGGAGAGGTACCTTGGATTTTCAACTTAAAGTTATGATTTAGGTTGGATGACTGAGGGTCTCTTCTAAGGAGTGCAAAATATGATCAAGGCACTGTGGTATACGATTAAGCGAAGAGTGCCTAGGGCGTCTGGAACGTACCTGGCCATTCTTGGAAAGTCTTGACTATGATGCACTCGGCCTGAAGAAAACCACACTTAGGGTGCAGTCTTGTAACCATAATCCATATAGGCAAAAGGGATAAGAGTCTGCGAAAACAACTGGTTGTTGTTAAGACCGGATGGGAGGAGCCAACCTTATATGGTATAGGTACGTCTCCTTGAAGGGGAAACCATGGGGAAGATAAGGGCGGAAACCTCCATTAGGGAGATGATAAGTGTCTTAAGACGCAAATGTCATGAGGCTTTTTACTCACGGGAGTATCAAGGCTTGTCCTATTTGTGCAACAATCCTGAAGAGGCAATCATACAAAATAGAAAGATAAGACGAGATCAATGGTTCAATACATTAAAGTGTAAGGACGTCATGCGATTTCTTCGCAAGACGGCAATGTCATGGGGCTTTATTTTCGCAAGAATATTTAGGCCTGTCATATTGTTGCATGAAAAAAATCCTACAGAGGCAATAATACTAGAGAAATGATAAGACAAGATCAATGGGTCATAACATGAAAGTGTAAAGACGGCCTGCGATTTTGTCGCAATGACAAGGGGTGGCAAAATAAGACCTTTAACTATGAAGGAAAAATAAGACCACATCAGAATACAAGAAAGAATGCAATTCTAAAATATAGGATTGCGAGATTATGTAGGAACGACTGCGAAATTGAGGCATAAATATTACATAAGATTTCGCAACAAATCTTAACTATTGAAGGGTAACTTGCTTAATCTTTCATTTGCATAAAAATAACAGAGGCAAGTATGGAATGCATAGAATGAGAAAATGTTATTTTTCTCCATATGATAGATTCACACATAAAATAAAAGATTAATAATCATAAATTGATTAACCCATATCGCAAAAGAGAATTGCTTTTCTAACGCATGCAGGGAAAAACAAAAGAAATGGAATTTGTATTGGAAAATGAAGAAGTTCGCAGTTATAGATTACAAGAATAGAAGATTAAAGAACAAATATAAAGATTTTACAAAAAATTAAAGAAGGAAGTAAAATTTATTTCTTGCTTGATTCTTCATCATCTTCATCAGACTCTTCTTCCTCTTCATCTTCTTCGCTAGCATCACTATCAGAGATGACCAGATCAGGAACGTTCTTTGGAATTTCTTCTAAGAGGAAAGAATATGTAAAATGAGGAATGTTATTATTGTCACAAACCATCTTAATTGTTTGGTTCCGAAAAAGAATAACATCATTCTTAAAGTTCGCAACAGTGATCTTTAATTGATTCTTCAGTCTAGAATATTTATCATTACGAGAAGAAAGATCCTTTGCGAGCTGCTCCTTTTCAGTCTCAAGCTCTTCAGTTCTTATGCGAAATCTCTCCTCAGCTCATGCGAACACGCAACAATGAATCAGTGACTTGGTAAAAAATTATGAAAAATAAATAATTAACAAGAAAGAACAGTTAACAACCTTCTCTGTCAGAGATCATATCCCTAATCAAGGCCGTTTTCTCAGATTGGAGACTAACATTTACACCTAGATTATTCTTGACGTCATCTAGAACTTTCACATCCCAAGCGAATTCATCATCACTAGTTATGAGAATACGGGAGCGAACTTGACTCTCTCTTTCGCTAAGCATAGTATTTTTGCGACTAGCTTCATCTCGTTCAATTTGAACCTCAAGAAGAGTTTCGTGGAACCTCTCTAAAGCTTGAGCACCTTGGCTAGCAATGTGATCCTTATCATTTATGAGGTCATTGTTCTTTGTTCTTAAAATATTGATTTCCTCTTTAGAACTAAGATATAAACGCTTAAATTTGTTGGCCAAATTCAAGCTGGATCTATGGTCAATTTCTAAGAGGCAAAGTTTGGATTTGAGTTCATTTGTGGAAAGAGATTTAATTTTGTCATTTGAAAAACTATTTAAAGAATTATTAAGGCGTTCAAGAAGGGTATCATCATCTATGGGGTCGGGAAAAGAACGAAGGGTGGTAGCCTCATCAGAAAGACCATAAACGTATGCGAACATGATAAATCAGATGAGGAAAGATAATGATAAAACGAAATAAAGGAAAAGAAGAAAGACCCCATACCATAGAGTTTCCTATTGGAATTTTGAAGACTAGAAATTTCATTCTTTTGAGAGGAAGAATAAATTTCTAATTGTCTGTCCTTTTCACGAAGACCAGCAGCTTCATCCTCCAGTTCTTCGTTTCTCTTGCGAAGTAGGAGATTCTTCTTTTCAAGAATCTCACGTCTTCTTTCAAAATCTGAAGCAACAGTGAAAGAAGCCCTCCCAGTCTGCGAAAGAAGTTAAAGAATTGTTAAAATAAAATAAAACTTTGAATCAAAATCATGAAGGAACATAGAAATGAAGGCATACCATAGTACCAAGCGAATTCAGAAAACTAGGAGTCACTGATATGGAAAATCCACAAAGAGAATGATCACCATCCAATAAAGGGACATCACAAATGATCGCAAGAGCCTTGCATGTGTTGGTAATATCATCATCTCCAATCCCTTGCATGGAGTCATAAAAGATGCTAGACAGTTGTTCCATAGAAGATTCAGGTTGAGAACCTCCACTTGCGAAAGAATTATCAGCATCTTCATCATCTTCAGAGCTTTATTTAGAATGAGGTTTTGAAGGGGAAGGAGAACAAATCTTTCTTTTCTTTGAAGATAGGGAAGATGGTTTCTCCTTGCGAAGAAAACCTTTACCTTTTCCCTTAGTCTTCGCAATGTTTTTGTCTTTAGTCTTCGCAATTGGGGCAGGTTCTTCAAATTCTTCTTCTACAACACCAATCTTCGCACACATATAAAGATAAGAAATAGAGGCAACAATATATCGTTAAAATTATCAAAAGAATATTTCTTACTTCATATGTGATCGAACGCAAGATTGCTAAGATGCTTGATTTCTTAGTCTTATTGTAATTTTTTCTCAACCTCTCAATCTGACAATTTTGCAATTACATGAAAACAATGGGGTATTCAGCGAGATTACATATAAGAATATAAAGGATAATAATTTAAGCAAAATTTGGAAATATACCTCTACTTCCTTTTCGGGCCAGTTGAATAACCATGGTTGGTACGTGGCGATATTCTCAGGTAAAACATGAGAGCCGGAGATGTACAGACCTTCTAAAATTAATGGGAAGATACACCACTTATCATCTTTAGAATGATGCGTAGTTGTACTATTTCCAGGATGCCAGTCAATGTCTTGCATAAGTTTTTATCGTTGGAAACATTGTCCTTCTTCTTCAAGCTAACGCCCCAGCAAGTACTATCTTTATTCATGGAAATTATCTCATAATTCTCAAAGAAACTTTCCACAGTATAATTCACATGAACAATCGCTACTTCAACGAATCTAGGATCTTTAACTTCTGTGGGGTAAAGATATCCCTTGCCAGAACCACGGTTGGAAAATTCAAGCATTAGAAGAATATAATCCCCCACTCAATTGATAGACTGCTCGCGAGAATTTCACATGGGAAAGTATTTCATAAAACAAAGGAAGATCAGGATCATAGAGAGGAATAGGGAGACCAGCTTGAAGCTGACCTAGTGAAACTATGATCTTTTCATGATTGCAAAGATGATCAGAAAATAGTTTAGCAGAAAGATCGGATTTAGAATTTTGACCAGGAATGGAAGATAAAGTAAAACCTATGGTTAGGAATTCCTTTCGAGTTTCTTCGAAAGCAACTTCATATTTACGACGAACTGGAGGCATTATCAGTATGGGAATAGAAAAGAGCTGGAGATTGAAAGAATAAGAATCTAGAAAAATTACAGCAACATGAGCGGAATTTACGGAAGAACCGTAAAATAAGGTTGCTGAGAAGATAAGAAGAAAAGTAAAAAAGATGGGAAAAGAAGAATGAGAAAAATATATATAGAGAGAAGAATCCTCGAGAAGATAAACATATTTAATGAGAAGAGTAGACATGAATGGTTGAGAAATAGCGGTTGAAAAATACGTGTCAAAAAATGGATGGAAGAAGAGATACGTGTTGCAAATTTTGCGAAAAGTACAGAATCATGTCAGTACAGAAATACATAAAAAGATAAGCAGCTGCGGAATTTTGAAGTACAATTTCTCATGACATTCTCCCCTTCGCATAGAAGACATGAGAAGAGGCAAGATGTAGGATCAGAATATCGCAACAGCAAAGCTTAGTCAGTAAAGTAGTGTTAAACTGCTCAAGATTCTTGAAACCAAGGTCTCCCAAGGCCTTAAGAATACTGAGTTTATTACATCCTATTAAACAGAGACCCCTACTATTTTTGTGACCCCACCAAAACCGTCTCTGTATAGAATCCATCTGATCAATCATAGTCCTATGAATTCTAAAACTCCCCACCTGATGATTTGGTAAAGCATTAAGAACTTGCTTGACCATGGTAGACCTAGCAGAATGATTCATAGTCTTACCTTTCCAAGTTTTGATCATAGAGCCAAAGGAGTGTATAATTGGGTTAAAAGCCTTAGTTTTGTTTCTATCGATAAGAAAATTGATCCCAAGGTATTTATCATTGTCTTTCGTTTCACACATGTTCGGTTCTCTAGATATCTCAAATCTGGTACTAGGACTAAATAGACACTAGACTTTTATAAGTTTAGCATTTGACCAGAAACTTTAATAAAATCATCTAGGACCTTCATGATACCAGCAATGTTATGCATATCAGCATTAGTAAAAAAGAGAATTTCATCAGCAAATATTAGGTGAGTAATACCTTGGGAATTCCTAGCATCCTTAACACCTGAAATTAAATGATTAGTTTCTGCATTCAAAAGAAGTGTAGATAAGTATTCCATACAAATTATGAACATATATGGTGATAGAGGATCACCCTGTCTAATACCTATAGAAGGAGAGAAACTTTGAGTAGGTGTACCATTTAAAAGAACAACAATTTAAGTAGTAGAAATACATTGTTCAATAAAGCCACAAAATTGCTCATTAAAACCAAGTTTCCTAAGAATACCTAATAAAAATGGCCATTCAATTCTATCAAAGGATTTTGAAAGATCAAGTTTCAGGGACATAGTACCACTATATCCCTCTTTATGCTTCATTGTGTGAATCATCTCATGGGATACTGTAATATAATCATGAATAGCTCTGCCAAGGACAAAGGAAGCTTGATAAGGAGGGATGATATGTTTCAGATGGGGTTTGATCCTATTAGATAATATTTTAGAAATCGTTTTGTATATAATATTACACAATCTTGTTGGTCTAAAATCTACAGGAAAATTAGCATTATCAGTCTTAGGGGTAAAAGATAAATAGGTTTTGTTAAATTCAGCAGGCATGAAACCATTCATAAAGAAACTTTGAACAACTTTAATAACATCATTACCTACAATATCCCAGTTTGACTGATAAAAACCATCTGGACCTGGGGAACTCCAAGCAGACATATGCTTAATAGTAATATGGATTTCCTCACTAGTAGGAATACTAGTAAGAAAAAGATTATCCTGCGCAGAAATTATAGATGGTATAGTATCAAAAGTATCCTCAGCTATGCAAGGATTATGAGTGTTACTTATAGAGCCAAAATAGGACACAAGAAGATTAGCAATATCCTTTCTATCATTATACCAAACACCATTAGAATTACATAAGCTATCAATGTTTTTCCTAAACATTATTATATTAGCTAGAGTGTGAAAATAATTTATATTATTATCTACTTCAATGATAAATTTATCCCCAGATTTTTGCTTATAAAACTCAGCTTTTATGGTAAACAAGTTATCAAGATTCTTAGTTATACTAACTAGTTGATCATGCTGAGAGTCAGGGAAACTTTCATTTTGGAAAACTTCAAGTTGGCTTTGTAGCTTATTAATATTCATATCAATATCTCCAAATTCAAACTTATTCCAATGGGATAATCTTTTCCTAGCAGAATGTTGATTAGATGTGAAGTTAAAAGCAGGGGAACCATTTATATCAATATTCCAAGCAATAGATAACTGATTTTTAAAAGATAAATGTTTCATCCAAACAACAAAAAATTTAAAAGGTCTCCAAGTATTATTTTGAAACTCATTAGTGACAAGTTGAATAAGACAATGATATGAACCAGCTTGTACTAAATGACAAAGTCGCACTCCTAGTAATAATTTAATCAAAAAATACTCTTTTTTATTTACTTTAAAATCCAAAAATTAACAAACATTAATTAAACCCTAAATGTAATCAACAGATGATAAAATTTCTTGGAGACTTATGTGATCTTGTTGAACTCTCCGAACTGTGCTTGTCATCTCGCATCAACAGTAACCAAATAAAAATCAATTGTTTGTCAAAAAAAGAAAAAACTCAAGAAAAGAGTGGTTGCCCATTAAGATTTTTTTTTTTTTGAAGCATGAAATTTATTAAGAGAAATTAGTTTACAATTTGTCGTGTGTATGTGATACCCACTGAGTCTGAGAATATTATTTGAGAAATGAAAGATGGGATTGCCTGGTCCCATATTTTGGTTGATGAGTTTCCTGTTTGACTTCCATCTGCCGCTTGATTGGCCAATCCGTCGGCTGCCTGGTTTCCTTCTCTGTAATTGTGTTGGATAGCCGCCTGCGGGATCCGTTGATATCTCATTTTTATTTCTTCAATCATTTCTGCTATGTGCCAGGGTGGAGGGGTAGATGAGGTGATGAAACGCAAAAGGTTTTCTGGCCCATTAAGTTGATGATATGATCTGAAATGAAATAAATATTTATATCTCTCGTATATCATGGGTTGGATATTTAAATCAACTACATACTAAATTTTTTGGGTGATGATAAAAAAGAACTGAGTTCGATACTCATCAGCATTGGAATATATATGGGGTTTTTCTTTCATTCTTTTCGTAGCTACCTGGATTTGTAGGTAGTATATTTCTTCTTATTGTAGAGGTTTAAACTTTAATGTAACATTTGGGCTTTAACCTTTTTTATTTCTTTATAAAACTACATACTTATATAAATATATCACGGATATGAAACTAAATCAAATCAATTTCATATCGTGTGTTCACTTATCCGTATTATGTAGGTCTTATTGAATAAATATTTTCTTCTACTTTTATCATTGTGTTGTAATTTTCTTTAATTAATTATTATATGTAATCAAAGATTAACTTGAAGGCTCACGTAGATCAAAATATAAGAAATGGAGAAAGAAAAGTTGCAAAATAAAGATACAAAAACGGGAACATAATATATATTTTGGTTTTGTTTTATCTTGATCTAATTTCCACATAAATTTCTACTGTTAATCATAATCTTATCTCAGTCTGAGTTACTTTTTCATTAGAAAGTTTCCACTACTCTTTTTATATTTTGTTAGTAAAATTATCATGTGCTATGTTTTAAAGGCGACATTAAATTATGGTAATTCCATAAAAGAATGCTTTGTTAATTTAATGTTTACCTATTGATTTTCCTAGTATCCATGAGAATATTTAATTGCCACCTAAGTTAGTATTTTCAGGTAAGTATAGATTGTAAGAGCATGTCCAATGGTATATGGATATATATGAAATTGGTGCTGATAGTCTGAGAATAGCTTCGTGTGCCCATGTATCCAAGTTTAGCATCAGAGAACTGAATTCTTGTTTAGATTGCACATTTACTATCAACCACTTGTCTTCATCTCCAACGGCTTAAAATAATGACCTTTGAACAATACCAGGACGTAACCATAGTGATGGATGTAGGAAAAGAGATATGAAGGGCGTACTTTGGGATTACATCTTATTAAATTTTCCTAGGTAAGACTAGAATCGTTTTAAGATATTATGAGTAACATGATATTTCTCTTCGTGTTATGTAGAGTTATATATCATCGTATTTTTTACACATAAGCATAAAAATTAACAGTTTTTCGTTTCAAACTGAAATTCTATATAACAATATATATTCATAATACGAATATTTATATTTGGTCCAAATAATATTCTTTATTGAGGTTCCACTGTTAATGATAACGTTATCTAAGCCTGACTTACTTTGTCATTAGAAAGTTTTCACTCCTCCTTTTACGTTTTGTTAGTAAAATTATCTTGGACTATTTTTTGATGGTAGCATTAAATTACGGTAATTTCATAAAAGGTTATTTTTTTAATTTAATGCTTACTGATTGGTTTTCCTGGTATCCATAGGAATATTAAATCATTATCTAAGTTAATTTTGTTTGTAAGAGGATCTTCAAGGATATCATATACGGGATTTGGAGAATAAAAAAAGTATGAAATCAAATATATGTTATCAAGATTTTTTTTTTAATATAAGTATCATTTAATTATAATAAACATAATTAAAAAACTTTAATACAAAGTTAAAATAGTTTTATTATGACGTGGGTTTGGGTATATGTTTGGTCTATGCCCTACATTATACATGTAGTAAAATTGGCCAAATATAAAAAAAGAGTATATTCAAGTGGTAGAAAAGTGCCAACGAGTTGATGTTGGATATTGCTAGAAAAATATGTATGAGCATGAAACAATTTAAGAAAACATGACAACCAAATTCTATAATTTTAGAGAAAAATTTAACATCAATAGTTACTAGTATTGATTTATTCAGAAAAATAACATATAAAGTTGGTATCACTTATTTTTTTAATAAAATAAAAAGGAATAAAACTCATTTTTTGTGGGACGGTGGAAATACTATTTTATGCGAACTTCTTCAACAAGGTAACAAACAGTGGAAATATAAATTTGCGAATAGATAACATTATTGTTTAGACGATACAAAAACAAAGAACTTTCCTTCTTATTCTGCTTCAAAAAACTTTCTTCCCAGAAACCCTAACTGCTTAAGCCTTTTCCTGCTCAGATCGACAACTTTGGAGCAGATATGACCAGTAGAATTTCAACCTAACTCTGTATTCTTATTAATCTTCTTTATTTGGTTTAGTTTTTTTCCGTTTTATTCATACTTTGGGTCTGAATTTGCTAGTCCTTAGCTTTAGATGTTGGTTTAATTATTTTTACTTTCGTTTTCTTTTTCCTTCAATCTATTATGGTGATTTCTTCTTCTAAGGATTTTACCTTGCTCTGGTTTTTATTTCAGTGATAATATTTAGTCTTATTAACTTCGTCTTCATTCAGATTATTATAGCTTTGGGTTGATGTTGTTTATATTCAATCTATTGAAGACTTGGCTCAAATGGAAGACAATGTTTATTATGGATAAAAATCACCATAAAAAATCATATATCCTAAAATTAATTCATTAAGTCAATTAGAGTAACAATAACTCAAGCTATGAAAACAAAGACACCAGCATCTCGATCAAGATCATCATCAAATTCATCAAGGTACTAATAGGGGGTACCAGTTTGCGGAGGAAGGTACCAAATCCCATATAATACGAAACATTATTTTGTTTGTATTTTATGGGATTCGTTCTCCCTAGTAAGCTGGTATCCCCTATGAGCAATGTTGAAATTCATCTTTAACTACTACAACTATTACTACATCTCCAAAGTCGAGTCAACCCCATTCATTATGATCCAGACCTTTCAAGACCGATTCAGATTCCCAATGATATTATGGATACTTCCTTGTATATATATAATGTTACTTGGGTCACTATTACCTTGATTGCCTAAGGAAATAAAACTTAAAAAACTCAAGTTTATGCTATTTACATGTTTTAAGAAAGATTTTGTTTCAAAACCAGTTTGGACCTTTGATGGTTGGTTGCGAAAGAGAGAGAGAGAAGGTCCTCTAAAATTGTTCCTATGTATGAAGAGATATAATTGTTATGCAAGACCTGGGGAAGACACTATAATCAAAACAAGATTTTTGTGTCAGAAACTTCAAATATATTGTGGAGACCTATCGGGGTTATGTCTCCAACATTCAATAATACTTCGATGAATGCCAAAAATATAAGAAGATTAATGTATCACAAGCTTTATTATATAACCTCTCAAAATCTAAATGAAAATACCAAAATTTTTGTGCCAAAACTCAACATGAAGAGGAGTTTATATATTGTTAAAGCAACACCTTAGGTGACGGTTATAGTTCCTAACCGTTACAAACTCAAAGGTTAGAGCATTTCCAAACAATCACCTCATTCAAATGGTGCAATGGTTTCTAAGAAAATGTCATAAGTAAAGAGATTATTCGCTTAAATACACATTGTTTGTTTTGTTTAATTATTTTTTTAGTTCTTCTTCTTATTATTCTTTTTTTCTATCCGTCTTTAATTTTGTCTAATGATCATCTTAGTAAATTTGTAAAGAATTTTTGTTTACTAATCCCGGTTCAGAGTCAATGATTTGGTGAAGTGTCACTGTAATTTGTATCGTATTGTTTGAACTAGTAGCAAGAGGATTGTTGAATTTAATCTGATTTGTACATATCAATATTCTTACCTAAATAAATTTTTGAACGTATTATGATTTGGTAATTTGAATTATGTTATTGAGTTATGTTTGTGTAAATTCCGTTGATCTACATTGTTATGTATGGGGGTTTTTATTTAAGAATCAATGAGATAATTTTGCAGTAGTATCAGTTTTATTTTGATTATAATCATCGCCATCTCCTGATTTTGATACACCAAAATCCTTGGCTAATGGGTCAGGTATGGGTTTATTCGGCCCCATTACACCTTCTCTTTCACCCGCGAAAAATCAGAATCAAGTACAATTTTTCTTTATTTTGTGAGAAGAAACTAGTTCTTCAACTGTAAATTTTGTTGAAATCGATTCAATAAAATATTAAGTCACCCAAATGGAGACCCATAATGTTCTATTTTGAATGAAACTAAAATAGAATTTGATATTGTTCACAGTCTAAAATGGATATTTCAAAATCATAAGTCGTTTTTTTTTTCTACTGTGTTTCGAGCGTTGGGATATTTCCGAGCATCCGATACGCACGTCCCACAACTTGTGTTTCCTAATATAACTGTGTATATATTCTTTTTATATCACGATTGAGAAACTTATCACTAATCTCTTCTTCTCATGTTCTTTCCTTTTCTCTTTAACCTTGTGTCAACCTCAAAATCTATGAAACCAAACATATCTTGATTCTAGATGGAATTCAATGATTTCGTCTTACCACCATGATGATGTAGTTGTTGTCGAGAAGGATTCATATATATGGAGTTGCGACTGATGTTTAAATTAGGGTAATGGGGATTTTTCGAATCATGTAGTTGTTGTCAAGGAGGATTCGTCTGCAGCTGTTGATGGTGTTTAAATTATGGTAATGGGGATTGTTCGAATCCAAAATCTAACGTATCCGATCATAATTAGTACGGGGATTGTTTGATTTAGTACCATTAGTTGTGAATTCTAAATTTTGATTTTGTCATTTATTGAACTGCATGCTGATTTTGATTCCATTGTTATGTATGAGGGTTTTCATTTAAGAATCAATGAGATAATTTTGCAGTAGTATCAGTTTTATTTTGATTATAATCATCGTCTTCTCCTGATTTTGATACCCAAAATCCTTGGCTAATGGGTCAGGTATGGGTTTATTCAGCCCCATTACACCTTCTCTTTCGCCCACGAAAAATCAAAATCACGTACAGTTTTTCTTTATTTTGTGAGAAGAAACTAGTTCTTCAACTGTAATTTTTTCGGAATCGATTCAACAAAAAGATTAAGTCACCCAAATGGAGACCCATAATGTTCTTTTTTGAATGAAACTGAAATAGAATTTGATGTTGTTCACGGTCTTAAATGGATATTTCCAAATCATAAGTCGTTATTTTTCTTCCTAATGTTTTCGAGCGTTGGGATATTTCCGAGCGTCCGATACGCACGTCCCACTACTTGTGTTTCCTAGTATAACTGTGTATATATTCTTTTTACATCGCGATTGAGAAACCTATCCCTAATCTATTTTCTCATGTTCTTTCTTTTTCTCTTTAACCTTGTGTTAACCTCGAAATCTATGAAACCAAACATATCATGATTTTAGATGGAATTCAATGATTTCGTCTTATCACCATGATGATGTAGTTGTTGTCGAGAAGGATTCACATGGAGTTGATGATGATGTTTAAATTAGGGTAATAGGGATTTTTCGAATCATGTAGTTGTTGTCGCAGAGGATTTGCCTAGAGCTGTTGTTGGTGTTTAAATTAGGCTAATGGGGATTGTTCGAATCCAAAATCTAATGTATCCGATCATAATTAGTATGGGGATTGTTTTATTTAACACCATTAGTTGTGGATTCTAAATTCTGATTTTGATTCTTCAGTCGAGACGAAGTTACAAACTCTAATTATTATTTTTTTTATAAATTTTTTTTATTAATGGATAAATAGTATTACATTAACTAGTTGGAAGCCTAACAATCTAAGCTCCAACAACATAATATTACATTAATTGAACATGTTGCTGTACTAGCCTACCAGCGAGCCTCATAGGTAACCTAGCCAAGGGAGCCGAAATGGATGGGGGGGGGGATTGTGTCACAAGGGGGGCAAACTAACACTACCTTTCATGTTAATTTCTTCAATATTACATCATTGGGGGCTTGAACCTAGGACCTACTGGAGCGCATGAAACTTTGGAAAACAGGGCTGACCAGCTGAGCTAGGTGCCCGTTAAGAATGGGGGTATACAAATTCTGACAAATTTTAGTTGATTATGTTTTATCAGTTTCCTCTTATAAATTTGTTTCTTAGTACGTACTAAAAAAATTACAATTATGTTAAATTAAATATTAACGTTTATTACTCGTTTCGATACACATTTAGAAGTTACTTTGGATTCTAGAAATCAAAAAATTAATTTGGGGTTAAAATTTACCTGACTTTTTTTTTTTTTGAAATCATTAAGACTTGATTGGGGTATACACATTTATGTTAAATAAAAATTTACCTGACTTGATTGGGGTATACCCAATAAGACAAAATAGAGTGATTTTACTTCAATACCCTTGAACTAATTAACTTAAAATTAAAAACTAAAAAATTCTTAATCTTCCCTAATCTCTCTTCTCTTCAATACCCAGTTAATTTGGATATACCCAATCAAGCCTGGAAAATTTAAAACAACTTCTAGTAATAAAATATTGGACTTTTGGTGAAGCAAAATATCTTTAATTCTGCTTCTACGTCTCCACCAAAGTTTCCAAATCTTTATAAATTTTGTTTCATAGCCCTCTTAAAAAAGAAAATCAGGATCCGCCACTGGCTAGGAGACGCAAAGGGTCGTTTACTCGTTTCCTTTTGCCGCAGCTTGAAAATGGTGATGCGAAAAGGAGCGAAAAATTAGACCCTTCTTCTTCTTCTTCTTCTCACCTTTCAGTTAACCCTGCTCACATTGAGTGTTGTTTTTTGTTTCAATCAGTGGAGCAAAAACCTCCTCTCCTCTCCTTTCCTCTCTATATATCAAGGCTCTTTCTCTTTCAAGGTGAGCTAGGGTTTATTCTTCTTCTTCTTATCTTTCAATTGATAGTTCATATTATATGTGACACTCCAATTGCTAGATCTACTTACTTTCTGTAAGTGTAATGATTTTGGATTACTACGAGAATGTATAAGAAAATCACCTCTCATTTTGTTTATTTTCTTACTTGATTTTGTTTCTCATGTAGTTTGGAGGCCGAATTTCACTCTCGAATTCGCCATTTTTTTTTTCTTTCTGAAATTCACCTGTGATTGTTGATATCTGTGTTTTCTCATTTGTGGATAAAATTTTATCTAATTTCTTGATCTATGGTTTTTAATTGTTCATTAATCGGGATGATCTCTTCCACCGGTAATTAATAATGTTTCAAACTGTTTGTTCATCAGGTTAGCTAGGTACCTTACCTAGCAGTTACAAGAAGATCATTGTTACACACAGGAAGAGAATTGCAGAGCAGCAACATTTACCACGGTATCTCTCCGCTTGTTTTTCTTGATTGCAATGCCAGCAGTTTCTTCTAATTGATTTGACATTTGACATGATGTTATTCCGGACATGAATGATCACAACTAGTTCTTGCATTGAGTTACTTTCTGATAATTTTTATGAGAAATGAAGTTATCCGGACTCTTGTAATTTATCTATTTGCGATGTGTGTTCACTATGGTGTTTCAATTTTTTTATGTATAAACTGAAAATCTAGACAATGTAGTCTTATGAATAGTAAACCGACATCTATTTGTCAAGGCAAGATTCTATACGGTAGAAGACTCTATTCTCATTCTCTTTTTCTAAATTAACAGAAGGCTGCATCACCAATGTAGTCTTATGTTTCTTCTTGTGAGGATGAAATAATTGGAGGGTTTATCTTCTGATCATCTTATTTAGAAAGAATTAAAACCTTGTTATAGCAGCAATTACTTACTACGGTATCTCTCTGCTTATTTTTCTTGATTGTAATGCTCATAGTTTCTTCTAATTGGTTTGACATTTGACATAATTTTATGCCGGACATGAATGATCACAATTAGTTCTTGCCTTGAGTTGCTTCCTGAGAAACGAAGTTATCCAAACTATTGTAATTACTCTATTTGCGATGTGCGTTCACTATCATGTTTCAAGTTTTTTATGCCTATGATTCCAATATTAAGCTACTTTAAGTCTTTGTGCTGTTAGAATAAGCTGAAAATCTAGACAACGTAGTCTTATGAATATCTTTATCTTTTTCTAAATTAACAGAAGGCTGAATCGCTGCAGTTATGTTTCTTCTTGTGAGGATGAAATATTGGAGGGTTTAGAATTAAGCCTTGTTATAGAGGTTTAATTGATTATTTACAGATACATACATGTACTGATCGAATGATGGAATTTAGTTAGGGGTTTATCTCTGATTTTCAAGTCTTTTGAGTTTTTAGGGTGAAAATTAGACTACTTTCAGTTAGGATTGTGTTTATCCGTGTCAATATGCTAATCTGTTATTAATAATCTTTTCAAAGAATAACTGTCTGTCTTAAGGAAGTTGAATTACTTTAGTCCTGTTGCTAGAATTTGGATAATTCACTTTAGTTTTTAAACCTGTTCTTAAGTAGCGATGATAGAATTGTGATGTGCTGAGATTTTTATTGTTTACACAGCTTCTTGGCACAAATTTCGTACGCTATAAGAGTTTGGTATTTCGAATCCAGAAATGGAGGGCAAGTACTCGGGGGAGATGTTCAAGTGAGCTCTACTTTTACTTTCTGTTCACATATCATCACTTTGTTGTATGTTTTAAACCTGAGTGAGATCTAAATGTAACTTCTTGCAGGCACTTGGAGAAGCAAAGTGAAGTCCTGATGGAAGCCTACAGATCAATGTCGCATGAGTTACATAGGCTCCAGGTTGTTTGTTTTGAGATTTCTTAATGTTCGTAGTTGTTGTTCCCTAGCATACATCTTTAAGCTACCCACTGGTTCATTTTGTCTTGCCTTTTCTTATTCCTTACTTCTATGTAACTTTTGTTTCTTGAAGGTAGAAGAGGAGATGCTGACGCACAAATTTTATGAAGTTACATATGGACAAGGCCTAAATCAAAAGGTAAATTCAGTCTGCAAAACCTTTACATTACCCCTCAAGACTGTCAGAGATAAATTGTGTCAATATGAACCCATCAGTCGGACTTGCTTTTTTTAGTTTTACACGCGGGCTAAGAAAGTTTGATAATCTTAAGTAGTTTAGAAAGCAATATTAAGCAGTTTTTGATGATCTTTCTGCAGAGAAATTCTGAACAGAGATCCTCTGCCGATGTTGGGGAGGCAGAATCCGATACAGTTAGAAAGCAAAGTTAATTTCTGGCAGATTTTTTTTTTTTTTTTTTTTATTTATTTCCTAGATGAATTTTGATCTGTTCTCTAAAGAACCACTTAAAGGTGACACAATATGTAAAAATATATTTCTGGCATAAAAATCATGACACTCCGGTCTCCTTTTACTGCTGATTTTTTCTTTTTTACAGCTGCTTGATTTGGGACATTTTTAGTTTCCCTTGCAGCCCATGTGTTCAGCTTCTTCGGCTCTATCGTAGGTTCAATGATCGTCAGAACAGCAAAAAATCAAAGATTCCGATTTTTCGATTTTTTTTTTTTTTTTTTTTGTTTTGGCTAAGAAAAGATGAGTTTGACACTTTTCCTAAAGCTCCAAGACCCAGAAAACAACAGTTATTGGGCCGAAAAGTATTAGTTCTGAAACACTATATATACAACTAAAGTAGAATCAGGCATCAAAGAACAGTACTATCATATGCTGAAGTTCTTCAGCGAAGTAACATAACAATGGAGATATATAACTTTCGCTAATTATAACTTTAATAATGGAACCTAAAGTGTTTTCTTTTTTATGTAGCTTAACGCCTACAAAAATAAAGATCAAATAGGCATTTCCACATCAAAATAGGAAATCTGTGTCGGAAACTTCAAGTACGTTGTGGAGACCGATCGGGTTAACTCCTGGACGGAAACCATTTCCTTCAATGTACCTACAATACAGCATGAGGTTGGAAGTCAATATCATTTTAAATAACAAGGTCAGGACATGTAAGCCTCGTTTTGAATGATGAAAAAGTTACTCACATTTCTTTCAGCAAAGAATGTTTATAGAAAGCATCGGGAATCCTCCCTGTAAACTGATTGTGGTCCAGATACCTGGAAGAAAAAAAAACCATGAACAAGGATCAAGTAAATTTGCAGCTGATGTAAGAATTTAACTTAGTGTTTTGTAGAAAAAGACTCACAAGTATGTCAATCTAGGAATATGGGCAAGGCCTGCTGGAATAGTCCCTGACATCTTATTATACGATAAGTACCTGTCCAGAAATAAATGAGATTGATTCAGAACCTGTATTAACAATCGAGCTGCATTTGATGCCAAAAAATAACATTTCAACTGAACTAGTCTAGCAGTACTCACAAAATTTCCAGGTTTGTCAAGTTAGCGAGCTGTGCAGGTATTCCTCCCGTGAAAAAGTTATTATTTAGGTATCTACAATGACATGATTGAACAGAGATCTCATCAACACTTAGTAGTTGATAAATTGCAAGAAACACGATTAACTTTTATAGCATATATAATACAAGGAGTCGAATTTCTTACAGGTTGCGTAGGGCAGGAAAACTTCCTTCAATACGAATGAGCTCTCTTATGGTGCCCACCAAGTGATTATTACCAACATCCCTGAGCACATGTGGTGATTATGGAACAGAAAATGAAAAGCCAGATCTAATATTACTCAAGAAATTGAAAACAAAAAGAATAATTACAGGTGTCTCAGATTTGGAAGAGTTCCCAATTCTGCAGGAATCCTGCCAACAAAGCGATTTTCATGGAGATAGAGATAACGAAGCTCAGGTAGATATGCTAGCTCCTTTGGAATCTCCCCTTTGAAACCATTAAAGCTTAGGTGCCTGCAGAATTACCAAAAAAATCATTAAAATGTAAGAGAAGAATTATTGTGAACAGACACATGTTATAAGATACAAATAGAGGAACTACTTACAGATGTGTCAGTCTCTTCAGTTCACCGATTTCTGGTGGAATGGCATCCTGTAGCTTGTTCCATCTTAAGTTTCTGATGAGACAAAAAGGCATTAGAGATGCAAAAATGTTTACGGAACAAGATGTACAGACCAACACATAACACATTTGGAAGAAACCTGAATAAGATTAGGAAGAACATACAATATTTGAAGATGTCTAAGCCGTCCGATTTGAGGAGGGATTGGCCCGGTCAACTTGTTGTTATGGAGATCCCTATCAAATTGAACAGTGACATTAGATAAATTTTCAGGAGGAGATATTTTAACAAAAACTCCTAGCAGTTGATGCAAGATAATCCAATTGTTGTTTGAAGGTGATTAATCAAAACAATGTTCAGCTGAATACGTGGGTCACTGATATACTAGCAATTCAGGTACCATTCTGGTTCACTTGCATATAAATAGCCAGTGTGTCAAGTTACGAGTGTGATGACGTATATGCTGGGTGCGAAAAGCAAATTACTCAAATTTACAATTTTCTTTCCTACAGATCCCTCCTTTAAGAAGGAAAAAAATACGTATGGGATTGGATTCATACAATTCAAAAATGCTAACATTGTTGACATACAGATGGATTCAGGTTGCATAAACAGAGCCAGAACTAGCTGAAGCACTTGCACTACAGCTGGTGGGAACAATTGGCACAAGAGAAAGGAGAAAGAAGCATCGTGATGTTTTGTGCCAGCAAATATATTGTGAACTTCATGGATGGACCACAACAAAATTTAGCATGGTGGTCAAGAGTCACCTTAGAAGACGTTAAGAAGTTTTTTTTGGTTTTTGATTCTGTTATAGTCATAAATGTGGATAGGGATCATATACGCAGTGCTGACAGGCTAGCTAAATATGCAAGAAAAACAAGATCTAGATACATTGATTACAGTTCTCAAAACAGTTATGCAAAGTGTATGCTTCTAAACTCTTTTAGGAAGAGATGATGTTATCTCCTCTTAGTCTTTAGTTAATTTCCAGTTTATTAAAAACCAAAATATCATTTTCTTTTGATTGATACTGGTTCGGCTAGTTATGATGGCGAAAACTTCCTTAGTTGTCAGCTACTCGGTTAGATTATGTATACCCTTTAGAATCAAAAGCAATTCTTATAAATTACTGCTACAATACTGATGGAATAAAAAAAAATCAGCATCAATTCACACACTATACTATCTTAAAGACGAATATGAAATCCATAAGAAGAAAAAAAAGACCTACACAAGAAGAGGGACTTACAGTCTTGTCAGATCCAACAGATTGGTTACAGCTGTGGGGAAAGGCCCAACAATTGATACCGCATACACTTCCCTGCAAATGAGGTGCACGAAAAATGATAAGGATTGTAGGTTGAATAAGATAAGTCCAAATTTGATCAGCGGTTGACAAAGAATACGTGAACATCGATCCATTAAGGTTACATAAAAGTCATGCTTAAGAAGAAAACTAGTGGGTTTCGTGCATGATCATAAATTCGATCAACCCCAAAACACAATAAGTTCAGACCATTTTACTAAAGGTCTGACTATCATGAAACAAAAGCATATTATCAAGAACAAGCTTTCCCCCCACAAATTTCAATGATACAGGTTATTAAACATAGTGGTATTGTATTCATATGGCAGCAACCAGCTACCCAGTGAATTTTATGACATTACAGAACACATACAAATTTGGAAACAATACAATCAAAATAATTACGAATTGATACTGCATACACTTCTCTGCTAATGAGGTGGAAGAAAATAATAAGTATTAAAGGTTGAATACGGTAAGTCCAAATTTGATCAGCGGTTGACAAAGAATCCATGAACATTCATCCATCAGGGTCACATTCAAGTCATGCTTAGGAAGAATCGTGCATGAACTTTCCATGAACACCAAAGCACAATAAGTTCAGATTGCAACCATTCTACAAAGTCTCACTATTATGAAACAAAAGCTTATTATCCAGAATAAGCTTTGCCCCCACAAAGTTCAATGATACAGGTTATTACACCTAGTGGTATCGTACTCATATGGCAGCAACCAGCCACTCAGTGACATGCTAATACGATTTTATGACGTTACAGAACACATAAAAAAGTTGGAAACATTAAATTCAAAATCAGCGGTATCACCACTTGACGCGGGTGCTAGAGTCAGTGTAGATGGTTACTAACCTAAGGGCTCTGAGAGTAAAGTCTGAAACCATTTTCAAAGCAGTGTAAACAAGGCCTTCTCCGGAAACCTCAGAGGAGAAGTTCCATCCAAAGTTTTAAATAAATCTTCGCCAAGGTAGAAACGGTAGCATAATTATGATCTAGCCCTTCTTTGTCATATTCATGTAGTCTACAATCTTCAGTTGTTGTAATTAAAATTTGAATCCATTAAATCGAGATTGAAAATTGTACTTACAACTCAGTGACAACTCTATAATCTCCCTGCACAGAGCAAGTTACACCAGACCAAGGAGGTAAATCGCCATCTCCACAAGGATCATCTCCAACCCATGCATATACCACTCTCCATCCAAGTGATGCCTTGATTTCGTTTAACGCTTTCACTTCATTCAACCAAAATATAAACATTAGAGTGGAAACAGCAAAATTCACTGATATTAACCATGAAATTTCAGATCCAACTAAACACCTAAAAAACCTAAAATTGAAATCAAATGGAAATGGCAGACAGAGATCTGACAAACAAAATCTAAAAAGAAATCAGTTGTTCAATTGGATTATAGAGATTTTAAAGAGAAAGATCTGAAACACTTACCATCTCTTTTAAGGGTTTTGGAATCAGCAATGGATAATAGCAGAGAAATAACTAACACGAGGCCAATTATTGATTGAGTTGATGATGATGATGATGATGCCATTATTACTTCACTCAGATTTCCTTACTGAGTAAGATCTAGTAACTCATTTTTCAATTGAATCCCCTAAAATCAAAATCGATAATCTTCAGATGATGATACCCCCTTCTCTTTTTTAGCTTGTTAAACCTCTTTTCCACTTTCTCTCCGAGTCTGAGATGAATAAATTTTAGATTTTCCACCGAAAATGTTTAGTTCCCCGTCAGTTATATTTATGAGAGACGCTGTTTAACCAATTTATTTACTTTTACAGTCCTTTAGATACACTTCACCTATTTATGGTTTTCGATTTCGGGCACACCCATGCTTGAAATGGGTAGAGTTGCACAAGACCCGGTCCTGATTACCTGTACCGACCCGGAACCGAAAGAACCGGACATGTACCGACCCGGAACCGAAAGAACCGGACCTGTACTGACCCGGACCCGGAGTTACCGGTACATGTACCGGTTCTGAAAATTGATACCCGGAGTAGACCGGGACAAGTACCGGTTCTTACCTTATTCCCGGTCACCCGATCTCGATAGTACCCAAAAAACTTCGGTCCATAGATTATAAGATTGAAATCTATCATAACCGTCCACTTAACATATGAGAAAGTGGGTAAAAACCCGGACCCGGAGTGGAACCGGTCCGTTTTTTTAATTTTTTTTTTTTTTAATATATTATGAGAACATTTTTAATATATTTTGAAAATATTTTTATACCGGGTAAAAACCTAGGTCCTTGTGAACCGGACCGATTTCTGCAGACTGTGACATGTACTCAATTTTCGTAAAATAGGTCAACTTAGGTATGCAGTCTCAGGGTTCAATGAAACCTGGATCTGTACCGGCTCATGTGCAGCTCTAGAAATGGGTGTTAAATTGACACCAATAGTCAACCATAACTAGAACAGCGCTTCCCCGGTACGGACCGAAGAAAAATGAAACACCACGGATGGTATTACGCGTTATACATCTTTTTTCTGTTGGAATGTTATTTTTGAGTCACATACAAACGATTGTATAAACTGTTATGCATCCTTTGTGTTGGCTTTGTAATTCGTTATGCATCTTATTCTTTTTTGTTGGAATGATATTTTGAGGGCACATACTAGTACCTCCGTTTTAGAAAAAGAGATATTTTTACGGTTTCATTTTTGCCTAAAAATAGGCCAAACTGAAAAAAGTGAATGTTTCTTTTTTCCTGAAACATGGTGAAAGTATCTCTTTTCCTGAAAAGGGATGTAAGTATCAATTTTCCTTAAACGGAGTGAAATTATCACTTTTCTTGAAACGGAGAATTAGTTGATGCATAAACCAAAATATGGATGCATAATGTGGTATGCATCATTTGTGGTGGTTTGCATAATTGTTATGCATTCAATTTTCAAAATATGTGCCTAAAAAGATTAACACCCCCGAATATTTTGTAAAAATTCTAAATTTGATATTATTGTTTGTACTCGTAACATAGATTTTCTTAAATCCTTTCCAACGAGATAAAATTTGTAAAATTCCAAGGCAATTATTTTTAGATATGCTATATTTTAGTTTACATTCCAATTATACCCTTAAAAAATAGGATACACAAAGAGTTATAGTAATTGGACTAAAAGGAAGGGACAATTTTGTCCGGTGAAAAAGTAACCACGGACATGAAAATTTCCATTCTTTTTATCAAATTTAATATTTGTGTTACTCTTCATTTTACAAAAAAAGTGTCCATAAAAGGGACGCCCTCCGATCGGTCGGCCCAAAAATCAAAAGCTAAAAAAAATCAATTCACAAAAAATGTATCGTCAAACTAATTTTTTGAGTTCTAACTTAATTATTAAGATGAAAATTAACTTTTCTAGAGGCATATATCCAAACATTATATAAAAAAAACTATACCATGCACTTGGTTTATTAAGAGATGTTAAACTGAGTAATTGACACTAGTAATACAAAACGGTCCATAAAGCTCAAGTGAATACTATACGCCGGTAAAAGAAGGATAACTCAATTTCAAAAGTCAGAAGTGAAAAAAGTTTGCTTCATAGAATATGAATTTTTCGTTTCTTTACGAAACTAGAACACTGCGGGTGCTATTAACAACTACACCATGTGGGCGCTGGATACCAATTGGTACCCCTATTAGTAATTTTGTTCGTGGGCTCCAATTCTGCCGACACCGAATGTAAAAACGTGAGCTAACGGGAATTTTGGCTGTTGGACTCCTATTAGGAATCTGTTTAAGTTAGGAAACCACCCAATTAACGGGAGCGGCGCGCGGGTTATAACCCCAAAGGGGTTATAACCCATCCACAAAAAACTCATCCAAACAAATTTGACACAAAAACCCCAAATATCATAAACTGTCTATATTACCCTTTTACTATTTAAATCACCCCAACAAAAACAAAAATCAACCCCACATTTAAATTTTATTAAATTATCACCACCAACAGCAACCCAGCAGCACCATCGCCGCCACTTTACCGCCGCCGCCACTGCACCACCACCACCATTGCACCACCGCCGCCTCCCACCACCACCACCTCCCACCACCACCACCACTGCCACTGCACCACCGCCGCTACTGCACCACCACCACCACTGCACCACCACCACCATTGCACCACCGCCGCCTCCCACCACCACCACTGTATTACCACCACCGCCGTCACTGCACCACCACCGCTACACCGCCGCCGCCTCCCACCACAACCACCACCGCCCCAGCTTCCGCCACCGCCGCCGCCACCGACCTCCGTCACCGCCGCCAACCACCACCGCCGTCACCAACCACCACCGCCACCACCACCACTGCCAACCGCCGCCGTCACCAACCGCCACCACCACCACCACTGAGAAACACCATCATTATCACCGACCACCACCACCAAACAGTCGCCGCCACCACAAACAACTAATTTGATTGATCAATGTTCAACAAAATGAAAAAATGATGCAACCAAACTGAAAATGAAAAAAAAATGATGAAACCAAACTGAAAAAATGATGGAACCAAAATTGGTTTCACCAAAAAATAGATGAAACCGAAATTGGTTTCATCATAAATACGATGAAACCATAATTGGTTTCGCTGATCGCAATTGCTCCTTGGCTCAGTTCTTTCCTGCAACTTCAACTACTCCTTGGCTCAATTCCCGCCACACCACTAGCACCACCACCACCAATACTGAGCAATTGCATCACCACTGCCAGCCACCGCTACCATTCAGCACCACCACCAACACCCGTCATACCGCCACCAGCACCACGACCTCCCACCACCCAAAAATACGATGAAACCGATTTTGGTTTCATCATAAATACGATGAAACCTATTTTGGTTTCATCGTAAATAAGATGAAACCATAATTGGTTTCGTCGACTGCAACTTCTCCTTCGCCAAAGACCGATACTTCTCGTCTACTTAGGCTCACAAAGAGAATCATAATCCATATGATGCGACCGTGATCTCCCTATCGCCAGGTGATTCTTTTTGGCTACCGCTTGGTGTTTTCTTCTCTCGCTATTGAATGGTGGTGCTCCTTGGCATTACGAGGTTTAAGATCACCGTATTCATCATTATTATCGCCAGCATACCTCTTTTCTCGCGTTTGTCATCTCGGCTCGTGTGGTCCTTCCGTGAATCTCTTCATGTCGACTTTCTCTTCCATATTGTCTTGTTTCGACCAAGGACTCGAGTAAGTTGCATGCTAAGAACCAATTCAAAGTTCCGAACATTCTTTCTGCTTTAAATCACATAGCTCATCAGGTTACTTCACTAGCTAGCCCAGACTTAAAAAGAGTCTATAAGACCAAGAACTAATATAAGAGACAATCTTCAGACATGGTGCTAGGAAAATCCAGGCTTTAATTTTCAGAATTTCGCTATGCACAGGAAGAATATTCAAAAATCCGAACAATAATTGATTTGGGATAAGAAGGTGAGAAAATTACTCGAATTCGAGAGATACCCCTTGGAGTTGTGATTTGAGTTTATAGAACTTTTCGACTTGATGTCTTGTTTCGATTAGATCTTTCGCCATAACTTTCACAAACTCCGAAGACACAGTAAATAACACCATTGAGAAAAGAAAAAAACAAGTACACTTAGTAGGCGCAACACACCATAGAGCGCCCTTTATCTAACTAGTCCAATGAAGTACGAGAAGTTCACCATTGGTAACAAAAACTACTCATTGGCTAAACAATTGCATAGTTTATACCCACCTAGTTCATAAGCATCAACTAAAGAGGCTTTAAGCCTAAAGAACCTCATTCCGAGGATTACAAGTCTACACTACAATACAACATCCTTAAATTTACAACCTCATTCGCTAGGCATCAGAGTCGTTACCCAGTATATCAAAGCTAAACAGGTAATATGAAAGCCCAGTGAAATAACTACATGTAGATTGCAACATCCCCAAAAAGTTGAAGGACAAAGCAAGCTCCTTAACTTTTAATACTGGAAAATACAGAAAAGTTGCCTCACAAGTGAGATGAGCTCAAGTCATAATTCTACCATAAGAGAAAGCATTGATGAAGCTGGGAAGTTGAATCTAGGTGGGATAAGTTACTATTGAATTGGAAAATGGAAAGAAAATCTCATGTGGACTATACTAACCTCATGCCTGAGTTGAAGAACGCGTTCAGGCATCACACTAAAAACCCAGTAAAAACTAACTACTAGAAACTGCAACAACCAATCCCTAACCTCTTCACAAAAGAGAAGACTAAAAAGAACAATTAGGATTCAATGAATGGGAGATTAAGAGTTCTAATTTGGCAAACAATCCCAATCGAAAATTTTAAATACCATTCAATAAAACACTAATTAACAAAAAAAAACATCCACCAACACAAGACTTCAAAGCTGTTCAATCACATACAGAAACCCCACTACTATAAACACCACTGAACAATCACAGAAAAATCACAGCCTCAAAATGATCACATAAGAAGTTGAATACTCAGTTGCACTACAGAGGAATGAGAGATAGAAAAATAAACTTCTCCCTTGCAATGAAACCACAATACCCATCCCTAAAACAACGTCAATTTGACACAAACAGACTTAATTTTACAACTCCTACACCACTGAACAATCACCGCCTAAAAAACCAACACAAAACATATGCTTAAACAACTCACCTTGCAACACTGAGGATGGAAAGCAAGTTGATTGAACTTTTCCCTTGCAATCAAACCACAAAACAAATCCCAAATTCAACTTCAAATTCCACACCACAAACAACCTGCTCGAAAAACCTGAACCCAAAATTACATCGAAACGGACCCCAACCAAACAATTCCCTGATCCAACTAATTCACGATGCTATGAAGAAACAAACACTCCCAGAAAAAGACCCAAATTTGGAATTCAAACTCGACAGATTAAGACATAAAAACAAATCTCCCTCAAAATTCCGAGAAACACTACCTCAATTCTCTAACAGTTGAATCAGCAACACCCACTGACCCAATTTCAACTTCTGCAAATCAAAGAAGAAGATTGACGAACACAAACGCAAAATCCCTAACCCAGTTCTTCAATCAATGAACCCCAAAACCTCAAATCCCCAAAATCGAATACAATTAACGTAAAGAAAAACGAGATTACCAATCTCGAATTGAAACTACAAACTACGAAAAAGAACAACAAGATTTTAAACCCTAGTTGAAACTACAGAGAAAAAGAACCCAAATTCCAATCGACGAAATCCCCGCTATAATCTGAGAAAACGGGAGTACAAAAACCTAATTTATTTATTATTAAGATACGAAGAGAAGGCGATAGATCTCATGGTCGATGGTGGTAACGGAGGTGTTGTTCTTGGTTTTCATGAGCTATTTGTTGCTGTTGGTGGTGATTGTGGTGGGGAGAAGGAGACGGGAGAACGAAGAAGAAGAAACGAGAGAAGAATAAGAAATGAAGATAAAAAGGGTATATTTGGGTTTTTTAAAAATATCAAAAACTAAATTTACTCATTATTATTTGACCTGGGGTTTTTGTGCCACTTTCTTTTGAAACGGTTTTTATTTGTTAAAAATAATATGACCGGTTTTTTCTTATCACTAGTTTGTTCACCTAGGGGTTTTGTCACTAGTTTTGTAACGGGAATGGCCAAAATCAGGTTTTGGAGCTGTATATAATACACACCGGAGAAATAATTTTTTGGTTTCTGGTCTCCTCTTTTTGTTCAAAATTTTCATCCAAAGATTTTTGCTGCATCTGTTCGCAATGGAGGTATGCGGATCCTCTGAGCGCACCGGAGATTCTGTTCCCCCCACGCTTGTGAATTTACATGAGATTAACGAGGAGACAGCTCGTATGAAGAATCAGGCAGTACTCGGTAACTGGTTAAGGAGAGAAACTGTCAAGAGATGTAAGGTTCAGTCTGGTACAGAAGATACTTCTGCCGGAAAGTCTAGGGGAACAGGTCCACCGATCGGAAGTAGGCAACATAGTTATCCAAAGGGGCTGCTGATGCATGAAGAGCGCTGGGTTACAAAGTTAACTGACGTCAAGATCTTTCCCAACGTAGGAGAAACAGGCCTTGGTACCCTTGAGGCACATTTTAACGGGTTCATATACTCAACCTGTGGTTTTCGTCAAGTTTTCATGCATGATGACGTCGAAGCGTATTTCTATCGGTTCGGAATCAAGAAGGAGCCGCCTGTCTTGCAGTTCCGCTTGAAGCACTCCGTCACGGTGGGGAGTAAAGAAACCAAGGATATCCAGTTCTGCATGGTGCCACTGCCAACACCTCTGGAACAGGTGGGTTCTGACAACATTAGGAGAACCAGGTTTAGCAACAGCCGCAACAATGAGTTTGTGCACAGAGTTCCAGAAACTCAGAGGACTTGCAAGATTAGAATGCCTTATAATAGTGTATATTTTGAGGAGCTAGGCGACTTCGAATTTCCCGGGGACTGTCCCGTTGGTGTACAGAATGGTGCACCTGCTATGTTTTGCCTGACTTATTCTGCTCTAGTTGTGCTTGAAGAACAACCGTACTATGTGGTGCCGCTGTTCGACATCAAGATTGTGAACCTGGCACTCATTAGACCTGACAGAATCGAAATGACAGTCGTATTTAAAGACTTGGAACGTGATGTGCTTGAAATCGGCGCAGTTCCCTTGGGATATCTTAGTGGCATAAAATATTGGCTGGACAGAGCAAACGTGAAGTACTATGTTAACAGTTTGAGCCCAAACTGGAGGGAATTGGTGAGTGAAGTCAGGGAGCGTCCTGAGATGTTCATAGCTGAAGGTGGATGGGATGTCTTCGAGGATAGTGTTACTTTGTCTTGCTATCAGCATGTACATTTAGATATGCTAAGCGCATGGGAAGATGTTTATTTTTGAAAGATAGTATGGTTCAGTTGAATGGTGAAGAAGTGGAAAGTAATGCAGGGAGTTTGAGAAGTACATCTTTGTTGCTCTAGATTCTTTAGTTTTAATATATAATGTTGCTGATATGTTAATGATAGATTTGCGGAAGGGAGTGTCCTTCCTGATTATTTTAGATCCTTCTTTGTCGCTTGTAATTTTTCTTTTGTTCCTAGCTCACTCTCTTGCCCAGTGGCCAAAGTCTGGTAAGAACTCCAGATAGGGTTAAGCCTGGTAATATGAAATGGAAGAATATTTCTGGCATTCAGCATTAATCTTCTGCACAAAAAATGTTAATTTCTTTTGGTGGACAACTGTTACCGAACTCCAGATAGGGTTAAGCCTGGGAAACGCCAGTGCCTGGTGGGAAACATTCAATGGGCAACATAGCTAATTACCAGTAGCAGGTGATATTTCGCAGAAATCCAAAACTACAGCCTACATGCTTTTGGCAAATAAAAGAGAGATGCTGTAGTGTAATAGCTAAAGATGAGGTAATGTGGAAGGGACAATCGGAAGAAGCATGTGTGGGATGATGGCAAGAGCTCGTCAGAAACGGAATCTTGTAGATTGTCGAAAGATATGGCAAACCAGAAAAAAGAACATTTACCGGTAGGTGTTTTACTGAGGTCCAAAAGAAACGAAGCTGCCTCTGCTGCTCCATGGACATATCTGTTCATCAGTTTCTCTGTATCCCTCGTACTCGGTGTGTGCTTTCCAATCTTTTAAAAGAACAGGATTATCAGCTCCAAGTAATGCACAATCAACAACTTTCAGATCTATTGCTAGGAAAAAGATTTTTGCTAGCCTTCGTGTACGAAGCATATCAGTAAAACCTCTTGCAAAATAGGCAACCTTTGCAGAGATTGACTTGACGAAGAAATGCTGAATAAGAAGATGTACATATTGCTATCTGTTCTTACTATTGACAATAATGCTCTCTTTGACCCTTTACTGCAAAAGATAAAACAAAATAGGCTGTATGAAAAAAGGGAACTCCCCACATCAGACTCAATAACCATCCCTAGAAATTGCAAACTTTGCAAGAACTCGAGAAGAGAACACGGCAATCAGATGTTTGGAATAAGCAGAAGTCTGTCCATCAACAGCAGCTTTCTATACAGAACCTAAGACTATGTAAGAAATAAATCATATTAGCCAACTCCATGTTTGTACTACATACAACTAAACAAGTTGCTTGATGCTCCTGCACACTAACCTTTTTGTCTTTGTCATTGTTCATAACGTTCTAAGCATGGGCTTGGCATCAGTTAAGTATTCCATACAATTTAGATGCATCTCTTTTAAGAGGACATGCGTCGTGTAGAATAAGTAAATATAACTTAGTATGACAGCATGGTATTCTCCTACAGTTAATCTCCTTTATCTCTAACATTTGCTTCTTTCTTGATAACTACAAACAGGAAAGAATTAAAGATGGTTAATTTGGACGTACATACTATTGACAACTACTGCGCTTCATATACGAAAGTTATCTTACTCAATGCTGGAATATATAATTTGTATTTTGGACTGAGTGTTGAAGGCTAAGACAGAAAAGTGAGATATTCATCAAAGGGCAGCCTGGTTAACAAATGTTTCTTCAGATACTCATCAAATAACAAAAGAAAAACGTGTAAGCGGAAATGACTTACCCGTTGCACTTTGAACGTAATAAGTTCCTAGAAAGAGAATGTTTCTTTTCAGTCACATTATATAAGCCTTCTAGAGAAACCTTTAGAGTATGTACCACATCCTCTCCCTGCTTCTGCCTCTGTCCTCTTGAGCTACCACCACCAAAACCTCTGTCCTAGAAAGAGAATGTTTCTTTTCAGTCACATTATATAAGCCTTCTAGAGAAACCTTTAGAGTATGTACCACATCCTCTCCCTGCTTCTGCCTCTGTCCTCTTGAGCTACCACCACCAAAACCTCCTCCACCGACCACCTCCTCCTATTTCTTCTTTAAGGGCCTCTTCTCTGTATTGATCATATAAATCTATTTTTCAGTATCGGTAAGAACTTCATACGCTTGGGCTATTTCTTTGAATTACATGTAGCCCTTTAGAAATGAGAAAAATAAATCCAATTCGGATTTTAGGGTTAAGATAACAGAAATGATGGATGCTTAGAGATGAATTTTGCAATAATGTTAAAACTGAATCTGCTTGGGATGTGGGAGGAGACAATGTACATAAATTCATCGGATAACTAACTACAATTGAAGGATCAAAAGATGAACTAAAATCATCATTGCCAGTATCTGGTCCTTCAATTGTAGTTAGTTATTTGATGAATTCATGTGCATCAGTTTTAACATTATTGCAAAACTCATCTCTAAGCATCCATCATTTCTGTTATCTTAAAACCCGAATTGGATTTATTTTTTTCATTTCTTAAGGGTTACATGTAATTGAACTAGCAAACTTCGTCTTAGGGAACTTCATTACCCACAAAAACGAGAAGAATAACAGTAAGAAGCTCTGCACAGAGTAGTCGGACTCCAAATCATTCTTGTTGATGACAAGCAACAGCAACAACAATAGTTTTACAATGCTTGTTGTGAAACTCTAGTAACCCAGATCAGACACTTGTCGACTGATTTGGAAAAGAAAAATTAAACCCACATCTTTCTAAACATATGTAACTTAAATTCTCACTTGAATTGCACTTTCTTATGCAATTTATATAGATGTGTATGAAGAATGATTATGACTCATTATACTGTTTGCAGTGGTAGCATTCTTTCACCGCCTAGAATGAATATATGAATTCAAAATGCTAGCTGCACTTTTTCCACCCAAAATGAAACACTATCGCAGGCATTCAGAATTGAATCTTCCATTTTTAGTACACAGAAAGCTAGACTTACCAGGAATGGGATCACAAGCATAAAAACTCGCCCAGTATTAATCTTAGGGTGCGAGACTAAGAGATGAGACCATAGACCCAAAACCCGTCCCGCTAATACTAGGATGGGATGCCACCCCAGGATTAGCAGGGGGGGGTCCTTGGGACCTAAGTCCAACCCTTGGATCACGAGAGACAACCGGTGAGACTAGCACTGCTCCCATTTTGAAGTATTTGATTTTAAAAGATCTCGGATTACAAGCATCTGGAGAGACAATATAGATAAACCAACTTAAAGACCAGGCATGGTTTCAATGTAAAATCATTACTTTTTGACAATGCCCCAATCACAAAGATTATCTCTATTAACTGATCAGAGACTTGAAAGTGTATATTCACATAAAAATATTTCGGTTTTTCAAGAGAGTTTTTTTTCTTTAAAACATAAATATCTATAAGTTGGAAAGGCCAAAATAAACTGTCTTAGAACTATTTTTAAACTCGTTTTATAACAAAAATAATCCTTCAAAAAAGTATACTTTGGTCAGTTCCATGACAGGCTTATATCAGTCAATTTTTCTATTCTCCTGAAATATCTGACAGCATAGTAGAACAGAGAAAAATAATAACCAATGCTAGTGTAATACTATAAAAATAAAAGGCACCAATGTATGGGATATAGGGTGTGCATGAAAAACATAGATTGAGCTTCACCAAGACCACAACATGAATTACGGTTATTCAAGAGCAAAGACGTTTGGCAAAGTATTCTAATTTAGTCATCTTCTGAGACAAAGTTGATACCAAAAGAACCTATTTGCTTTATGGATGACAGGCAGACATGGGACAAGATCAAAATATAACGTTGGAAGCATACTTAAGGAGTAGACATTACTAACTGCTAAAAACAATGTATCAGTGCACAAACAGTTGGAGTAGATAAAAAAGATACAAAAAATAGTATGCAGCCAGTAGGAAGGAATGTGGCTACCCGAGCTTACAAGCATGAAATCAAAGCATCACATGAAACAAATAGCTTGGAAATGCAAAATCCCTGTAGTCATCTTCCGACACAAAATCGGTACCATGTTGACCTATTTGCTTATAGATGACATACAGATGCGCATAATATTTAATAGATGGAATTGTGCTTCAATAATAAAATAAGTTAACATACAGGTAGGAAGGGGCTGGTTTACGGACCGTGGGTGGCACCAGTCTCACACAAAACATCTTAGGAACCAACCCATGGTTGCTAGATTGACCAAATCAATAATCCATACTAGCATCCTAGACTCATCATGGGTTGACTCTCGCAGATTATCGCGCATGAACCAAGGCAATGGCAACTCACCCCAAGATCCGAAAAGTAGCAGGTTTGAACCCAAAATTCTCATATCCATGAAAACACCATATTAACGAAAACAGTGGTCCTGCATAACACATCCCCTGGGACACCCAACCGTAGACTAGCAGGGACGGGATGTGACCCAGAGTTTGATCACACAGGACACAGCCCAATGTAAAGCTTGCATTTAGTAAGGGAAAAACTAAAATTACACATACAAAAAAGTCTGATACTAATGAAATGCATTCAGAAAATGTGAGATGGAGTTAGTAGACAAATCGGGACCGAATTAAACCCGTTATCTGTGGATACCCATGGTTGTCTGGCCGCTACCCATTGAAACACAAATCACAACTGGTTCAGCATCATTGGTATACACAACTGCAAAGGATAATACATGAACTTTGCACTCAATAAACCCAATAAATGCAATTTCATAGAAAATCAAGTGTAATTTCATAGTAACACAATCTAAAGAAATATCAATAATAGGCTCATATCAAGTGTCATTTTGACTCAATCACTGTGGGAAAAGAAAATCAATCCGAAATCCATAATAAAAGAGAAGAATAGATATTTCCAAAGATACCTGATGCTTTTGAATCATAGATTTACATATGGAGGTACCAATTTCATTACTGTGATTCAAAAGATGGCACCTAAATTCATATTATCTTCATCTCTTAATCAAGAAATCAAAAAGATTCAATTTTATTTTATGGTGCCCCACTAGAGCCCTCTCTCTTTCTAATCACTGCCAAGAATCACAAACATAAATTTTAAAAAAAAAAATCTTGCAATTGAAGGCTAGAGAATGAGAGGAAGAAATACTGAAACTGAGTTGGAAATCTGATCGATGATTGCAACTTCTTAGTAAATTTTAGTCTTCAAAATGTTCATATGATCAGCTTGCAAAAGATGCAAGAACTAAACATAGTCCAATGTTCTGGGTTATTGGATGATGGACTAGCGAAAGTTTCATAGTTACATTGGTGACATATAATCTATGGAAAATTAGGGTTCGCACAAGTTTACTACATTACCCTCACCATTTTTCCTCACACTAGACTGGACTTTTTAGATGGGTAAAAGACTATCTAGTGTTTACGTGGAAGCCCAAATTCAATTTGTAATCGACGTTTTATGCAGCTTACATGCAAGAAAAAATTGGGGGCCCTGGAAAATAATTGGGGCCCCTTGAGTTGGTTTCCGAATAACACTTTGAGGTTACCCCTTATTCAATTTTTTTGAAATGACTAAACTACCCTAAACCAGTTACAGTTGGGGTTACCCCTTATCCAAATTTTTTGAAATGGCTAAAATACGTTTACTCTTCTTCTCCCTCTCTCTCAACTATCTTCGGTTCCATTGACGACACTAAGAAGAAAAAAAATCAGTTACAGTTAAACGATCGTCAACCTAAAAATCCTAAAGCCTAACGATTTTTCATATACATGTAGAAACTATGAAAAATCGTTAGGATATATGAGGAGGGAGATAACGACCCTAATTCTGGTTTTTCATTTAATTTTTTTGTGAGTTACATGTTTTAGAGTTAATAATTGAAGAAAAAAAAAGGGTTTTTGTGAGTTGAGAAGAAGAAGAGTAAGTTTTAGAGGGAAAAGTAGGATTTGTAGAAATGAGTGATTTAAGTGGGGGAAATGTTGCTCAAAATAACCAGGTAAATCTCATACTCTTTAATGGTATATATGTTGCTCAAAGTGGTCGAATCACAGCTAATTGGTAACCACCCAGTGAAAGAGTCGTCAATATCGGGGGTTTAAACCCAAACGACTCTTAAAAGTCGTTATTGTATTGTCCCTAGTATTGACGACTCAAACCTGCAACTTTTCGAGGTTATGAAAAGTCGTCAACTTTTATTTTATAACCTAACGACCCTAAGGAAGAGTCGTTATAACATAGACTCTACAACCCAAAGACTCTGTATAATATACCCCTTAGAGTCGTCATTTGGTTATGTATAAACCCAAACGACTCTAACCTGCCATTACAATTTTCCGAGAAGTCGTCATTTGGTTATGCATATTCACTCTTTGGTAGTTCACCCCTTAGAGTCGTCATTTGGTAGTTCACCCCTTATCGTCATTTCGTTAACGACCCTATTAACAAATAAACAAACGACCCTATTAATTTTAAGGGAAAGGTAAAATGGTACTTTCAACCTCATTTTGGAAGCCCCCTAAATTTTTTGGTGTGGACATAAATTTGGTGAGGCCCCCAATTATTTTTTAGGGACCCTAATTAATCCTTGCTTACATGGTGTGTGTTAGCACAATGGACCTTAAAAAATTGCATGATTCAACATTCATACCCATAACACGTCACCAAAATTCAACACCCAAACTTAGTGGGAATTCAAGATTCAAAAACAAAATGCGAAACGGCGTCAGATGCCAACCCTAATGGCGTATGATGAATCAACTATTAGATCACCAATAAAAAACTATGAATCTTATGGTTTATATCTTCCTGATATTATAATTTACATAAAATATTTCCTAGACACCTACCAAATTGGAGTTTTGGAAATTTTTGAGACGCCAAAAGGGATGGCATTCCTGTATTGATTGCATCTCACGTTCAACGAAACTAAAGAGCATTCGAAGGAATTCAAGTTATAAACGACACTTTTAGGGGAGAAAGTTGAATCTCACCTCCCCATTAGAGCCAACTTGAGACGGTTAAAATAGAACCACTAAAAATACTTTCTCCACCCAACTATTCTTATAGGTCATCAGATCTATTTTTGCATATATATAAATATAAAAGGTGAAAAGGAGTGAACAATTTTAACTTTTTCAGAGAACAAACTTGGTATGTCAAATATAAGACCTGATCAACAGAATTACATGAAGTGAATATGAAATATTTTTTTTGGCATATCTTTAATGAGTTATGTGCGAAAATTGTAGGAACACAAACCCCGTGAAAATTTTAGCATTTTGGTTGTACCAAAAATGCAGATGAAACGCCTGGCGTGATTGATCCAAAGACGCTCGTAGTTTTGGCATTTTGCTTTGACTAAAACTTTTCCAAACATTTTTAATTCGTGGTCTGATCAGACAAAAGATTGCTTCAAACATAGGAGTTGTTGAAAGTAAAATCTTGTATGGATGAATAGAGCACTCACTCTTCACAGATTAAACCTACAGTCATCCTAACCCGGAGATGGAAACTTACTTTACGTTTAAATACTAAATGTGACAATTCAGTTTCGAAGATTTTTTTTTAAAACCCATATTTTTGATTTAAATGTTCATGGACTAATGGGTCGACGGTTAATATCAAATCGAGTCGGTGATTAAAAAGAAATTTAATGATGCCCTAACTTATTTCATCGGATGTCTTTCACAATCTCTATTTAAATAAATTAAAATTATTTAATATGATTCCCATAGGATCAAAGAAAAGAGTTATTTAAATGTGATATAACAATAATCTGATTTATGTAAAAAAAAAACATAATAAACGCAACTAACACAGAAATAAAATAAGATATGCTTGGGGTAATTTATTCGGGTTTCAATTGGTTTTGATTATAATCTTTTGGACGACATTTTTTCTCATAACTTGAAGAAGGTGAAAAAAATAGTTGTAGATTATTCAAAACAAGGCCGACATTGATACGTAAGGAAATATCAATAATTAGATTCCTAAAAAAAAAGGAAGAACGAGGAGAAGTTAAAGAAAGTCGGCCATTAATGAGCACAAACATAACTTGGGGTTTTATGTTAGAAAAACAAAAACAGTTTTATTTTTAAACTAAAAGTGCATGGACCATGTTTTGATCCCTAGACCTATTAGTCACTAATGTTTTTTCATGTGAATAGATAAAACATTAGTCACATACGATACCACTTTGTTTTTTTTATGAGAATATTCTCTTCTTTCATGCTTCATGACACAACTTCTCCTAGGAATCTTGTCTGATATCTCGCCTTACCACTTTGTTTTGTGAATATGATTGTCACGACTTTTCCACTCATGAGATTCTTTATCTTTTGTTTTCTTATGTATGACAAAAGTTTGACACTACTTTTCTTACAAAAGCACTCGTGAGATTCTCAATATTTTTCTCTCCATTGTGCTAATGAGAATGCTTGTCATTTTTTATCTGTTATACACACGCAAGATTCCCTTCTTGTTTTTAACGATTTGAAAACACTATAAGAAAAAGTCTTCATCTTATTAGGGAGGGGAGAAAAAAAATGTATTAGAGAGGGGAGAAAAAAATGCGAGTAGGAGAGAAAGAGAAAACAAAGAAGGGACTTCTTCTCATTTTATTTGTTTTGGTTTTCCTGTTTTTGAGTGAGTAACAACTTAACATTAATTGCTCTATTTTTAGAAAGAAATGAGAGTAGGAGAGAAAGAAAAAACAAGTTTTGTTCTTCTATTTTTTTCTACGGTTTTGTGTGGAACAAGGAGGTTTCGCTGAGTTGTTTTTCACTATCAATTTCTTAGGGCGGTCTCTTGTATGCTACAATGAGGAACGCTAACTATAGTTTTGTATCTTGGAGGCAACTCGTCGATGAAGCTATAGTATATCTTTGTTTATAGGAGTAGCATGAGATATTGTTTTTAGGTCAGTGTATCTAATATGTGTCTCTATCAGTTTTGTTCCGCATGCTACTCTACGTCCACCAAGTTGCTGCAAATTAAGCTAAGTCTCACTTACGCTTATTCAATTTATTTTCATTATTGTTGTTACTAACCCAACAATCTAAAGACAATATCCTAGTTAAGCTTAGTGTACAACAATGGAGAAAAATATTGTCGACTAGTAGAAAGAATCATATGGCTTTACCTTCAATGATAATCCAAAAAATGAATAATTTATTGGTTTGTTAATGGTTGGTAATGATTCTTTAAAAAAAATTGAAAGATGTTCAATTTTAAGTGAAAGGAAAGGGAAAAAAATATTGAGTTGTAGAGTACGTTTATCTCTTAACTCATGAGGAGTGTTGTTAAAACATTTTAACACGATGTATTATACATCTTGATTGTTATCCTCACCATATTTCATAATTTCCTGAGGTAAAATTAATACTTTACAAAACTATAAAACGTTTCTAAAATTTCTGACAGGAAGAAAAAACTCTCCTGAAAAATTAACTTTTTCTAGCATAACTATTAGATTTTAGAAATGTTGATCCAAATAAGATGTTTAGTCCTGGATCTTATCTTTAAACCTTTTTTTTGATTTATCTGATTTGGATATATGATTTGATAGATAAGGTATTTGGAAAGTTGTTGTGCGTGACTGATCAAAAAATGTGAAATCTGAGTAAACTCTTAATTATATCTATCAACCTTTGGTTAGTGGTGTGCTATCTATTTGGGTACATCATGGGAACCTATAATAGTGATTACTTAAAAGATACTTAATTGAAATTTAATTCTCATGATAACTTAAGCATGGAGCTAGCAAATCGATTCCTATGACATGACCAATAATTTTTTGTAGAGGTAAACTTGTATTACTTTGTCAAGGAATAATATGATTCTGCTCAGTTGTGTATCTACTTTGTTTGTGTTTAAAATCACTTTGATTATATATGTTTGTGCTACCTCAATTTTCTTAAATCAAATATTTGGTTAACAATTGTGGTGCAACAAGAAGATTGTGTGTTTTAATTGATTTGTGAATACACAAAGCATATGGTTTTAATTACCAATATTTTGTTACCTACTAGTGATTGATTGAATCTAATGTTGAGGTATAATTACTCGATCCAACAAGAAGGTTTATTAATATTGGGAGTGTTAATATGCGTGCTCCACGAGAAGCATGCAAGTCTTGTACCATAGGTACTAAGGTATGAAAGTAATTCTTTGAGAAACTCAACTATCAAAACAGTTAAAGAAAAAATAGGTAAAAATATTTCAGGTATGGACATTGTTAGAGCACTGCTCGGTCGAACTTGCAAACGTTATTATCTCAAGCTTGTTTGTCAAGTTTAGGTGATCAAAAATATAAGTCTTGATTTCTAGTCTACTTATAGCTATGTCTCGGATTAGGATATAATGTGTAGTTTAGCTTTAGACTTCACGACGTTCATCGATTGAAGACGAAGATCTACTGAGGGGAGCTTGGAGGAACTTCATCAACAAAAGGTATGTGGAGACTAAAACTTATCTATCACTCATAAGTATATTCTATTATATCTCCTAATGAGACTAAATCGTATAGATATATAGACTTTTGTATTATACACATTTGATATTTCGAGCCGAGTTTATCTCGCCTATCTATTTCTCAAAATACGAGTCGGGAGATTTTTGCTTTAGCTACGTTCATCATTATTCTTGACGATTTTAGTTGGAAACAATTTATTTGTTGGAAACCAAATAATAAGTCAAAAGATGATCATGTGAAAATTGCTGTGAAACATCTTACATGATTTTTGTGAGACTGTCATTTGATGTTGACTCCGAAAGTTTCGTATTGAGCATTCGATCACTTGAAAATTAATTATAAGTTAATAGTTTGTGTGAGACAGCTATTGTTGTCTTCTAAGGATGTTTCAATTATTGAAATGGGAGTTTAGAACAATTAACCTTTGTCTGGATACAACACAGTATGCATACTAGTATGCAAACTGTTTTGGTATGATTTAGGTCCGGAAACCTAGTTTGCATACCAGTATGCGAATAGTTTTAACTGTTAAAAGTCCGGGAACCAAGTTTGTATACCAGTTTGCGAACGGTTCTACCTAATTTAGGTCGGGACGGCTGTTTTCGTACCCGTTTGCAAATGGTTGGACAAGACCAAAGTCCGAAACTATAGTTTGCGTACCAGTTTGCGAACTTAGTGGTTAAAGTTCTAAAATCGGATTAAGCATGTTTTCATACTCATGAAAAAATATATTAATAAATTAAGGAATGCAATATTTGCAATGCGTAGCTTAATGTTCATGAATTGATTTCGTTATAAGTACTTTATACAATTACGAATCAACCCGATTTTGTTTCAATTATTTCTTGTATACTTCCATGAGATATATACTATATATCTATGCGATATATACAATTGAACAACTCTATGAGTAACACAATTAGATTCATTTGATTATCTTTCATGATTGATTGATCAGCAAATTTGATCTAGAAGTGTTAGATGAATGTGGTTAAGACAAAACTGTTCATATGGCTAACTTCGGTTAACTATTGTTGAGCCAACTCAATATACACGTTTAGGTATGGTTACCTATATCTAAATGAAGGTATATTTCATTTGTGTATAATAATCTAAGACCATCTAATGGTGTAGAGATATTTCTTTGGTTTTAAGCAAACTTAGCTTGAATCTTAAATCAGGATTTCATCTAACGGTGATTTTATTTTTCTATCGGTAAAGAATTTAACGCTAGCGAGTTTCGAACTCAGGTCACTAGTATCATCACCCAGTGACTTTACCATTGTACTACAATGAATATTGAATGCTTTGTTTCTAAGCTAACTTATCTTTGATTGTAAGCAAACCCTGATTTAAATACTCCCTCCGTTTCACAAAGACAGTCCGCTTTGACTTTGCCAAAATATTAAGGAGACCATACTATTTTACTTGACTACCCTTAGATACTTACCTATTTTATTTTAATAAAAATGCTAGTAATAAAGACTATCCAAAATTGTTGTGAAAATTATAAATACGAAATATAAAAGGAAAATTTAAAAGATATCGAATTTATGAAGTATAAACTTTATAAGGAATTTAATTTTTAGAGTTAAATGTATATTTTCTTAAAAGGAATGAATGATATATTTGTTTCCTTAATTATACTAATTTCTTTAATATTCTAGATTGGGTGACGTTAAAAATGGATTTATGAATATAAAGAATTCAAGGGTATATTAGAGAGTTCATTGAAAAAGTATGACTATAAATAGAAGCTGGACACAATTTTGAAACTGACGAAAAGGGAATAGAGGACGGTCTTTAAGAAACAGAGGGAGTACTATATAAGGGAGAACTCTAGCAATAGGAAAACCTAATCCAAACACTTTTCTGCTTTGTTTCTAAGCTAACTTAGCTTTGATCGTAAGCAAAACCTGATTTTAAATACTATATAAGGGAGAACTCTAGCAACAGGAAAACCTAATCCCGACACTTTTCTGTGTCCTAGTTACGACTAGAGTCGATTCTCCTTTAACATAGGTTTTTCTAAAACCATTATAGATTAACGACTTGAAGACTTTATTTGGGATTCGTGAAGCCAGACCCAAATATTTTCTCTATAGTTGTGCGTTCTGATCTTACTTGTTTTATCGTATTAAGTACTATCTACTCTAAGATTTGCTCGAGATTTATCTCCGATAGGTAAGATATAAAAAGTAATCACAAAACTCTTTGTCTCATTTTTTGTGATTCCACAATAACTTCTTTTACTACCATAGTTAAGTTATTATGAGGTGATTGATATTTCTAGACTATTCTACGGGAATATAATACCAGATTATCAATTGGTTCCTGTTCACCTTGATTTATCAAAAGACGAAACAAAAACTTTATAGGTACTTCTGTGGGAGACAAATTTATCTATCAGAATAGACTTATTTGTAGGAGATAGATTTGTTTATAAGTCTTCGACTTTGGTTCGTAGCAACTCTTAGTTGTGTGTGAGATCATCTAAGGGAATCAAGTGCGTAGAGTCCTGCTGGGATTCAAAGGCTTAAGGAAAGCAACTGTACCTTAATCATTGTGAGACTTGGTTAAGGGTCAACTACATTCCAGTCCGAATTTAACTTGTAGTAGGCTAGCTAGTGTCTGTAGCGGCTTAATACAGTGTGGCGTTCAAAACTGGACAAGGTCCCAGGATTTTTATGCATTTGTGGTTTCCTCGTTAACAAAACTTTTGGTGTGTGTGTTATTTATTTTCCGCATTATATTTTCTATATAATTAAAATATCAAAAGTTGTGTGTAGTTAAATCAATTGGTAAATCCGACCTTTGATAATTGAATATAAATTGATTGATGCTTGGACATTGGTTTGTGATATTTTACAAGTTATTCTCATACCAATCAGTTTACGGATTCCATCATGTTGATTTTCTGATTGATTTGAGAAAGAGATATAAATCTTAGATATCTTTCCTTGATTGAGTCTCACTGTCTAGTTGATTTCTTGGAATTATATTGGAGATAGTGGATACAAATTTTCGAACGAAATATTGGGTGTGGTTTTTTGACCCCCGCTTTTTCAATTGGTATCAGAGCGTACAAATACGCTAAGACCTCATAAGTCTGTGTTTTTAGCAATATGATGTCAGTGGATAGAAGTTTATCTCGCAATTACTCACATAGAGATGTCCTCCAATTTTTTTAATTATGCCAAATGTCTTGAGCTTACCTCTAAGGATAACTCCTTAGTTGATTCTTCCGAATTCCGAGGTAAAAAACTTTTGGCACTATGTCTGAATCTGAAATGGAGCTCACCAGAACTTTAAAAAAATCTACTGAGATTATTGATATTCAAGTCTCTAAAATTAGATCCGTTGAAAAGAATATGCTCAGCTCACTGATGAACTTGAGAAGTCCCTGGATAGGGAACGAGAACTCTATAGTATCATTGAGTCTTTTTCTAACAATATCGAAAATCTTGTTCAAGAAACTACTTTACAGTGCGAAAAGATTAGTATGCTTGAAGATACCGTTAAAGAAGATTCAATTAGAGAAAAATGTTTAATCAAGACTCATTTATCAGAATTAAATAGTTGTCGTGTTGAAAAGGAGAAACTTATTGCATCTCTTTTATTATCCCAGGAACAATGAAACTCTTTGAAAAAGGAAAACCATGTTCAAGTAAGTAAGTCTTCTTCAGTGCCTATCTATAATAATCATGTGGTATTACCAGCGTGAAGAAATTTACGTCTAAGGAAATTCCTGCTAAGGAATAGTTACGTGACTTACAGATTTCCAAAAAGGCTATGAGTCTGAAACGAGATGTTTCTAACGTTTCTTATCCATGAACCTGTTTATTCAGTGGGAAAAAGAATCACAATGTTCTACATTGTTTTGCTAGAAAGATACCGATTTCTGATCTACAAAATCTAGTTCTTTTCACTATTGATAGAGTAAATCGTCTGACGACATCTAAAATGGATTTCATTCCTGAAGAAAACCAGGATTTCTCATAAAAGAGGTTTCCATGGTCACTCATTTAGAAATATCTATAGGAATCATGTCACTCTTTATGGTGAAAATCCATACGTCACAAATGTTCACATTCCCAGTGAGTATGAGAGTAAGTCTAGTAGATCTAAGTCTAGGAGATGGAATTCCCACAACTCTGATCCTATGGAACCAATCTCTAGAGGTCATAGACTTAATCCTCATAAAAATCCTTTTGATATATATTCAAAAAGGTTTATGTCTAATTCTTCAGGAATAAGATATAATCAAAGGAAGGTAAGGAATATACAACACGAACACTCAGAAAGTATTTATAACTCTTTCCTCAATCTTCGTAGTGGGATTAAATCTCACTCTGATACCTAGTCCTAGGTATGCTTATTCTTGTATCTAACTTGGGAGTTGCAAGGATAATTTTGCGGGATGCTCAAGTTTGTTGTATATTATTATCTGATCTTGTATTTGAATTAATGTTGTTTTCTTCATTTGTGAAAGTTGAGTGATACCTTGACTCCTAGTAACTAGTGCATCTTGTTGAAAAACCAAGTATATTTCCTTATTTAGGATCTTTTCTGACCCATTAACTTTCTATAACCGGTCTGTGAGCGTTCATGTCTTCTTCCTCTTTAGAGTTTATAGGGTTTCCATAACAAGGGTTTCCTTATCTTGTTCTCAAACATATATATATTATTTCTCTATCCCTATTTTTTTTTAAATATGGAGAACTCTTCTAAATCTTAGGAAGTAATAAATCTTGATATAGAAGAAGACATCAAAGGATGCAGCTCGGTTCAAGAACTTGTCTTGAAAAAGATGATTGCAAGGAAAGAGTACAACTCCTGGATGGGTGAATCTGACAAGGATTTAATTCATTTTCAAAATAACTCAAAGGTCGAATTTGCAAATCTTTAATTACAAATAAATCATCTTATTGATGGTCAGACCAAAATCTTTGAACATCAAAAGGTATTTGAAAAAGAGGGGGACTAACAACCCCACCCAATATTTTGGAACAATTAATTGGGGGATATGGATTTTAATTGGGGGATATCACTAGAGGACAAAATAGGGATCCGAATATCCTAGCTGGGTTACCCCTTATGTAATTAATTTATTATTTCCTAATCTAACCCTCCCTAATTAGGATTAGTTACTAATTAAGATTAGTAAAATCTTAATGATTTGGGGGATATATTTAGTGTTTTTGAGTTTATTTGAAATTTTTGTGGGTAGAAGGAGGGGAAAAAATTTAGAGTAGAATTTTTTTTTTTTTGAAAATGGAAGATGAATTTGAAGAGAGACTTGCAGCTGCTGAATCCTTGGCTCAACTACAACAACAATCATATCTTCAATCTTCAGTTAATGATAACACCTCCCAATTGGAGTTATATGATGAACCAACACCCTTGGATCACGATTTTCGTGACCATGAGGAGTTATGTGAAGAACCAACTCAAGAAAGTAAACATGTTCAACATACAAGCACCCCCAACACATAGGTAATGCTTCAAGGAGGTCGAAAATTTGTTTTTTTTTTTCGAAACCGCCATTTCTGTCCGAAAAAGCAGAAAACCGGCATGCGCGTTATATGAATACCATGCCGGAACCTCTATAACCGGCATTGTATTCATACAAATTTGAATGCCGGTTTAAAATATCCCCAAGTTCAAGAACATACCGGCGTACCATTCAAACCAAGATTGTATGCCGGTTTGAATTTTTACTTTTTACCAACCACCGAATATTGTATGGAATACTCAAACCGGCACTAACCGTACATGACACACCATGCCGGTTTGTGATACCGGCATAGGTCCTTGCATGTCGATGGTGCCGGTTTAATAGGAAAAACATACAAAAACAAATTATATTTTGAACTTAAAAACCGGCATTCCTTTTTTTGATCTATGTATGCCGGTACTATATCCCGGCATAGTAACTTAATTTGTAAAAATGCCGGTTTAATACTGGCATAGAATGACAATTACCTTGTATGCCGTTTTTGAAAACCGGCACTTTAATTTACTTATCGACACTGCCGGTTTTAACTAATCCAATTTTATTTTCATTTAGATAATTCTGTACAACGATCAACCAAACTCCAAACCGCTCCATCTGGATACGTCGGAACACTATAAAATACCTCGGGTATGTTACCAAACAAGTCTTCCACCTAGTTTTTACAATTTAATGTTGGGATTTGCTTGTAATCTCTCATTATTATGTAGGGAATAAAAGATGAAAAGGAAGTAATTGCTTGGGCAAAAGAGACGGCTCTTAAGAACATGTGTGTCTTAGTGAGGAATAGTCAACATTCAGATGTTCGTTTTGAGATGATTTGTGAGAGAAGCGGAAAATACAAGGAGAATAGCCATAAGAGAAAGGGTTATGTATATGAAAAGAATACTAAGAGGGTATACAAAACAGTTACGAGAAAGGATGAGTGCCCCTTTAAGCTTGTATTCTATCTAAAAGGAGAAAGTAAAGAAGAAAAAGAATGGGAATGTAAGGTGTGGTTTGGCCGTCACAACCACCCCGATCCGAAAGATTTTGAAGGTCACTCCCTAGTTGCGAAGCTAAAACCTGATCAATTCGAGGATGTCAAGATGATGACAAAAGCATGTATCAAACCAAGAGTGATTCTCCGAACCTTCAAGGCAAAGGATAAGATGAACGTTTCTTCACTAAGTACAATTTATAGCGCACAAGCAACTATTAAAAGGTTGGAATGGGAAGGGAGGAATGTTATGCAAGAATTTGAGAAGATAGTTTGGGATCACAACTACACGCGTATCATTAAAAGAGGTACGGACGAAAAGCCGCTTCAAATATTCATTTCGCATCCTTTGCTTTCACAATTGGCTCATACGTGTTGTGATGTTCTTATGATGGACTGCACGTACAAGAAAAACAAATACAACATGCCGTTGTTCAACATCGTGGGGCAGACATTGGACAAGGTAACATTCACATTGGCTTGGTGTTTAATGGAAAACGAGAGGGATTACAATTATCATTGGGCATTGCGACAATTGAAATTATTGTTCCCGGAAAACCGTGGTCCGAAGGTCATCATAACCGATCAATTTGACGCACTAATGAATGCCATATCCGACGTATTTCCGGATGCACAAAATTTCCTATGTACATTTCATATAGGTGAAAATGTGAAAAAACATTGTCATGCTTTGTTTGAACCCTCTAAGGCTGATATTAAAAAAAGAATGGTTGGTCAACTTGATGAAGATGTTCGTAATGAGAAACTATCACCCGAAGAAGAAGAAAATGAAAGAGGAAAGATTAAAGAGCGAGTCGACAAAGAACACGATGAAAACCATAAAAGGTGGTTGGAATTTCTAAAGGATTGGGAGAAAGTTTATTGGTCTCTTACCGAGGACATGTATGAAAAGAGATTGAAAATGTTTATTGCCATCTATAACGAAGTGTATCCAAGTGCCGTTTCATATTGTCGGGATAAATTGTTGGATAAGTTCAAGGAAAAATTTGTGCGTGCGTGGACAAATTGTTATAGACATTACGGGAATGAAGCAACTAGTATAGCGGAGTCCTCACATGGGAGATTTAAAGATCTCATCCAGTCCGGCCTGGGAAACATGGTTACGGTCGCCGAGGCAATGGAACAAAACTTTAAGGCCGATATTGATAGGATCAAGAAGGGTTTTGAGAAAAGCTCCATGGATAGGATGACTCCATTTCTTAAACATACTAAGTTGCTCCAAGGAATAGAGTTTAACGTCTCTCGGTGGGCAATAAAACATATGATGAGACAAATGAAATATGAAAAAAATTATGGAAAACCGGGTGATGTGTGTATTTGTCCCGACATGTCTTCTTTGGGGCTTCCGTGTCGACATATGCTTGTGAAGTATGAAGAAGTGATACCTATTGGTGTTATTGATCCTTTTTGGAAGCAATTTTATTTCGACCTTCCCCCTACCGAAGTTCCCGGACAAACACCATGGGATACAAAGGAGGCCCAAGAATTTTTTGGAGCTTACTCACGTGGCAACTCGGCTACCCGACAAGCATTGTTGAGTCAACTAAGACTAATTACACGACCATGGATAGCACAGAGTGAAGAGCCAACAAAGGGAGATCCGCCGGGTAGACCACAAACTAAAATTCAAAGGAAAAAACAAAGAAAAGAATTCAAAGAAATGACTCTCCGTGAAGAGGAACTCGCGGCAACAAAAAAATGAGATCTATGTGCAAGTGAGATTTCAGAAGCAAGATTCGCGGAAACTCCCGGTCCAAATAAAAGGGATAGGCCGAGGAAGGAACCGATATCAAGTCAACAACAATCGACGAGTTCTGAGGCTACACCAATAGTCGATGTATCCGAGGTTCAAAGGAAGAGGGGAAGGCCGCCGAAGGTTCCCACATTAAGCTACGAAGGACAACAAGGTCAACATTCCGAACCTACACCAATAGTCGATGTATCCGAGGTTCAAAGGAAACGGGGAAGGCCGCCGAAGGTACCAACATTAAGCTACGAAGGACAACATTCCGAACCTACACCAATAGTCGATGTATCCGAGGTTCAAAGGAAGAGGGGAAGGCCGCCGAAGGTACCAACATTAAGCTACGAAGGACAACAAGGTCAACATTCCGAACCTACACCAATAGTCGATGTATCCGAGGTTCAAAGGAAGAGGGGAAGGCCGCCGAAGGTACCAACATTAAGCTACGAAGGACAACAAGGTCAACATTCCGAACCTACACTAATAGTCGATGTTTCCGAGGTTCAAAGGAAGAGGGGAAGGCCGCCGAAGGTACCAACATTAAGCAACCAAGGGCATGTCTTTGAGCAATCCGAAGCTACACCAATAGTCGATGTAGCCGAGGTTCAAAGGAAAAGGGGTAGAGGAAGGCCAAGGAAGAATATTCTCCCGTCTAATACCATAGACATTTGGAGTGTAGGGATTGCAGATGATGGTTTGGATATAATTAAGCTAAAAGATGGTAATATGAAGATGTATAAGGATCCCATAACAGGTAGGACCATTAGAAGTTATCATACGAAGATAGAGTCTTACATAGGCCAACTTCCTGAGGTTATTCGCGAGTTTATTGCGTACACGGATGATGTCGATGGAGATGGAAATTGTGGATATCATGCCGTGACCGAACAATTAGGAATCTTCGAGACGGATGTTAGTAAAGGAATGACACCATGCCGCTATGCTAGAATGAGAATGGCCGATCAACTTGTGAAGAAGAGGAGCTTTTATGAGCAATTGCTTGGTCACGATGAGGTGTTTGATGATATGTGTGCTCAAGTGTTATGACCCGAGCAGAAAATGACATTTCTTCCTTCTCAATATTGGATGAGTATGCCGCTTTGTGGGCATCTAGTAGCGGATACATTTAATTGTGTTGTTCATTATTTTTCCCCCACCATAGTCTCCACATTTACACCAAAATGGCAAAAATGCGATGGATCCCTTAAGATGAGAAGAGTTGTTTTGGCGTACGTGAACGGCAATCATTTCGTTATTCTAAAACTCAAGGACAATTGTCCATTGCCACCTGTTTGTGGGATGGTTAAAAACAAGGAACTTGATCCAAATATATGGAAGGGATGGATGGCATTGAATGAGGAGAATCACCAATTATGGGATGCTTTGGCATTATCAAAGAAACCTCTTGAAGAGGATGACTTGCAACTTCATACGTGTGGAAGTGATGATGAGTAATTTGGATATATGTGGTTTACTTATACGCCCCCTTTTTGTTGTTTTGGAAGTTTGAATTGTAATCATTAAACCATATGTGCCAATGTGATTTGATTCAAACTTTACTATGCCAGTACTTGTACCGGCGTTTCAATATATGTTCTCTTTTGTGCCGAAATAACACCATAAGTTTACAGATATTTTTTTTTTGTGCCGTCATTGGAAAGTTTATTCACATAGGAATTTTATAGTATAGGCATAGTACACAAGATAACTCTACTATGCCGGAACTCTATTTTTTCAATATGGAACTAAAAAGAAAACCGGCATGGTTCACAGGATAAATACTATGCCGGTTTTAAAAAAATAAACTTAGAAATTGGATATTGCAAGACACATAAAATAACATAAGCAAAGATCTAATCCCATAAAATGACATAAGCAAAGTTTAGACAAACCAAATGTAAAGTTATGATGTTCCAAACCGAAAACAAATGAAGCAAAGATGTTCACAGATTACCAATCCACACAAAAAAACATAAACAACAACAGTACTATCAAGGCCACACGATCACTCGGTTCTTGGCCTCTTGTATACCCTCTTTTTTCTTTTCGCCCCACAAGTCTTTTGCCTCAGTATCTTCTATTTGGTCTAACTTTTGGACGACGTTCTCCATTTCTTTTCGGGTCAGCAAGAACTCTCCTTTCTTGGTCTTCTTCTTAAAGAACCTTGACAAGTTTCCAATCATTGTTGTTAATGGATATTTTTCAAAATGTATTTAGTATGTACAGTTTTATAATTTGATAGATTTAGATTAAGAGAATAGTAATGAACGCACCAACAATGTAACGAGCTGTATAAGTGCGGGTACAATATCTGGAGTTGTGGATGGACGTGGTGGTGGTGGCGGGACCGCTACCGTATCCCGGCGTATAACATAAGGATGTGAATACTGTAGATGCCCGCTTAGGAATGTGGGTTCACTATCAACACCGTTCTCAGCCAATTCCCAATCATCCCTATCCATCACAAGTTCTTCTTCTTCCCTTTCGATCCAATGTGCAAGAATTGGTTCAGGGTCGTAGCATACTAGAGTATGGCTCTCATATGATTGGAATTTAGTAAAGTCATGAGAATATTTATGATATGATGTATCTGTGAGATCTTTCTGCTTGTAACCGAGTTGGCGCATCACGCGGAGAGGGTTATGCATAACATATCCTTTTGGATGAAATAACGGCCCGTTGTAAAATGAAACATTATCATGTATCATAAGGTGAACTCCTCTGACATTCCTATAAGGGTCAAACACAACATCTTCCACAGAAAACGAGTCCAAAGATTCTCTCATTTGTAAAAATCGTTTCTTGTTAGGAGTAGGGGTATTGCCGAAGAAGTATTTCTGAGCTAGAGCCATATTCGGTTCATAGTCATGCCAAATTTTCAATCCTCTATACCCAATGAACAAATCTCGGAAGTGTTCGTAAGCCCACACCTGTGCCCATAAAATGTATAAGATAATTAATATTTGGAAACTAACAAATGTAATGATAACAATAAAAAAATAAGTAATTCACCATACCTGAATCACAGTGAAATTCCCATTAAATTGACGGCCTTTCGCCTTAGAAGCTCGACGCATTTCTGCCAAAAAATGTGCCATAAGAAAGCGGTAAAATGAAACCCCATGAATACTTATGAACGTCTTCCAACGGATCCAAAAACTATAGGTTGTTCAAATGCACCCTGTTACCATTAGAGTCGCCCATAAAATGGAATATAGCTAACAAATGTAATGATAACAATAAAAAAATAAGTTCCCAAAATGAACAACATATATGTCGCCAAAAAATGTGCCAAGAAAGCAGTTTGTTGAGCTTGATCCAAAAACTATAGGAGTCAATTCCTTGTTCTTTGTATTCCCAAACAATTGAGTGAGTTGGACGAATGTTATAGTCTTTGTCTGAGAAGTTTGTTTCTTGTACAAATTTGCCATCGTGGTTTCCTTGTTCCATCCAAACAACTTTTCAGTTAGCTCATAGATCTTTTCCCACCCTAGGTCCTTCAACTTGTCTTCTACCTTAACCGGTTTCCCAAGAACCTCTAGTCATATTATCCTTTGGACATCTTCAGGGATAATGGTCATCTCGCCAAAATGAAAATGCATGGTGTCAGTTTCACCATAAAACCTCTCCAAAAAGCAGTTTTCCATGACGGTATCAGTGGCCACATAATTTTCTATCGCAGGATACAACCCAGATGCTTTGACTATATCTTGAACAGCCGGACACTCATCCTCCAAAAGCCAGACATCCGATTGTTGATGGCGGCTAACACGCAGAGCTTTCTGTGGTCCTATAAAATCATCACGAACTTTATTAAATTGATCACGTGTAAATAATAGAATAACAAGATACAAACGTCTTACATAAGTTTGATAGATCCATCGAGCCCAAGAGTCTTTATACGAAAATAAAAGTTGCGGGTTTATAGGTTGACCCCAATATTTTCCATCATTTCGTGAGGAATTAAGTCTAACGTATCAGGGAAGTGAGGTGGGGGTGCCTTTTCATCATTAGTTTGTCCTAAGCCACCTGCTTGTGAAGATGAGCCACCTGGTTGTTCGGGTTCTTGTGGAGTTTGATTCTCATCATCATCATCATCATCATCAGTGTGAGTTGAGACACCTGTAGTAGCCGCTATTCCTTTTCCTTTGTCCTTTTTTGGTGCGTGAGACCTATGTTCCAACACGTTAAACGGATTTATATAGTGCATGCCGGCATACAAAATGAACACACCCAAAACCGGCATTCACGTCTTAATACTATTCTATGCCGGTTTAATTCCGGCATTATATCAAATAATACGAAGATGCCGGTTTTTGTTGAATTGTATCCAGGAATTTAAAAAATTTAGGGAACAAAAACCGGCATTGTATGTTACCATACCGTGAACGCCGGAACAATTACCGGCATACCAGCAGTAATTTTTGGAATGCCGGTTTTCTGTAATTTTTTACCCAAAACTTAAATTTTTTTTTTTTTTTTTCAAATTGAACTCAATTGACTAGAATGCAATTTCAAAACCCTAAAAAGATATTTTAATCCATCATGAACTCCTATCAAGTTTCACTTTGTGTTGTATATTATTGGATAAACCCTAAAACTACTTCAATTCAACGGGAGACTTTGTGTTATACATGACTTACCGAATCAAATCTGTTACTTCCGCCTCACCAGGAGACTCTTCATGAGTTTGTTGCGCATCAACAGGTATTTCTGCATTGGGGTTATCACGAGATTTGCGACGAACCATTGTTTTGGTATAATAGATGAAAAAAATAGGGAAAGATTGAATAGAACGAATAGTTTTCTTTCCAAAACCGTCACTTATATAGCTTTGGAAGTTTGAAACCGTCATTAAAGGAACCCACGATTTTGTAACCTTCCAATGACTCATTAAATATTTGGAAACCGTCAAACAAATTGATTGAAATTGTAACCGTAAAAAAAGTTGAATGAAATTCTAACCGTCAACCAAGTTGAATGAAATTTTAAACGCCAGAATACCGGCATTGACAATTACATACCGGTGATGCCGGCATTACAAGTTCATTTTTTTTTAACTTCTTAGTGTGGTAAACCGGCATCTTTCGTAAACATATACATGATGCCGGTTTTAAGATTTCATAACTTCTTATTTTTTAACTCATAGCTGTTCTTTGGTATTTGAACGAAATTTCACGAAATAAACATCATTAACCACAAACATAAGATCTCAAGCATTTTCCAACTAACATCATTTAAGGGAATAACGTTACACATAGAATTAAAGATATCAATAGTAATACAATTTAAAATAATTTATTGGAATTAGATTGAACAAGCAAAGCAGCTTCGAAATGCCTAAAAGGCTCTTGTCTCCACTTCGTATATGCATCCTGAGATTTATACCTATCACCACCGTATCTTTATAGGAATTCGTTGTATTTGAGACATGATTTGATGACTGCAGTTGTTCGAATGCGTACTATTTGATCAGCGTATTCAGTTTTGCGTTTCTTACCGTTAACCGTGTAATGCTTGTAAGAACCATTCATTACAAGGCCCCAAAACACTTCTGACGGGCGTTCATCCTCCGCCAAATCCAATACTAAGTAGTAATTCCTAATCCATTCTGTTTCCTCCTCAACATCTTCTTCTATCTTATCTTCTTTTTGATGTTTAACCTCTCCCAGAGCTTCCGCTCTGATGTTATCTATTTTTTGACGATAACGTTCAATCTTTGCTTCCTCTTTTTCTTCTCCCTTCCTTTTACTTATCTCTTCCTCCATTGCGACAATTGAGTTGGTGGTTTCTTCCTTCCTTCTTAGTTTTTCTAGTATTGTGGCAATGGAGTTGGTCGTGGTTGATGATTGAATTCCTGTCGGAGTGGACAATATGCTCCTCAAACGTTTTTATTTTTCGAGGGAATTGATGAACTTGGCAGGCGGTGAGTAATAATCCATTGGAGATATATCTGTGAGGTATCAAGTGCAATGGGTGTATCCATTCCTTTAAATAGATTTAGTCATAACGGCTCTTTTCCACTTTAGTAACGGCACAATAAGAAACTCAGATCCCACGCCGGAACTAATGTTTTCTAGAGTATGGTTTAAAAAACTAGCCGTTAGTTATTCAATGCCTGAAACCGGCAGAAAATGGATGAAGTAAAACTACGCCGGTACTATGTTCCGGCACTCAACGATGATGCCGGTTTTGAGGAAATTCTATTCAGGTTGAGGAACCAAATATAACTACTATACTGGCATACAATGTTTAATAAATTCAATGCCGGTTTTGGGAACATTTCCATTAGGAGATAATTAAAGAGTTTTTGAATACCGGCATTCTTAAAATGAATATTCATATGCCGGTTTTCTGTCACTTATTTAATAGTTTTTGGAGATTTTGAATACCGGCATAGACCTTAGCAAACACAATAATGCCGGTACATGTCTGATTTTGAATTTTACTATGCCGGTTTGTGAAACCTGATGAATTCAGAAATGCCGGTATGTGTAACGGTATTTCAAACAATGAGCTGTCCTATGCCGGAACATTTTAACTTTCAAACCAAAACTCTAATCATGTTCAACATAAACCAAAGTAAATAAAGAGTTAACCCACAGTACAAACCAAAACAAGTTTGAAATTTTTTTTGACGTAACCATAAAACTAAAGAGTTAACCATCACTAATTAGTCTTTTGTTTCTTTTGGGTTGGCGCCTTCCTTGTTTCCCCATACATAGCTTTGACAGTAGGGTCGGTTTCTTCAATTCTATGAAGCTTTTCCTCGAGTTCCTTGATTTCTTGAAGAGATAGCACAACTCCATCCTTATGCTTGCAACCTAACATCTTCGTAACCTTGCCAAATCGACGTCGCTAGTTTAATACATCAAATACATAATCAGGATATATATTAATATATGATTATGTTTACATTTAATAACTATAACCAATTAAGAAAACTTACCACCATTCCGAGAGTCTTGAGAAGTTGGGCCATCGTAGGTGGTGGAGGTGGAGGAATTTCAATAGGAGGGTTTTCTTGGTGTGGAGATTCCACGGAGGGAGGGCGCACGACATAAGGATGTGACCATTCCAGGTAATCCCTCATATAGCTGTCATCAACTTCATAAACATTTTCCGCAAGCTCCCACTTACTAATATCTACCAAACGACGTGGGTCTCTTTCCCTCCAATGTGTTGGTTCCGGTTCTGGATCATACACTACATGCAACTTGTTGGGAGTTGAATTGCACCGAGAAAAGTAAAGAAGATAATTATCATCAGAGGTCGACCAAAAACGGGATAATTGTTTAAATCCATGTTGGCGCATCACACGGCATGGGTCGGCCATGATGTATCCTCTTGGGTGGTACAAAGGCCCATGGTACAATGCAACATCTCTTGGGATTTGACGGTATCCTCTAATCTCCTTATAAGTGTCGAACACAACGTCTTCCTTCCTCATAGCATCCAGAGCCAATATCATATCGACGACTCGACCTTTGTTACCGGGCTTCGGATTACTGTGAAACTCGAACCTCTGAGCTCTAGGGATATCGGGTTCAGGAAGGTCTTTGATCTTCAAGAATGGGCAGTCCTTGAACAAGGTTGGGAAGTGTTCATAACACCACACCTAATCCAATGTGAACAATATACATGTGAACAAAAGTTAAATAAATACATGTGAACATAGATTAAAAAAAATTGTACCTGGAGTATAGTGAAATTCCCGACAAATTGGTTTGTTTTAGCCAATGAAGCCCTTCTCATCTCCGCCATCAAATGTGCCATGACCGCGGTGCCCCAAGAATAGCCACACACACCTTCCAACGGGTCAAGGTACTGGAGAAAGTTTGCACTTACCCAGTTGCCATTACTGTCAGGGAATGCCCTAGTGCCCAAGAGGTATAACAGGTACGCGGCGACGGTATAGCGAATCTGTGCAGGGTCCCATCCAGCCTCCAAGCTTCTAGCCTTTGTATTTTCAAACATCTTCTTAAGCATCGTCAGCTTGAATGTCTTTGTCTTACTTCCGTTCGATGCTACATAAAAGCTATCCGAAGAAGTTTTGAAGTCCCAACCAAACAACTTTCCAGTCAAATCGTGCAACTTCAGCCAATCTAGGTCCCGAGACTCAACTCCTTCTGAAATTGATTTTCCGATAACATTCAATCCTAGAATGGCATAAGCATCTTCAGGAATCAAGGTCATCTCCCCGAACGGGAAGTGCATTGTATCGGTTTCACCATGATACCTTTCGACAAAGCAATTGACGGTGATGAAGATCTCGGATTCAAGTAATTTTCAACCAAAGAATACAAACCCGAGTTCCTTACTAATGTTTGGACATCTTCATGTTCCAACGACAATTTCCACTCATCCGCGGCTTGGTTTCGGCAAACACGCACAGCCTTAGTATGATCCTACAAATAAGACATAATACGATTAAGAGATAATGTAAAAAATAAAAAAATGCACATGCACAAAATAAAAAATACTTACATAAGTTTGAAAGATTGTACGAGCCCAAGAGTTCTTGTATCCAAAGAGTACTTTCGGTTCCGGAGCTTGACCCCAAATTTTACCATCATCGCGGTCGGGTATCATGTCATCAATGTGAGGAAGGTGACAACCTTTAACTTTGTGTTTGGCCTTGCCCTTGCCTTGTGTTGGTTGTTGACTAGTCTCACCAACTTCGGTTTGGATTGCTAATTGACTTGGGGGAACCTCATCATCTTTATCCTCACTGTCCCCTTCATCATTCTCATCGTTCACAAATGTACCTTCACGGATTCTAAGTGCATTACGTTCACCACCACTCTCCCAATCTAACCCTCTTGTTTGAAACCCCAAACGCTTCTTGCGACCCGCATCTATCCCCCGAGGAGGCAGGGACTGGGGAGTATCAAGACCGTCCTTTCTCCTTTTTTTAGTGAGAATATGACCTTTATTTTTCCTCGATACTTTGGCTTTTGACCTATAACATAAACAAACGAAACAAACATAAGAAAAGTCATCACAGTTTGTAAACCGGCATTTAAATTCTTAAAACAACTAATGCCGGTAACATGTACCGGCATATATGTACAAATATCGAGCATGCCGGTTTTTGAGTTTTTCTTACTGAATATTTCAAGTGTCAAACCGGCATACACGAATTGAACTACCTGATGCCGGTATTTCAAAACCGGCAATGACGAAACCTAGATATAATGCCGGTAAAAAAAAAAAAAAATCCTGTGTGTTTTAAGTTGACTACCGGAATAGCCTTCAACCCAATTCGAATGCCGGTCCTAAAATCTAATTTTCAAGAACTCAAGCTGGTTTGGTGTTCAACTACTATTGTATGCCGGTATTGATATTTCAGGTTCAGGAAGTTAAACCGGCATGGTGTTCAAACTAAGATTGAATGCCGGTTTTCCCTGCAACTCCACAGTTTCACCAATTTTGGCGATTCTAACCTAAACCCATGGCTAAAAATCGATTAAAACAATCATAAATGAGCTAAAAAAACACTTACCTTCTCAGAGAAGCCATGATTGGTTGATCATCCGAGTTGGATGCTTCTTCCTCTTCTAGTTCTTGAGCAATGTTCTCGATTCGTTGCTCATGTGTTTGTTGAGCAATCGATTTAGTGTTCCGTTTTGCTTTTGATTTCTTTCGTGGAGGCATTGTTATGGTAGGTTAGTCAACGAAGAAATTTTTGATTCAACGATTAATCGTCGATGAAGAATGAACGATGAGGAAGACGATGAAGAAATTTTTTTTTTTCTAAACCTAACCCTATGCCGGTACAAAATGAATTGGGGGATATATGAATTTGGTATTTAGATTTTATTGTTTTAGGGAAAGGGCATTACAGTAATTTCATAATTTTTTTAAATTAATGAAGGGATATTCTGGTATTTTCGCACCCAAAAGACACCCCTTATCAGCCACAAATGGTTGGGGGAAGTAATTCATATCCCCCAATTAAAACCAATATCCCCCAATTAATAGTTCATATTTTGCTTAGCAATCTGTATAGACTAACTCCAATATAATTTTAAGAGAATCAACTAGACAGTCAGACTCAATCTTAAGAAAATTATATTAGAGAGTTATATCTCAATTTCTAAATTCAATCCGCAATCAAACAAATAGGAATTTGCGAGCCCGATTAAATATAAGAAATAACTTGGACGGTATCAAAAAATAATATCCAAGTGTCAATCAATTTAATCAACAACCAAATGTTGGATTCACGATTGATTGAACTTACGCACAACCTGTTATATTTCAATTCTATAAACAAATATAATGCGGAAAAGAAATAACACAGACACTAGAAATTTTGTTAACGAGGAAACCGCAAATGCATAAAAACCCCGGGACCTAGTCCATATTTGAACACCACACTGTATTAAGCCGCTACAGACACTAGCCTACTCCAAGTGAACTTCAGACTAGAATATAGTTGATCCCTAACCAATCTCACACTGATCAAGGTACAATTGCACTCCTTACGTTTCTGAATCCAATCATGACTATATGCACTTGATTCCCTTTGGTGATCTCACCCACAACTAAGAGTTGCTACGACCCAAAATCAAAGACTCGATAAACCAATCTGTCTTACACAGAAAAGTCTATTGAATATATAAATCTGTCTCCCACAGATAAACCTATAAGTTTTGTTCAGTCTTTTGATAAATCAAGGTGAAAAATAACCAATTGATATACCGGACTTATATTCATGAAGAACAGCCTAGAAATATCAATCACATCACAATAATCTTAATCGTATGGTAGCGAAACAAGATATTGTGGAATCACAAAAGATGAGACGAAGATGTTTGTGACTACTTTTTATCTTGCCTATCGGATATTAAATCTTGAGCAAATTTTAGAGAAGATAACACTCAATCATGATAGAAAACACCAAGATCAGAACATTGCAACTACAGAGAAAATAGTTGGGTTTGGCTTCACAATCCCAATGAAGTCTTCAAGTCGTTAACCTACAGAGTTTTGTGAAAAACCTAAGGTTGAAGAAGAATCGACTCTAGTCGCAACTAGTATCACACGGAAGGTGTGGTGATTAGGTTTTCCAATTGCTAGAGTTATCCTTTATAAAGTCTTCAAATCAGGGTTCGCAATAAGTGTTACCTTCGAAACAAAGCATTCAATATTCACCGTTAGATGAAAACCTGATTAGACTTAAGCTAATATATTTCAACAATTAGATCGAACTTAGATTTTTACACACAAATGAAAAGTGACTTCATTTAGATATGAAAATGTACCTAAACGTGTGCGTTTTTGTTGGCTCATCAATAGTTAACCGAGGTTATCCATACGAACACTTATTCATCTTAACCATAACTAGTTCAAATGACTCAAATAAAACTAGTTCTAGAGTTGTTCAATTGTTTATATTCTCATAGAAGTATACAAGACACAATTGAAGCAAAATCGATTTTGATTCACTCAAATCAATTCATGAACATTATAGCCATGGTTTGAAAAAGATTGTATTCCTTATTATATATAAATGTATTAGTTCATGAACAAATCGGTTTTAGAACATTATCCATTCAGGTATGCAAACGGGTAGGCATACCTAAATGGCCAGACTAAGTTGGGGTTCGCCAGTACGCGAACTGGTACGCATCCCTTCCAAACTCATTAGAAATTCCCAAAACTGAACCTCACACTAGTAAGCGTACCGGTATGCCTACAAGGTTCCCGGACTTCACCAAACCAAGCAGCATGCACATGGGTATGCATACCATAGTTCCCGGACTTGGATTACATATATGCAAGTACGCATACTATGCTTATATCCAATTGTTCTAAACTATCATTTCAATCATTGAAACATTCTCGGAAGACGACAATAGCTGTCTCACACAAATTATTATCTTCAAAGAAATTTTCAAGTGATCTAATGATCAATACGAAACATTCACATGATCATCTTTTGACTTTCGTCAAGAATATAAGATGAACTTGGTTAAAGCGAAAGCTTACCAACACATATTACTCGAAAAATATGTAAGCGAGTTAAACTCAGCTCAAAATATCAAATGTGTATAATTGAAGTCTATATAACTATACAACTTTTGTCTCAAATAGGATATAGAGTAGATAGACTTTTGAGTGATAGATGAGTTCAAGTCTCCACATACCTTTTGTTGATGAAGTTCCACGCTCTCCTTAGTAGTTTTTCGTCTTCATTCGATAAACGCCGTGAAGTCTAATGCTCAACTAATAGTTTTGACAACAAGCTTGAGATAGCAAGACTTGCGAGTTTGGCCGAGAAGTGGTCTAACAGTCTTGATATGGAACCATAAGAAACTCATCTATGACTGCATCAAAACCAGGCAACTTGCTCGCATTGTTGATCGAAATGTGAGTGTTCTAACTCTTGAACATGGAGTTTATATGATCAAAAAGATCAAGGATATCGATAATACCTTTTATGATGGTGTCATGGAGAGGTATGAAGTTATCAAAGAAGCTATATTTTATTAATGAGAAGGATATCAAAATTCTGTTGCCTATATATCCCATAATATTTTTTTGCAATATATAAAACCAATAAATATTAATATTGTTGCCTCAAAATATAGATTCTTTGATAAAACCATAATCTTTATTGGTTTTATATATTGCAAAAAAATATTATGGGATATGTATGTTTACATCCATGAACTATGATTATCCCATATATACTCAAAAGTTAAGTCTATTGTGTCATTATGAAAATATTGATAAAAGATAGAATGAACTTTTGAATATTCTGCAGTATTGATCTTTCCCCGATCCACTTCAGTGTGAAAGTATTGTATGGATCCATCAATTTTCTTATGTTGAGCATTTCCGATTAAATTAATCATTAAGGTCTTCTTGTGGTTAATTTATTCGAGTTTTCTGGATACAAAATCATGTTTCATGTATTTTGTTAATGTCCAAAGAAATCCTTATTTCCTCGTAATAGTAAGGTCGCTCTTGTTGTTCTCTCGGGAATGAAATTTAATGGGGAGAGTTCTTCATTGAACTTATGCTTAATTTCCAAAATTTTGTAGGGAGTGCTGCTGTGGTATATTGTACGAGTTATCTTGTATCTTTATAAACTCCTTGATGAATACACTAAGTTTCGACTATGTGAAATCATTGGAACAAAGTTGATATCTTCTCTTTTAGTCATGAATTATCACTTTGATAATTTCATTATGATCCCATTAGTTTTCGTACCTTTGCCAATTTATATTGAAAAAAGGGGGGGGGGGGAATTATTTTTTAGTTCACACTACATACATATGGTTTACAGATCATTATGTAAGGGGGAATGGTTTTCATTGTGTGATGAAGTATTGACTAAGGGGGAGTGATACATATCACCATAGGATTATTTTCAAAGTTTTCATACAATAGAACTTTGATGTTGTGTAATAATACTATGACACTGTATAACAATAATTGAGAACAACTGTTTTCTTATTGTTATGTCTACGGATCTTCAACAACAATGATGCTAAGTTGAACACATTCAGAATATCGCTGGAGTACTTGAAGTGACAAAGAATTCAAGGAATGTTGAAGAACCAAGGAAATCAAGCATGTTGGATGAGAAGCTACAAATTTTATTTATTTTGTAATCCATATGTATTTATAGTTTTGTCACTAAAATTTACAAAGGGGAAGATTGTTAGAGAACTGCTCGGTCGAACTCGCAAGCGTTGCTATCTCAAGCTTGTTGTCAAAACTATAAGTTCAGCTCGGTCGAACTCGCAAGCGTTGATATTCAAATCTCTAAAATTATATCTCTTGAAGAAAAATTTGTTCATCTCACTGATGAACTTGAGAAGTCTCTTGATAGGGAACAAGAACTTTATAGTATCGTTGAGTATTTTTCTAACAATATCGGGAACTTTACAGTTTTTCTCTATAGTATCGTTGAGTCTTTTTATATTAGGATGATGATTACTATTGATTTTATTCATGATTAATTTGAATATGTACATCAGATAGATGTTAAGACTGCAATTTTAAATGGTGAATTGAATGTAGAAATTTATATGTACCAACCTAAAGGTTTTTGTTGTGAGAAAAAAGTATGCAAATTGATTAAACTTCTATATGGTTTGAAACAAGCACCTAAACAGATGCATGAAAAATTTGATAATGTAATGATATCTAGATAAATCTTGATAAATGTTCTTACATTAAATCTGTGGATGATGCTTATGTTATTGTATGCCTGCATGTTGATGATATGCTCATATTTTGCAGTAACATTGATTTTATAAATACCACGAAAAGCATGCTAATTGAGAATTTTGACATGGAAAACTTAGACCCTACTGATGTAATCTTAGGGATAAAAATTAAAGAGACGTCTGACGAATATAGTCTTAGTCAATTTCATTTTGTTGAAACTGTATAAAAGAAATTTAATCACGATGAGGCTAAACCTACTGCTAAGTACTACTTGTGCTACCACATGTAGCTTCATAAAGAACAAGGGTGACAATGTTTCTCAACTTATGGGTATTTTTGCGTAATTAACAGTCTTATGTAATTGATTAATTGTATAAGAACTGATATAACTTACATTGTTAGTAGTTTGAGCAAGTAAAATTGCAACCCTGGGCAGCATCATGGAATTCTTTCAACAAATTTTTGCGCTACTTGAGAGGCACTTCAAACTTTTGTTTAAGTTTTGTGAAGAATACTACTATGTTGGAAGGTGCTGTGATTCCAACTGGATACAAGGCTCAGAGGAGTCAAAATCCACAAGTGGGTACATCTTCATACTTGAAGATGCGTCTGTTTCGTAGAAGTTTTCCAAACAGACAAGTATAAATCGATCCACTATGGAGTCATAGTTTATAGCCTTTGGAAAATCTAGATAAGAAGTTGAATGGATAAGAGCTTTCTTAGAAGGGATTCCACTATGGCCCAATCCCGAGCCATCGATCGCGACCAACTGTGACAGTCAAGCTGCTATTGGTCGTGCAATGAACAGTGTATACAACTGAAATTCTAGACACACACGAAGAAGGAACAAGACAGTGAAACAACTACTTTCTGGTATATATTATATCTCTTAACTTCGTAAGATCCAAAGATAATATTGCAGATCCTTTGACGAAAGGTTTATCTAGAGATGTAGTTAGATTCACATCAAGGGGGATGGGACTTAAGATCATAGAATAAATCACCATGAAGGATACTCAACCTTGTGAATGGAAACTCCAAGATCACGGTTCAATGAGACAACTAATTTATGGTGATATCGAGAAAAACACTATCCTTGTTCCTCCATATGGTGTAATTGCGTGATAGTGCAACCCGCATGAAATGATGATATGTTAAGATCTTAATGTGTTTCATTGCTTTATTTAAAGCGGGGTGTGGAAGGACACCCATGATGGACCCACCTATGTGGATGTTGGAAGTGGGGCCGCTTCCTATGAGAATTTGAGCTGATTTTCTAGAGGTATTCATCAAACCAGGATTTAGACCACGACCAAAATGGGCACAACCGTGTAAGAGCTTGACAACTTTTGTTTGAGACATCAAGTGTGGTTGTTATTTCTGAATCACATTCACTATTGGAGGTCCAAGACATCGTGTTCACCATTACAATAAGCAGTTCCTGAAACTTCTCACCAAGTTATGGTTCAATCTTTGGGACACCTTAGCCTAATTTTAATGTCTTATGTTTTTTCGTGTTTTATTATTCATGTGGGGATGTTAGAAAAAAAATAGTTTTGTTTTTAAACTAAAAGTGCATGGACCATGTTTTGATCCCTAGACCTATTACTCACTTATGTTTTTTCATCTTATATAATATAAGTATTTATTATAATAAAGAAAAGGCCCCTTTTTAGTGTTCATGGTTACTTTTTTCCAGACTATAACACTCCCGTCAAATAACTTTATTACACCAATTTGACACTTATATGAAAACAGTCCATTACTGGCATTGCCGGACCTATAACACCGTAATCATAAAACCGACCAACAATACCATATTGACCTCTTCTACCACCAACACATACATTATTCAAAGAATAAGATTACCACCACCATCACATTGCAGCAATCAGCGGTGCATCACTACCTTCACAAACAGCCGCCACCACCAGCAACACACCCGTTGAAAACTTTATCAATCAAACAAAACCACCGTCACCACTTCCACAACGCCAATCACCTTCACTGCACCACCTCCACTGCCAACAACAACACCACCACCTCCAATCTCCACAAACACAACCACCGCTACGAGCATCATCACCACTTCCACCATCAGATTAAAAAAAAAAAACTACCAAATTAAGGATTTTTATTTCATTAATCTCAATCAATACACCCAACGATCATTTTCTTTAAAGAGAATCTACCAAAAAAAATACAATAATTACAAATATTTCCTTCACAGGAATCCACCGAATTTGAATCCTCTTGGATATTCCTTCCTCCCATCTATGTAAACTTGGATATTCCTTCCTTCCACCTATGTAAAAAGAGACGAATACTGTGAGTCTATGACAACCAATTAATGGGTCTTAGAAGCGTAATTTTAGTGTATTGGATCACATTAGTTTTGATTATCTGTAACCCCTCATCATTTTTATAATTACCTAAACATTTTTACTGATTATAAAATTTACTATTCATTTCAACTTTTACATGGATCATTTACATGAATGTATTGCATTTGTCGTTGTCATATGGAGCGATAAGGGATGATAGGTGTTAGTGGAGTACTTACACCATGGACACGAAAGGTGACGGAATATTTTAGTTTGTCACTCCTGCGTTTCATAAGTATTAAGTTGTGCTACGTAACAAAAAGTCGGCACGTGCGTCGCAAGTGCATCTTTACTAGTGTAAATAGATAAAACATTAGTCACACATGATACCACTTTGTTTTGTTTATGAGAATATTCTTCTGTTTCATGCTTGATCATGACACAACTTTTCCTAAGAATCTTGTCTGATTTTTCTCCTTGTTTTGTGCATATGCTTGTCACTACTTTTCAACTCATGAGATTCTTTATCTTTTGTTTTCTTATGCATGACAAAAATTTGACACTACATTTCTTCCAAAAGCACTCGTGAGATGCTCAATCTTTTCTCTCTCCATTGTACGTATGAGAATGCTTGTCATTTTTCCCTGTCATACACATTCAAGATTCCCTTCTTGTTTTTAACGATTTGAAAACCCATCTTATTTGAGAGAGGAGAAAAAAAATGTGAATAAGAGAGAAAGAGAAAGCAAAGAAGAAACTTGTTCTCCTTTTATTTGTTTTGGTTTTCCAATTTTTAAGTGAGTAACAACTTAACATTAATTATTCTATTTTTATAAGGAAATGAGAGTAGGAGAGAAAGAAAAAACAAGTTTTTTTCTTCCATTTTCTCTAGGTTTTTGTATGGAATAAGGAGGTTTCACTTAGTTGTTTTTCACTGCCAACTTCTTAGGGAGTTCTCTTGTATGCTAAAATGAGAAACGCTACCGATAGTTGTATCATGGAGGGAACTCGTTGATGTAGCTATAGAATCTCTTTGTTTAGAGGAGTAGCAGGAGATATTGTCTTTAAGTCAGCGTATCTAATACATGCATCTATCATTTTTGGTCCGCATGCTACTCGACTCGATTCATTCACCAAGTTGTTACAAATTAAGCTAAGTATTACTTATGCTAATTCAATTTATTTATTTTCATTATTGTTATTACCAACCCAACATTTTATCACCCACACAACCAAGGTTAAAAAATATTTTGTTTTTATATTCATGGGTTGTATATATTCAAAACCAAGGTTATATTTAATCACTGTCATTCAAAATTATATGACAACAGAGAAATTGGGAAGATGAACGGTAGGTTTTGTACACCTACATTAATTAGGTTGACAAATATTTTGTTTCGAAGAAAAGAGTTATATTCAATTTTTTGAGGGTTATATTTAATCATTGCCTTTTTAATATATAAATAAAGAAATCCCTAAAATTTAGCAGATATACAAAAACTTAATTAATGAAAACGTAATTTCCGTCTGCCATTTCTCAAGTAATGAGCGGAACAAATGTGTTCCCCTCTTATGCTAAGCTCTAGGGATGAGCATGGGCCGGTATGGACCGGTTTTCGCCTCATCCGCATCCAATCCATTGCACTACGGATTTCAAATTTAGCATCCGCATCCAATCTATATCCAATGGATTTGCATCCAATGGATGCATGGATGGAGGGATTGGATGCGGATAATCCAATGGATTTGTTTTAGTTAAAATTTATAGTAAAGAAAATAAAGCTAACACAAATGACTCCTTATAAAACCTATATATGTATACAAACATCTTAAAAATTCCTAAATGATCCATAGTATTTTCTAAAACTACATAAATGCCATTAATTTAACGGATATGGATGTCCAACAGATTTTCAAGGTTGCATCCGGGCCCGATCCGTTATCCATTGGATTTCAAAAATTCCATCCGCATCCAATCTATTGACGAACGGTCCGGACATCCATCCGCAAATGGAGGTTGGTCTCGATTAAATCCGTGGATTACGTGTCAAATGCTCACCCCTACTAATCTCAGATATTGCCTCATTATAGCTAAACCATGGCCCATAGTGATTGGCCTTTGGTATAGTAGTGTGGCTATACCCAAGCGAAATACATTATATTACCATAATGTTTGGCCTAACTACTGACTCCGCAAGAGCATCTCCAAGAGATGGTGGAAGATTTAGTTTTTAGTGACACATAGAATTTTAGACCTTCATTTTAAGGCTTTTGTTAACTTGTATACCCGTATACATGTTAAGGTTTAACAAAGAATTATTTTATTTCTTTGGAAATTGTGTTTTTTGTCTTATTCTACTAGAAATTGGTTTTTCTTATACTAAAAACAATAATTTTTGTTCCCAATGCAAAGAATTAGTGTTTCCAGTGTAATAAAACAAACGAATCTTGTTTCCAATGCAAGAAATTGTTGTTTTAATGAACCTTAACATGTATACAGGTATACAAGTTAACAAGACCGTCATTTTAATTAAATTCATCTCCAACGGTAGGTCCTATAAAACATGAGGGATGAAATACTAATTTTGAAGGTTTTGAAGAAAGTCTTATCATGACCCCCAGAATGACCTCCGTGTCATATTTTTTATTTCTAATAATTAATTAAAAAATAATTAAATAGTTAAAATTTCATCACACAAGGTTTTCTAAGGGTCAAATCTCTATACTGTTGGAGATGGTTTAATAGTCATGGGGTCCTATATTTACTATATGTACAAATCCTTTTAAATAAGGGTCTCAAAAAAAAAGTAATTGTAGATTTAATGAAGGAACATCTCAACCACAACAATAGATGAGGAACTAGCAAAATTCCTTGATTTCCTGAATGCTGCGGTATAATTCTCTATAATTCAACAAAATCTGTTTTTTCCTAGAACAAAAAAAAAAAAAAAAAGCGATGAAAACGGGGTTTGAGGCCCATTACTAATAGTAGGACTTCACTTTGTAAACCCATGTAAGAAAATTCCAGATATAACACTAGAAAATTGTATCCTAGAACTAAAATTATCTACAAATGGTCACAATAACTGGAAACTACCAGAGGTTCCTCTCTTCTCTATAAATGCCATTTCTCATCGTCTTCACTTCCCATCAGAACATTGTTTATCTGAACCCATTTAGCATATAGCATTATCTGCGATATATCCAGAATCCTCCTTATTCAATATGTCGATGATTCCAAGCATTTTTGGTGGCCAAAGGAGCACTTCATTTACGACCCATTCTCATCTCTAAACGTAAATGAGCTAGCCACGATGATATTAATTAACTACATCATGATAAAATAGCACTCCAACATCGTAAAAAGATACTAATTTATTTGGGGATGTACTAATGGAAATGAATGTTTTGACTTATATCAATTGCCATGTTAAAATAAATGTTTGGGCCGGCTCTTTCCTCCCATATCAGATATAAGAACAGTTTGGTCCAAAAAAAAAAAAGATATAAGAACAGTGGAAATTAATATTATATGCACGATAATGCATGAAATTGCCAGCAACTTATAATTTTCTAAAGAATAAAAAAAATATGACACACATATCATACTCCCAATATTAAAAGGAAAAAAAGACTGAGTAGGAGATTATATCATTACCATAACTTTTTCAATAATCCAACTTGCCAGTTTTTTTTAAAGATTTTATCCAATGATGCGCACCTTATGCTGCGTCTCTAATGGTGATGACCAGAGAGGGCATACAACTTTGACCCTGTCCACAGGCAGACGAGTACAGAAAATGGCTGTTCATGATGTGTTAGCAATGCCTTCATCAAAGGTAACTCATGGGCAACATATTATGTCAAAAGATTTGACAGCAAAGGTTCTGAGACTCACTTGACATATACTCCCATAGAATTCTACCGAGTTGTGCGCGAAAATTACAGGATTCATTTAGAAGAAAAAGAAGATGGATAATTCTTTTTTGGTTTCCGGTTTCCTCTTCTAAGTCTGTCAAGATTGCAGTTCTTTGCAATGGAGGCATGGGAAACCTCGGAGGGAATTGGAAACTTTTGTTTCCCACGCTTGTGAAATTATGTGATATTATCGAGGAGGCGTCTCGTGTGATTGATACACTAGTAGTCGATACAAACTAAAAATCCATCACCAAAAATGGACAAGTTTAACCACCTTTCGAAAGCTATGAAAAAACATGGAATTGGAGTCGATTTAAGTTATCCAACGCAGCAAAGCTAAGAGGGAATATCTTGGTAAGAACTATGTTGAATTGGCTACTTACTATAACAGACTAACAAGTCAATGCACCTAAATGCTACCTTGAACATCCGAACCTAAACTGAAACAAAGAAGTTACAACCACCCTTGGTTTATTGAGATTAATTCACCACAATCTGGCGGAGACTCATGCAGAAAGCGAAAAATACGAAGGGATTTGAAATAGAGACGACGAACCAGAAAAAAATTGGGATACCAAATAACACCACCGTCCTTCATATATATCTCAGATAAGATTTATGAAAATGTGCTCAAATAGAAGAAGGTTACAAACTTACAATCACATATATGAAACATCCGCTCGCGAACTTGGAATACACATGCACAAAATAAGCTACACAATGCAATAACAAAAGGACATCAAATGAAGAGGGAGACAGCAAAATAGAATCCACACAATACGAGAGGGATTAATTAATTTGTGTAAAAGAATAGATAAGTACGACCCAGAGACACAAAACATATAATTGATGGATTGAGCCATTAGGTGGTCTTGCAACAATTGCACTGTAGGCCATTTTTCGCGCAAGAGGACTCCTGATAGCCGTTAAGTGTTATACAAATTATGACACATTCCGCAGCGCAGGAAGTTATTGAAAGTCGGGCAAAAGTGTTGCATTCTTTCCCTGCTGATACCATATCTGATATATTTGTATTCAATTAGTTGTACGTCCAGAAATATAAAACGAGGTGAAAGAATAGTAGGCATACACTTACTCGGTGCGAAAGATGACACGGCGATTAGAACTAGTATTAGAGAGCAAAGGGAGATACTGATCTTGGCCATGATTGATCAGAGGTATATCTTCTTCTTCTTCGAATATTATTTGGATGGTTTAGATGTTTATGGTCAAGTAGTAACATCTATTTATAGGCACCATAATACAGATTAATTAAGAGCTAGTTGTGATTTTAAATTATCAACCAGCTATAGATTAGCTAGCCACGATGATATATGGATTTAACTATATCATGACATCCCTCCCTCGATCTATTATTATGTGTGGAACTTATCATCAAACTATTTACCGATAATATATTATGTTAATCGAAATTGCCGGCAACTTAAAGTTTTCTAAAGAATAAAAAATATGACACACCCATATCATGCTTCCAATATTAAAAGGAAAAAAAGACTTGGTAGGAGAGTAGTAGTAGAGGCTAATAATACAAAAAAAAAATGCTTTGATAATATCAACGATTAGGAAATTACCCTAACCTTTCAATAATCCAAACTTGCCAATCTTTTAAGATTTTGTCCTATGCTGCAGCTCTAATGGTGATGATCAGAGACGGCATACAATTTTGATCCGGCCGGTCCACTGGCACACGCCTGGCGCGGTTGCATGTTTAGGGTTAGTGAGGGCAGCATGTCGCTTTGTCGTACTATTGGATTCCAATTAGGAATCTGTTAAGTGATAATGTATGTTCTTTCCAATTAAAGAAATGGCCTCCTTCACCAGCAACAACTCCTCAACCTCCTACTCCTACACCACCACTAAACCCACTCGCAATATCCCGATCCTCCACCAAAATCACCTCCCAAACTCCTCTTCCTACCATTACACCTCAATCAAACCCATTTCCATGTCCTTATCTACAACCAAATTCGAAATACAGATCTCCATTCAACGAAAATTGGGTATTAATGTTTTGAGTTAAATCGATTTTTATCAATGGGTGATGACGGTGGTGGTAACACTATGGGAAAAATATACATCTACAACTGGGGTTTTACAACGCTTTTCTAAACATTGTAGAAAGTCCTATCTTTACAACTGATTTCAGAGGAAGCGTTGTCGTATATCATCACTACCAACACTTAGGACCAAGGGGTTGCGCTAAGAAAACAAATGACAACTCTTTAAGAAAAAGAGTTGTGATGATATTTTAGCTATAACAACTCTGTTTTATAAGGTAGTGACTTAGCCTATCACAACTCTCACAAATGTTGTTGAAGAACAAAAAATATGATAATGAAAATATGTTAGAGGGGAGATTCGAACATGAACCTACTGCATGGAAGTCTAGCTCGTCAACCATCCTTTCACTTCACCAGTTTTGGTTTTTTTCATTTTTTTTTAAATAGAAAATAACAACACTTATAAGTGTTGTTGAAGTATAAATATATAATGTTGGAAAAAAATGACCGATAATCGCATGGAAGTCTAGCCATCACCATCCTTTTAGTTCACAAGTTTTGATTTATTTTTTATTTTTGATTTTTTTTTTTAAATAGAAACCTATAACAACACTTATAAGTTTTTTTTTGAAGTAAAAATATATAATGTTGGAAAAAATGAGGTTGTGGGGATTCGATCCCAGCTTCGGCATGGAAATATACACCACTAACCATCCTACACTATAAAGTTTGTGGTTCTTTAAAACAATTCTTCATAAGTGTTGTAAAAAAAAATGTCATGCCAAAAATAATGCTTTGTGTGACCGAAACAAAAGCCTTCTCTGAAAATTACTTATTTCCGATAAGGGTAGGTCATTTTAGGCTCCATAATGTTTATTGCACTTATTTAGGGTAATATGGTCATTTTCACATTTTATAATATTTACTTTACTTATTTCCAATAAGACCCCTTATTTTCATCAAGGGTAATATGGTCCTGTGGAATATTCCCATACGAAATTTCTGGACTTATAGTAGTCCACTAACGGCCATGTTTCGATCTTAGCCATATACAATATGGTATGGTTGGTTTAATGTTTCGTGGAATATTCCAAAGGTATCTTACCCGTAAATGGATGGATTTAATCGCTCTTACCAAGATTCCACTTAGAGAACAACTCGCGGCCGTGTTTCGATTTAAGATCCCGCATGCATGCATTTATGCGTAAATAGGGTTTGTTTAAGGTTTTGTAGAATATCTAGAAATAAATCTTAGACCCGTATATGGATGAATATCCTCTTACCAAGTTTCGACTTAAGGTAGTAAAGGCATCCAAGTTCCCAACCCTAAGATCCATGGATGAAGCACACCCCTTTATCTCCCTAAATATGATAAAGTTTAGTTTTCGAGGACATTTTGAAAGATCAAGACTTACATCTTCTTTTCTTGAGTCAAGCTTATTTCATCGGTAAGGAAGGTGTTGCCGAGGTGGGGAAGGATATGAGAAAATAACAAATCGCGACATCGTGGAGAAAGTAATGAGTTGATGGCATGGTCATGGCTATGAAGACATGAGAGAAGACGCAGTCTTAAATCTAATCGGTACTTTCTTTAGAAGCTCAAAGGCAGTCGGCAAGTGGAGCTAATCGCGGGAACCAATTAGTGGATCTATATGAAGTCCGGTAATGGAGATGAAATCATTTGATTTAATGAGCTGATGTTGTGACCGAATTGACCGGTGGAGATAAAGGTTGTCGTGGATCTAATTCGGCTAACATGGGGGTAATCTAAGCTGACTGCAATTGAGTTTATATCTTTTATCTTTGAGTTGGTGGTGTTCTGGTGATGCAGAAGTTGCAGTAAACTGAATTGGTGTTGCTAGTGCTGACTTGGAGTCTCGCTATGGTTGGATTTGGAGATGCGCACTGTGGAAGGAAGAAGCCTTGACCTAGAAGTTAGATGGTCAGGGAATGTAAAGTCTATGGAATCAATACGTGTTGGATTGATTTGAGACTAGTGCTGTGGATATGTTGGAAGGACTTGAATCTAAATAGCACCTAGATTGGGGACAAACTGTCCTAGTTGAAGCAGACACCATACAAATAGCCACCATAGAGGACAAAGAAAGACAAAGCGTAATATGGAACAATTATCTTTCCCATTTAATTTGATTGATTTTCTAAATGTGTAATCGCAGGCTTGTAAGGAGCTTGAGTTGGTGACCAGTTGGATATCGACTTGTATGAATGGATGTAGAGATGAACCTCGATTGTAGATGCTGGTGGTCACAACCGTACGTGAAGTTTGAGGTAAAGCTGAAATTGGTACCGATATTGAGCAATGAAGCAGACATTTTCTTTATTTCCGTTATTTGCTCTCATTCGTGATGGACTTCCTCTCAGAGGTTCCTTGCTAAGATCCAAAATGTACTTGTCCAAACAGGTGAAGTAGTTTGATTTTTAAATTAAAGGTGTTAAAATGCGTTTATTTGACAAGAATTTTTTCAAATGAATCGTTTTTTTATCCATTGCTCCATCTATGTTTTTATCACTTTGTCCCGTCTCTGCTTTAATATATAGAAGGGTTTTACCATGATAGAAGTGTAACAAAAAGAAGTTTATTTTTGTGGTTTGTGCTTTGTGGGATTTAGTCTAAATTTAATTTAATGTTCTTAAAGCCGTAGGGGTTTGCACTTGATTTTCCGACTTGGTTTTGAAAGGTTAAAGTTATATTTTTGCAGCATAACCATGAGTATTTTACATTGGATCGCCAAAAGCTGGACCTCCTTGCTCTGGTGAATATTACATGCTTCAAGTATGTTTATACTAATGGTTCTATACTAATTCCTTCTCGCAAGTTTGTCATTTGTGGGCTATGCTCATTGTTTCAGCTTGTTTTCTTTTTCTCCTCAATACGCTGAATTGATTGATGTCAAGCCTTTAAATAAGATTAACAAGGATATGGCAAAGCTTTGAGGATATTGGGAGGTGTGCTTGTATGATAGTGCTTTGTCCGATTGTATGATAGATATATGATATTTTTAGTCATGTTCAAAGAATGCATTATTTTTTCTTTAGTTGCGCAACACACTTTCATACAAGGTGATTTGAAGTTAGCTAGGTAATGCAATTGGAGTGGCAGGGAGTGGAAGGTCTGAATGAATGTAAATGCTAGTAAATGGCGCTTTAATATGAAATTATGAATGTAAAATACTTTCGACAATTCCTAAGTTTTCAGCTATAATTTTTTTTCAAAATAGTTTTATGCACACAACTTCTAATAAGAGTTGTGTTCCATATATCAAAAACAACCAATGGTTGTGAACAACATCATGACGACATAACTAGGTGATGTCCAAATAGTTCCTACAACTCTAACAAGTGTTGTGCAAACTTATTCATAATGGTAATAAGAGTTGTTACATATTTCTACAATACACATCCTAGGTTGTCTAAGATAGTCCTTCAACTTATACAAGTGTTGTGTTACATATTTTTACGATACACATCCTAGGTTGTCTAAGATAGACCTTCAACTTATACAAGTGTTGTGTTACATATTTTTACGATACGATCCTTTGTTGTGTAAAATATCATACAACACAAGCAAGAGTTGTGTTAAGATTTCAAAAAAATCGAAGAGAATCACAACTTTGGAAAATATTGTCGGACCATGAATCACAACAACATTTACAACTCTAGTCAAGTATTGTAGAAAAGCTTGGACTTTCTACAATACCCCCTTCCATAACCCTGAAATGGAGTTGCTTCGTAGGGGTACTACAACTCTTAGATTGTGTTGTAAACGTTGTTTTTTCCCCGTAGTGTAATCCAAATCATATAATTTTAATGAACCTCCTACTCTTCTCTTCCTATCCAACCTTCAATTTCTAACCATATCCGAGAATCACTGTAATAAAAAGTTGAATCACAATGAATATATATCATTATCATCTATTGTTTGATTTGAAGAAATTTCATCTTAACATCAACTATTACAAGAGGTCGTATTTTATTTTAGGGTTTTTTTGTATTTAATTTCCATTCAAAATCTGATTTCTAAATAATTTGATTTTACTTTTATGAATATGAGCTTTCAAAAGATTAGCATCAATATGAATATTGATGGTGTTGAATTCAAATCTAATTCCTAGTCAAAACCTCTAGGTATCCAATCTCGGCTCGAATTCGATCATCATCTTTTTTTCTGTTCCTTTTAAACATTCATTCAATTCATGGAATTCAAACCCCTTAGGGTTATTTCTCTTCTCACTTTCTCAATTTCAAGGTTCGTTTTTAGTTCTAACAATCATTTTCACGGTGGAGGTAGATTCGGAAAAGAATTTTTTCAAATTTGGGATTCAACTTCAAATGGAGTTATCAGAAAAAGTGAATCAAGGGTTTTGAAAGATCAAAGTTATGCATCTGTTGTATTTTTAAACTACTGCCACTTAAATTGCAAGATGGAGTCGATGATGAATCTGAGAATGGGAGTGTGTTGGTGATTTGGTTTGAGGCATGGTGGTATTGAGATAAAGTGTTACTTATTTGCAGTGGAGATAAAATGGGGCTAATGGGGTTGGTTGTAAAACCTTAACAAGAATGAGAGCGAGGAACTGGATAAAATGGTCGGTAATTGAGCAGGGAGATAATCTTGGGCAAGTGCATCAAAATGAGTTCTTTAGAATTCCGGGGTTTAGATGAATTGTTTAAGACATAAATGAATGTTGTTGTCGATTTGATTTGGTTTGAGTACCCGGTGAACTAAAATGGGTTTCTATGACTTTCGGATTTAGGATATGTCGATGAATGATTGAACAAGGATTCAAAGCGTTGGATAAAGAAAATGGAGAAGTTAAGACTACTCGGATTTAGGCTAAGTATCGGTGGAGTTGGAGATGGATCGAGGAGGTTGACTACAATTACAGAAACTGAATCTGAGCAATGGTTGTTGAACTCGGCTTGAGATAGATTACTATGTTGAAGCATTGGCAATGAACCGAGATGGGAAATATGAAATTGGTTGTGGGTTCTTGATTTTTTGTGGCTTGAATCAAAATAAGTTTGGTTGTTGCTGCCATGAAAGTGAACTTTAGGTGGAAGTGATGAGTTTTTGAGAACTGAGATGGTGCAGTTAAATTGGATCTGTGTTGGTGTTTGAGATGTAATGAAGCATAGATGTATGCCTAGGATACAAGGGATAATGTAGTGACGGTAAGGTTTTACTCAAGTGGGAACGGCCCGGGTTCTCAAGTCATACAAAGATAGAGTTATTATTGGTGGTCTTGAAGTCACATTTACGAGACAATAAGAGGGTTGCGAGATGGTTGGTGCGGTTGAGAATGGAAGAAGTTACATCATGGTCTGTTTGTTTAGTGATGTATGGCTCGGATTGAGATGATGTTTTTTTAGGTGAATGAACTGATGATTACATATGATGGTTGGCATTGAAGTTTCCGGTGAATGGAAATAGAAGTAATGATAATGGCGCAACACAACATATGGCATGAGGTGATGGTGTGTGATGTTCAGTGGAGTCGACGGTTTAGAAGACGCAGCATGAATTAGAGCTGGTGATGTGACTAAGTGGTAGGAGATGATGTCGTTGTTACGGAGACTGCACAAGGATGAGTCAGCAATGGTTTATAATTTTCTTGTAGTTGAATTATGATGAAACCAATTATGGTTCCATCCTATTTATGATGAAACCAAAACAGGTTCCATTATTTTTTAGCTATGGAGATGATGGTAGTGGTGGTACTGGTGCCATTGGTAGTCAAAGATGGAGGTGGTATGTAGTGCTGGTGCCAGTGGTGGCAGAAGTGGCAGATTTCAGTTTTGGTGAAACCAATTATGGTTGCATCATTTTTTTCTATTTGGTTTCATCATTTTGTTCTTATTTTGCCTAGTTTTTTGGTTTGGTTTCATCATTGAAGGGGTTTGAAATGATAAATAAATGGAAAATGATGAAACCTTATTAGGTTTCATCTAGTTTTGGTGAAACCAATTTGGTTGCATCATTTTTTGGTGAAACCAATTTTGGTTCCATCATTTTTCGGTTTGGTTACATCATTTTTCACGAGAAATTATTTGCACGAAATTTTGGTTCCATCATTTTTTCGGTTGGTTTCATCATTTTTTCTCATTTTCGGTTTATTGCATCATTTTTTCTCATTTTCGGTTTTGGTTGCATCATTTTTTCTCATTTTGTTGAACATTGATCAATCAAATTAATTGTTTGTGGTGGAGGCGGCTGGTTGGTGGTGGTGGTCGGTGATAATGATGGTGTTTCTCGGTGATGGTGGTGGTCGTCTGTGGTTGTGTTGGTGCGGCGACGGGGTGGTGATGCAGTGGCGGTGGTGCGGCGTTGGTGGCGCGGTGGTGGTGCGGCGGCGACGGCGATGCTGGTGAGGCGGTGGTGCGTCGGTGCTGGTGCGGCGGCGGTGCTGGTGGTGGTGGTGGGTTGATTCTTATTTTTGTTGGGGTGATTTAAAATTAAATGTGGGGTTGTTTTTATTTTTATTGGTGTGATTTAAACTAGAAGGGTAATATAGACAGTTTATGTTAAATGGGGTTTTTGTGAACAATTTGTTTTGTTGGGTTTTGTACGTGGATAATGACACCTTTAGGGTTATAACTTCGCCCTTCGAATAAATAAATAAATAAGGAATCTGTTGAAGTTAGGAAATCACACAGTTAGCCAAAATAGGCAGAATCAGGATGAGGAGCCTATAAATAATAAATGTACACACTGAAGAAGAAAAAAACGATAGATAAATTCTTTCTTTTTGGTTTCCTCTTCTAATCTGTAATTGTCCGTCCAGAGCGACCGAAGAGACCCCCATTGAGTTGTTCAGTAATCATCCAAAGTAGATTATGCTGCATCTCTTTGCAATGGAGGTATGCGAATCCTCGGAGCAAACCGGAAATTCTGTTCCCACCACGCTTGCAAATTATGATTCAGAGGAGGCGACTTGATGAGTCAGGCAAAACTTGGTCACTTGTTAAGGAGAGCAACTGTCGAGATGTAAGCGTCAGTCTAGAACAACAAATAATTCTGCCGCAAAGTCTAGGCCAAGAGGTCCAAGTTAACTGGCGTCACAATGCTTCCCAGCGCAGGAGAAACAGGTCCTGGTACACTTGAAGCTCATGTGAACGGGTTCGTATACTTAGACCGTGGTGGTTGCTATGAAGTTTTCATGCATGCTAATCTAGAATGGTATTTCTATGCACTTGGAAACGAAATGCAGCCGCCACTCAGGCAATTCCACTTGAAGCACCCCATCAAGATCCGAAATGCAGAGACAAGATATCCAGTTCCGTTTGGAGCCACTGAAGACGAGTGCAAGGATCCGCAATGGATAAACAGCAGCTTTCTATACAGAACCTAAGACTATGTAAGAAATAAATCATTTCAGCCAACTCCATGTTTGTATTACATACAAATAGCTTCTGCACTCTAACCTTTTTGTCTTTGTCGTTGTTCCTAACGTTCTAATCATGGACCTGGCATCGGTAAAATATTCCACACAGTTTAGATGCATTTCTTTTAAGTTTTAAGAGGACATGCGTCGCCTAGAATAAGCAAACGTAACTTAGTATGACAGCATTGTATTCACCATAGGCAAAAGATGTACTTTGCTCCCTTAGGAAAATCTCGCAATATAAAGAAGGTAGGTTGGTTGTTTTAGGGGATATTTGGTCTCAGCTCTCTATTCAGTTTGAGCTCACCATCTTCTTCCACTTTAGCAAGTTGTGCCACATATTCACCAACACCACATAGTGAAGCAGAAGTGCGACAACCAAAACCATATATTAAGCCAAACCACACAAAAGTCCTACAGTCAACCTCCTTTATCTCTAAAATTTGCTTGTTCCTTGATAACTACCAACAGTAAAGAATTAAAGATGGTTAATTTGGATGTACATACTATTGACAACTACTGAGCTTTTAGATTAATACAGAAAAGTGAGATATTCATCTAAGGGCATGCCTGGTTAACAAATGTTTCTTTAGATATTCATCAAATAACAAAAAAAAAAAAAAAAAAAAAAAAGCGTAAGCGGAAATGACTTACCCGTTGCACTTTGAACACAATGCTTTCCTAGAAAGAAAGTTTCTTTTCAGTCCCGTTATATAAGTCTTGTACAGAAACCTTTAGAGTATGAACCACATCCTCTCCCTGCTTCTGCCTCCGCCCTCCACCGAAGACTGATTCAAATATATCAAAAGGATTGCGACCACTGCTGCCACCTCCTCCCATTCCTTCTTTGAGGGAATCTTCTCCATATTAACATATATATATATATACATACATCTTTTTTCAGGATCATTAAGAGCTTCATAAGCCTGGACTATTTCTTTTTTTCAGGATCATTAAGAGCTTCATAAGGGAATCTTCTCCGTATTAACATATATATATATATATACATACGAGAGGAAAACAGTCGGGAGCTCTGCACGGAGAAGTCCCACTCTTGTTGATGACGAGCAACAACAACAGTTTTACAATGCTTGTTGTGAAACTGTAGTAACCCAGACTGGTCGACTGATTTGAGAAGAAAAAAAAATTAAACCCACATCTTTCTAAACTTATGTAACTTAAATTCTCACTTGAAAATGCACTTTCTAAAGCAATTTATATAGATGTGTATGAAGAACAATTATGACTAATATTACTGTTTGCAGTGGTAGCATTTTTTTACCGCCCCGAGTGAAGATATGACAATTTCATAGTAACATAATTTAACACGCTCTAAAGCAAATATCAATAGGCTCATATCAAGTGTAATTTTGACTCGATCACTGTGGGAAAAAAAAATCAATCTGAAATCAATCATAAAAGAGAAGAATAGATATTTCAAAAGATACCAGATACTTTTGAATCATAGATTTACATACAATTGCTAACGGGGGTACCAATTTCATTACTATGATTCAAAAGATGGCACCTAAATTCATATTATCTTCATCTATTAATCAAGAAATCAAATAGATTAAATTTTATGGTGCCCCACTAGAGCCCTCTCTCTTTCTAATCACAGCCAAGAATCATATATCAAATCAGAAAAATGTAAAAAATAAAATAATCAAAAACAAGATCTTGCAATTGAAGGCTATGAAACTGTATGCAGCATTAGGCAACATGCTTAGCGAAAGTTTGATCAGCTATATTGTCACCACTAAATTAAACATTTTTAGTATCACTAGAAATTGCAAATTGATTGAAACTTTGTTCTGCAAGAACTCGGGAAGAGAGCACAGCAATCAGATGTTTGGAATAAGCAGAAGTCCGTCCATCCACAATAGCTTTCTATACAAAACCTAAAACTATGTAAGAAATAAATCACTTTAGCCAACTCCATGATTGTACTACATACATCTAAACAAGTTGCTTGATGCTTCTGCACACTAACCTTTTTGTCTTTGTCATTGTTCCAAACGTTCTAGCATGGGCTTGGCATCAGTTAAATATTCCATACAATTTTTAGATGCATCTCTTTTAAGAGGACGTGTGTCGCCTAGAATAAGAAAATGCACCATAGGCAAAAGACATACTTTAGCTCCCTGAAGGTAAATCTTGCAATACAAAGAAAACAGGTTGGTTGTTTTAGGGGATATTTTGGTCTCGGCTTTCTTGATTTAGTTTGAGCTAACTATCTTCTTACACTTTAGTAAGTTGTACCCAATATTCACAAACACCACAAAATGAAGCAGAAATACAACAACCAAAACCATATATTAAGCCAAACTATGCAAAAGACCTACAGTGAATCTCCTTTATCTCTAAAATTTGCTACTTTCTTGATATATAACTACCAACAGTAAATAATTAAAGATGGTTAATTTGGGTGTACATACTATTGACAACTACTGCGCTTCATATACGAAATTTATCTTACACAATGCTGGAATATAAATTTGTATTTTGGACTAAGTGTTTTAAGATTAAGACAGAAAAGTGAGATATTCATCCAAGGGCAGCCTAACCAGCAAATGTTTCTTCTTCAGATATTCATCAAATAGCAAAAAGAAAAAAGAAAAAAAGAGCGAAAATGACTTACCTGTTGCACTTGGAACACAGTGCGTTCCTAGTATGTACCACATCCTCTCCCTGCTTCTGCCTCCGTCCTCCTGACCGAAACCTCCTCCTCCACCGAAGACTGATTCAAATATATCAAAAGGATTGCGACCACCTCCTCCCATTCCTACTTTAAGGGCATCTTCTCAGTACTAAATAATATAAATATATACATCTTTTTTCAGGACTATTTCTTTGAACTATATTACTCACAAAAATGAGAGGAAAACAGTAAGAAGCTCTGCACATGGCAGTCCAACTCCAAATCAGTCTTGTTGATGACGAGCAACAGCAACAGTTTTACAATGCTTGTTGTGAAACTCTAGTAACCCAAATCAGACTCTTGTCGACTGATTTTGAGGAAAAAATTAAACCCACATCTGTCTAAACTAATGTAACTTAAATTCTCACTTGAATTGCACTTACTTTTGCAATTTATATAGATGTATCGAAGAATGATTATGACTCATTATACTGTTTGCAGTGGTAGCATTCTTTCACCGCACCAAGTGAAGATATGAATTCAAAATTACTAGCTGCAGTTTTTCCATACAAAATGAAACACTATTGCAGGCATTCAGAATTGAATTTTCCATTTTCCAAACTAAAAGCTAGACTTACCAGGAATGGCCCTCCTACTAAGATGTGGTCGGGCCACATACATTTTGTATGTGGCCCATCTTAATATTTTGACACGTATTTAGATTAAAAACCTGCCCCCTCTAAATCCACATAACTACTTTACTTTTGAGGAAAAGTAGGAAGTTAAGACAAATAGTTAGGTAATAAAACTGTTTTGGAAAAAGAAAATTCACTTTATAAGACGCGTCAAAATATTAAGATGGGCCACATACTCAAGCATATGGCCCGACCACATCGTAACCGCACTGCGGGGAATGGGATCCACAAGCCTAAAAACTTTCCCAGTACTTATCATAGGGTGTGATTCGGAACCCATGGACCAAAACAATCGCCCCGCTAATACTAGGATGGGACTTGCCACCCAAGAATTAGCAGGGGGCTCTTTGGGACCTGAGTCCAACCCCTAGTTCACGAGAGACAACCGGTAAGTCTACCTCTGCTCCCATTATTTTTTTTTATAAGATCTCAAATTACAAGTATCCGCAGAGACAATATAGATAAACAAAATTAAAGACCAGGCATGGTTTAATAGACAATATAGGTACCAGGTTGACCTATTTGCTTTATAAATTGACATACAGATGTGCATAACATTTAATAGATCGCATTGTGCTTCAATTATAAAATAAATATTAACATACAGGTAGCAAGGGGCTGGGTTTATGGACCGCGGGTGGCACCAGTCTCACACGGAACATCGCAGGAACCACCAACCCATGGTTGCTAGCTTGACCAAATGAATAATCCATACCAGACTCACCGTGGGTTGAGTCTCACAGATTATTCAGCATGAACCAGGGGAAGCTTCCATTTTGTAATTGAAAAACTAAAATTACACATACAAAAAAGACTGATAGTAATGGAACACATTCAAAAAATGTGAGATGGAGTTAGTAGACAAATCGGGTCCAATTAACCGTTATCCGTGGAAAACACATCCCTATGGTTGTCTGGCCACTACCAATTGAAACTAATCTCAACTGGCTTTCAATTTCTGCATCTTCATCATTGGTATACACAACTGCAAAGGATGATACATGAACTTTGCACTCAATAAACCCCATAAATGCAATTTCATAGCAACATAATTTAGCACACTCTAAAGCAATATCAACAATAGGCTCATATCAAGTGTAATTTAGACTCAATCACTGTGGGAAAAGAAAATCAATCTGAAATCAATCATAAAAGAGAAGAATAGATATTTCAAAAGATACCAGATACTTTTGAATCATATATTTACATACAATTGCTAACGGGGGTACCAATTTCATTACTATGATTCAAAGGATGGCACCTAAATTCATATTATCTTCATATATTAATCAAGAAATCAAATAGATTAAATTCCATGGTGCCCCACTAGAGCCCTCTCTCTTTCTAATCACTGCCATGAATTCAAAAAAAAAAAAAATAAGAAAAAATGTAATTAAAATAAAAAAATCTTGCAATTGAAGGCTAGAGAAATGAGAGGAAGAAATACTGAAACCGTAGCCAACATGAAGTGTTTTCTACTCACCTCGAAGATAATTGAAATTTTGAAGGCAGAGAGAAGGAACCACTCGGGTTAGGAATCGATGGACTAGTGAAATGTTTCGTAGTTACATTGGCGACATTATTCTGTGGAAAAGTAGGGTTCGTACAAGTTTACTACATTACCCTCCTCATCACACTAGACTGGACTTTTTTAGATGGGTATAAGACTATCAGTGTTCGTAGAAGCCCAATTAGGAATCTGTTTAAGTTAGGAAACCATACGAAGCTCATGTGAACGGGTTCGTATACTCAGACGACCGTGGTGGTTGCTATCAAGTTTTCATGCATGATAATGTAGAATGGTATTTCTACCGACTCGGAAACGAAATGCAGCCTGCCTCTCATGCAATTCCACTTGAAGCACCCCATCAAGATCCGAAATGCAGAGGAAGGATATCAGTTCTGTTTGGAGCCACTGGAGACGAGAGCAGAGGTCCGCAACGAAGATTTGAAAAACTTCATCAGCAAAGTTCGAGAAACTCAGTGGACTTACAAGAGTGAACTGCCTTTTACACCTGTGGATTTTCACTCGCTAGATGAGTTCCAGTTTGATGCTGCTTTTCCCACAGGTGCACCAACCATCTGTGCCCTGACTCGCTATTGCCTTGTTGTGCTGCTCAAAGAACCACCTTACCTTGTGGTACCACTATGGGACATCCAGATTGTTAACCTGGCGCGCGTTGGACTTGATGAAATTGAAATGACAGTCGTATTTGAAGACTTGGAGCGTAATGTTCTTCAACTCGGCTCAATTCCCTTGGGATATCTTACTGACATAAAACATCGTCTGTACAGGGAAGACGTCAAGTACTATGTAAACAATTTAAGGCCAAACTGGAATGAAATTGTGCGAGAAATCAGAGAGTGCCAGGAGATGTGCATAGCTAAATGTGGATGGGATATCCTCGAGGATAGTCATACTTTGGCCTACTATCCGCGCGTAGATTCATATTCAGATCTAGATTCCGACAGTGCAGGGGAAGAGATTTATCTTTGAAAGATGTTAAATGGTGAAGAACAGAAGTTAAAAAACAATTTTTTTTTTTTTTTGTACTTGTTTTCTGTGTTCAGGGGAAACTGTGATGTAGGTAACAAAAGAAGTGCAAAATTTCACCCAGATAAGAGTAACCGCTTTTCAAGCCATCTGAGCAAATTAATAGATTTCTGGGTCTCATTCTGAAAATGTTTGCTTTTCAAGCCATCTAAGCAAATTACTGAAGTATACTTTACTGGTTACCCAGATTCAAGTTCAACTATTCGTCATTTGCTGCAGTCTTTTAGTCAAGTCTGTAAGAGCATGTTGTTTTACTAGCATGGACCACCATCTCATCGACGTGCTCCCTCATATCATCAACGGAACTGGCTTGTAGAGATTGGTTTGGGTGTTGGAGTATTTCGGGTTGGTTTGCAGAGACTCCATTGCTGAAGTTCAGGAAACAGAAAAAATAACCAAAATTTTAGATCATCAAGTAAAAGAGTTGTTGGAAGTTTTAAACATATGAATAAGATAGATACTTCAACCAGAACACGAAAGATAGGCAACCATCTCCAAAACCTATGAGTAGACAAGTATTATCACACTACTGCGCATAATATGGTGTTAAAGACGGACAGATGAGTAAGTAACATGAGATATATACCTATATAACTCAGCAGAAATGTAAACTCATTGTTCTCAATATCAGATTAGATATCACAAATTCATCTATTCCATCCACAAAACTGTTCAAATTTAAGCAACTCAGGTACCATTCTAGTTTATTTGGTACCTGATTTCATATGCAAATAAACTGATCATGAATCATGACGAATTTTCTTTTTTTTGCATTAAAAAAGAAACATAGGTACTAAGCAACTCAGGTACCATTCTAGTTTATTTGCATATGCATAACCAATGTGTCAAATTACATGTGTGATGATCTATTTGCTGGGTACACAAAGCAAAATACTCAATTTTCCATTCTTTCAATTGATCCCCTCGAACTCCAAAGCAATTCTTATAAATCACTCCTAGAATATTGATGAAATAAAAACTCAAGCATCAATCCACATGCTATACTATCTCAAAGGCGATTAATAAAGCCGCATCATTTTCTTATTAGTGAAGGCACTTACAGAGTCACAGTCTTGTCAGATCCAACAGATTGGTTACAGCTCTGGGGAAACACCCAACATTCGATACAGCATAAACTTCCCTGCAGATGAGGTGCAAGAAACTGATAAGTATTATAAGTTGAATACGACAAGTCCAAATTTGATCAGCAGTTGACAAAGAATCCATAAACATTGTTCCGTTAAGGTCACATCAACATCATGCTTAAGAAGAAAACCAGTTCTTTCGTGCGTGATCCCAAATTTCATCAATCCAAAACACGGTAACTTCGGATTGCAACCGGTTTACAAAGTGTTGACTATCACGAAACATACGCATATTATCAAGAGCAAGATTTCCCCCCTTCATATTAACAATACAGGTTAACCCTAGTGGCATTGTACTCATGTGGCAGATACCAGCTACCAGTGAGTCAGTGACATTCTAACACAATTTTATGGCATTACAGAACACATACAAAGTCACAAAACAATACAATTGGAATAGTGAAAAAGAAACCCAGGTACTTAGCAATTCAGATACCGTTCTAGTTCATTTGCATATACATAGCCAATGTGTCAAATTACATGTGTGATGATCTATTTGGTGGGTACAAAAAGCAAAATATTCAACTTTAGCATTTTTTTTCAATTGATCCCCTCAAACTCAAAAGCAATTCAAAATTCAAGCATCAATCCACACGCTATACTATCTTAAAGGCGATTAATAAAGCCACACACATCATTTTCTTATTAATAAAAACCTAGACAAGTATAGGCACTTACAGAGTTATTACAGTCTTGTCAGATCCAACAGATTTGGTTACAGCTCTGGGGAAAGGCCCAACAATTGATACTGCATAAACTTCCCTGCAGATGAGGTGCAAGAAACTTATAAGTTTTGTAGGTTGAATATAACAAGTCCAAATTTATCAGCAATTGACAAACAATCCATAAACATAGATCCGATATGGTCACACAAACATCATGCTTAAGAAGACAACCAGTTGTTTTGTGCATGGCATGCTCTCAAATTTTATCAATCCAAAACACGATAACTTCAGATCGCAACCAGTTTACAAAGTCTTGAATATCACATAACATAAGTATACTATCATACAAAGTCCCGAAACAATACAATTGGAATAGTGAAAATTGAATCCATTAAACGACTACAAATACATGTAAAACGAGATGAAATTTCTACTTACTACTCTATAATCTCCTTGTGCAGAGCAAGTAACACCAAATCAAGGAGGTAGATCTCCATCTCCAACCAATGCATATATCACCCTCCTTCATTTCGTTTAATGCTTTCACTTCATTCAACCAAAACATAAACCAGCAGACAAATTCAGTGAGATTAACTATGACAATGTCAGATCGAACCAAAAACCTAAGAACCCAAAATTGAAGGGAAGAACATAAGAAACGCCAGACAGAGATCTAACAAACAAAATCTAAAGTTGTTCATCAATTGGATTTATATAGATTGTAAAGAGAAAGATCTGACACTTACCATCTCTTTTGAATCAGCAGCGCAACCTAGCAGAGAATTACGAGACTATTGATTGAATCTTAGATTTCCTCGAATCTTTCAACTTCTCGTTTGCAATCCCTTCTATATTTAAGAACCATCTTTTGGTCACTACCCAACTTTAAATGTAGCGGGTATTAGAAGTAATATTTAGTCACCCCTTAAAAAAATAAAAATTACGAAATTTTTTACATTGCCGAACTTGTAAGTGTTTCTTGTTTTTATTTCGGAGAAAAGTTCGGTTGAATTTTTTTTTTTACGACATTACTGATGCAGTTTTACAAGTGGTAAGTATAGGGGTTTGATTCTCGGACTTTTTTTAAAGATTCGGTTTTTAGACAAAAAGATGGTGATTTTTATAAAACTTATAAAATAATGGAAATGCTAAAAATGATTCTTGTGTTCAATTAAAAGAGTCTATCAAGCATCAAGATTCCATCACTACTATTTGAATCAAGATTCCATCACTACTACACATACTAAATGATTATAACTATTCCCTATAATATTCTCCCAAAATTACTCAAGACGATTTAGGACAAATAATACGTCTCGGAAAATAAATCTTTTCAAACAATTATTTTTCTCAAATAATTAACAATTTTTTTCACTATAAAATGCTATTCTCTAACATAGAATATATAAATCAATTATCAAGCATCATAGGACACATGAAGAAAATTATTACCGTTACGAATCAAGAATAAGGACCAAGAGAATTATTATAGAAAATAATCAAAACATTATAGCACACATAGTAGGATTTCCTCCCTAATCCTAGATAGAAATTTAGCTACTCATAATTAGAGTACTAACCAAAAATAAAGAAGAAGAAATAAAACTAAAACTAGAAATGAAAGAAGAATAGAAGAGGTGTGTGGGATGGAGAGGTGTGGGATGTAGAGGTATCTTAACATGTCCGCAGAAGCTCCCTATTTATAGGGTAAAATACCCGACACAGCGTGCCTCTGCTTACCTGTGCGCACTCTCTTTTCCCTTTTACTTTTGGCGCATGTGAATGTGATGGGCACATTTTCTCTTTTGTCTGCCACTTCTTTATCTTCTCTGAACCATCGAAATGGCAGCAAGACGTAACCATCATTACAACAACAAAAATCGATCAACTCCTGGCATCATCATCACGAGTTCTTGTTCTTCATTCGAGCTTCAATGGCAGCAACCACTCTATCAATGATCCAATGATCTTCGAGCTCCATCACGACCACTATCGTCGTCGTCCCATGCCATCATCAATTCGAACCATCACCGTTCCATATCTGCCATCATCCTTTCTGATATCAACCATAGAAAAACTGAGAACCATTACCATCATCTCCTCTCGTTACTGCCATTGCTCACTGTTTACAGTTCCATAAAGAACTCCACCACAGCACCATTCCATCACCTTCATTGCATGCACGAGCTAACCAACAAGTTCAACTCATCTCTCCATTGAACTAAGCTTACCATCATCAAGATTCACTGCGTCTCCATGTTCATCACGTTCCCTGAATTGCAATAATGCATGAAGAAGATGGTGGTGCCCCAAGAAAACAGTAGCCGGGTGCCTTCAACGGATTTGAATTAATACCTCCCCTATGTATAAAATACCACATCTGCCTTTAACATTACCCTTGAACTGGGATGCCCCTTATCGTGCAGTGGGTTTCCAATAGCACTGCCCTTTATAAGAATTTGTTTAAGCTGTCAGTCCTGGAGAATTGACAAGCTTAACTTCTCGTTTTTGCCCATAACTTCTTCATCGAACTCAGAATGACCTCCATTCTTTCGCCGTTGGCTTATTCGCCGTCTCGTCCTTAGAAATCTTGTATTTAAACGGGTTACATTTGGTCTTTGGCTCTTCCTCATTCTTAGCTAGCTTCTTTTATTGCACAACTAAGCTCAAATTCACTTCTTTTTGGATTATTCACCTAATAACACACAAATAAGAGAAAACAACATAACACACAATAATCAGAAGAAAACCATCAGATTAAACATAGGTAATCAACATTTAAAAGTGTAGTTCTGTTACTGCACTTGTAGACGCAGGTAACCGAACTACATGTTAATGGTGGTTTGTTATAGTTTTTTCGTGTTTTATTATTCATGTGGGGATGTTAGAAAAAAAATAGTTTTGTTTTTAAACTAAAAGTGCATGGACCATGTTTTGATCCCTAGACCTATTACTCACTTATGTTTTTTAATTTTATATAATATAAGTATTTATTATAATATTTAGTCACCCCTTAAAAAAATAAAAATTACGAAATTTTTTACATTGCCGAACTTGTAAGTGTTTCTTGTTTTTATTTCGGAGAAAAGTTCGGTTGAATTTTTTTTTTACGACATTACTGATGCAGTTTTACAAGTGGTAAGTATAGGGGTTTGATTCTCGGACTTTTTTTAAAGATTCGGTTTTTAGACAAAAAGATGGTGATTTTTATAAAACTTATAAAATAATGGAAATGCTAAAAATGATTCTTGTGTTCAATTAAAAGAGTCTAGGATGTCAAGATTCCATCACTACTACACATACTAAATGATTATAACTATTCCCTATAATATTCTCCCAAAATTACTCAAGACGATTTAGGACAAATAATACGTCTCGGAAAATAAATCTTTTCAAACAATTATTTTTCTCAAATAATTAACAATTTTTTTCACTATAAAATGTTATTCTCTAACATAGAATATATAAATCAATTATCAAGCATCATAGGACACATGAAGAAAATTATTACCGTTATTTAATCAAGAATAAGGACCAAGAGAATTATTATAGAAAATAATCAAAACATTATAGCACACATAGTAGGATTTCCTCCCTAATCCTAGATAGAAATTTAGCTACTCATAATTAGAGTACTAACCAAAAATAAAGAAGAAGAAATAAAACTAAAACTAGAAATGAAAGAAGAATAGAAGAGGTGTGTGGGATGGAGAGGTGTGGGATGTAGAGGTATCTTAACATGTCCGCAGAAGCTCCCTATTTATAGGGTAAAATACCCGACACAGCGTGCCTCTGCTTACCTGTGCGCACTCTCTTTTCCCTTTTACTTTTGGCGCATGTGAATGTGATGGGCACATTTTCTCTTTTGTCTGCCACTTCTTTATCTTCTCTGAACCATCGAAATGGCAGCAAGACGTAACCATCATTACAACAACAAAAATCGATCAACTCCTGGCATCATCATCACGAGTTCTTGTTCTTCATTCGAGCTTCAATGGCAGCAACCACTCTATCAATGATCCAATGATCTTCCCGAGCTCCATCACCAGCCACTATCGTCGTCGTCCCATGCCATCATCAATTCGAACCATCACCGTTCCATATCTGCCATCATCCTTTCTGATATCAACCATAGCAAACCTGAGAACCATTACCATCATCTCCTCTCGTTACTGCCATTGCTCACTATTTACAGTTCCATAAAGAACTCCACCACATCACCATTCCATCACCTTCATTGCATGCACGAGCTAACCAACAAGTTCAACTCATCTCTCCATTGAACTAAGCTTACCATCATCAAGATTCACTGCGTCTCCATGTTCATCACGTTCCCTGAATTGCAATAATGCATGAAGAAGATGGTGGTGCCCCGAGTAAACAGGCCGGGTGCCTTCAACAGATTTGAATTAATACCTCCCCCTATGTATAAAATACCTAACTGCCTTTAACATTACCCTTGAACTGGGATGCCCCTTATCGTGCAGTGGGTTTCCAATAGCACTGCCCTTTATAAGAATTTGTTTAACTGTCAGTCCTGGAGAATTGACAAGCTTAACTTCTCGTTTTGCCCATAACTTCTTCATACGAACTCCGAATGACTCCATTCTTTCAACAAAGTTTTGCGCTACTTGAGAGGCACTTCAAACTTTTGTTTAAGTTTTGTGAAGAATACTACTATGTTGGAAGGTGCTGTGATGCCAACTGGATACAAGGCTCAGAGGAGTCAAAATCCACAAGTGGGTACATCTTCATACTTGAAGATGCGTCTGTTTCGTAGAAGTTTTCCAAACAGACAAGTATAAATCGATCCACTATGGAGTCATAGTTTATAGCCTTTGGAAAATCTAGATAAGAAGTTGAATGGATAAGAGCTTTCTTAGAAGGGATTCCACTATGGCCCAATCCCGAGCCATCGATCGCGATTAACCGTGACAAGCCGCTATTGGTCGTGCAATGAACAAGTCTGTATACAACTGAAATTCTAGACATACACGAAGAAGGAACAAGACAAGAAACAACTACTTTCTGGTATATATTATATCTCTTAACTTCGTAAGATCCAAAGATAATATTGCAGATCCTTTGACGAAAGGTTTATCTAGAGATGTAGTTAGATTCACATCAAGGGGATGGGACTTAAGATCATAGAATAAATCACCATGAAGGATACTCAACCTTGTGAATGGAAACTCCAAGATCACGGTTCAATGAGACAACTAATTTATGGTGATATCGAGAAAAACACTATCCTTGTTCCTCCATATGGTGTAATTGCGTGATAGTGCAACCCGCATGAAATGATGATATGTTAAGATCTTAATGTGTTTCATTGCTTTGTTTAAAGCGGGGTGTGGAAGGACACCCATGATGGACCCACCTATGTGGATGTTGGAAGTGGGGCCGCTTCCTATGAGAATTTGAGCTGATTTTCTAGAGGTATTCATCAAACCAGGATTTAGACCACGACCAAAATGGGCACAACCGTGTAAGAGCTTGACAACTTTTGTTTGAGACATCAAGTGTGGTTGTTATTTCTGAATCACATTCACTATTGGAGGTCCAAGACATCGTGTTCACCATTACAATAAGCAGTTCCTGAAACTTCTCACCAAGTTAAGGTTCAATCTTTGGGACACCTTAGCCTAATTTTAATGTCTTATGTTTTTTCGTGTTTTATTATTCATGTGGGGATGTTAGAAAAAAATAGTTTTGTTTTTAAACTAAAAGTGCATGGACCATGTTTTGATCCCTAGACCTATTACTCACTTATGTTTTTTAATTTTATATAATATAAGTATTTATTATAATAAAGAAAAGGCCCCTTTTTAGTGTTCATGGTTACTTTTTTCCAGACTATAACACTCCCGTCAAATAACTTTATTACACCAATTTGACACTTATATGAAAACACCCATTCATCGGCATTGCAGGACCTATAACACCGTAATCATAAACCGACCAACAACTCCATATTGACCTCTTCTACCACCAACACATACATTATTCAAAGAATAAGATTACCACCACCATCACATTGCAGCAAGAATCGCGGTGCATCACTACCTTCACAAACAGCCGCCACCACCAACACACCCGTTGAAAACTTTATCAATCAAACAAAACCACCGTCACCACTTCCACAACGCCAATCACCTTCACGCACCACCTCCATCACAAGAACAACACCACCACCTCCAATCTCCACAAACACAACCACCGCTACGAGCATCATCACCACTTCCACCATCAGATTAAAAAAAAAAACTACCAAATTAATGATTTTTATTTCATTAATCTCAATCAATACACCCAACGATCATTTTCTTTAAAGAGAATCTACCAAAAAAAATACAATAATTACAAATATTTCCTTCACAGGAATCCACCGAATTTGAATCCTCTTGGATATTCCTTCCTCCCATCTATGTAAACTTGGATATTCCTTCCTTCCACCTATGTAAAAAGAGACGAATACTGTGAGTCTATGACGACCAATTAATGGGTCTTAGAAGCGTAATTTTAGTGTATTGGATCACATTAGTTTGATTATCTGTAACCCCTCATCATTTTTATAATTACCTAAACATTTTTACTGATTATAAAATTTACTATTCATTTCAACTTTTACATGGATCATTTACATGAATGTATTGCATTTGTCGTTGTCATATGGAGCGATAAGGGATGATAGGTGTTAGTGGAGTACTTACACCATGGATACGAAAGGTGACGGAATATTTTAGTTTGTCACTCCTGCGTTTCATAAGTATTAAGTTGTGCTACGTAACAAAAAGTCGGCACGTGCGTCGCAAGTGCGTCTTTACTAGTGTAAATAGATAAAACATTAGTCACACATGATACCACTTTGTTTTGTTTATGAGAATATTCTTCTGTTTCATGCTTGATCATGACACAACTTTTCCTAAGAATCTTGTCTGATTTTTCTCCTTGTTTTGTGCATATGCTTGTCACTACTTTTCAACTCATGAGATTCTTTATCTTTTGTTTTCTTATGCATGACAAAAATTTGACACTACATTTCTTCCAAAAGCACTCGTGAGATGCTCAATCTTTTCTCTCTCCATTGTACGTATGAGAATGCTTGTCATTTTTCCCTGTCATACACATTCAAGATTCCCTTCTTGTTTTTAACGATTTGAAAACCCATCTTATTTGAGAGAGGAGAAAAAAAATGTGAATAAGAGAGAAAGAGAAAGCAAAGAAGAAACTTGTTCTCCTTTTATTTTTTTTGGTTTTCCAATTTTTAAGTGAGTAACAACTTAACATTAATTATTCTATTTTTATAAGGAAATGAGAGTAGGAGAGAAAGAAAAAACAAGTTTTTTTCTTCCATTTTCTCTAGGTTTTTGTATGGAATAAGGAGGTTTCACTTAGTTGTTTTTCACTGCCAACTTCTTAGGGAGTTTTCTTGTATGCTAAAATGAGAAACGCTACCGATAGTTGTATCATGGAGGGAACTCGTTGATGTAGCTATATAATCTCTTTGTTTAGAGGAGTAGCAGGAGATATTGTCTTTAAGTCAGCGTATCTAATACATGTATCTATCATTTTTGGTCCGCATGCTACTCGACTCGATTCATTCACCAAGTTGTTACAAATTAAGCTAAGTATTACTTATGCTAATTCAATTTATTTATTTTCATTATTGTTATTACCAACCCAACATTTTATCACCCACACAACCAAGGTTAAAAAATATTTTGTTTTTATATTCATGGGTTGTATATATTCTAAACCAAGGTTATATTTAATCACTGTCATTCAAAATTATATGACAACATAGAAATTGGGAAGATGAACGGTAGGTTTTGTACACCTACATTAATTAGGTTGACAAATATTTTGTTTCGAAGAAAAGAGTTATATTCAATTTTTTGAGGGTTATATTTAGTCATTGCCTTTTTAATATATAAATAAAGAAATCCCTAAAATTTAGCAGATATACAAAAACTTAATTAATGAAAACGTAATTTCCGTCTGCCATTTCTCAAGTAATGAGCGGAACAAATGTGTTCCCCTCTTATGCTAAGCTCTAGGGATGAGCATGGGCCGGTATGGACCGGTTTTCGCCTCATCCGCCTCCAATCCATTGCACTACGGATTTCAAATTTAGCATCCGCATCCAATCCATATCCAATGGATTTGCATCAAATGGATGGATGGATGGATGGATGGATTGGATGCGGATAATCCAATGGATTTGTTTTAGTTAAAATTTATAGTAAAGAAAATAAAGCTAACACAAATGACTCCTTATAAAACCTATATATGTATACAAACATCTTAAAAATTCCTAAATGATCCATAGTATTTTCTAAAACTACATAAATGCCCTTAATTTAACGGATATGGATGTCCAACAGATTTTCAAGGTTGCATCCGGCCCGATCCGTTATCCATTGATTTCAAAAATTCCATCCGCATCCAATCTATTGACGCAACGGTGGGACATCCATCCGCAAATGGAGGTTGGTCTCGATTAAATCCGTGGATTACGTGTCAAATGCTCACCCCTACTAATCTCAGATATTGCCTCATTATAGCTAAACCATGGCCCATAGTGATTGGCCTTTGGTATAGTAGTGTGGCTATACCCAAGCGAAATACATTATATTACCATAATGTTTGGCCTAACTACTGACTCCGCAAGAGCATCTCCAAGAGATGGTGGAAGATTTAGTTTTTAGTGACACATAGAATTTTAGACCTTCATTTTAAGGCTTTTGTTAACTTGTATACCCGTATACATGTTAAGGTTTAACAAAGAATTATTTTATTTCTTTGGAAATTGTGTTTTTTGTCTTATTCTACTAGAAATTGGTTTTTCTTATACTAAAAACAATAATTTTTGTTCCCAATGCAAAGAATTAGTGTTTCCAGTGTAATAAAACAAACGAATCTTGTTTCCAATGCAAGAAATTGTTGTTTTAATGAACCTTAACATGTATACAGGTATACAAGTTAACAAGACCGTCATTTTAATTAAATTCATCTCCAACGGTAGGTCCTATAAAACATGAGGGATGAAATACTAATTTTGAAGGTTTTGAAGAAAGTCTTATCATGACCCCCAGAATGACCTCCGTGTCATATTTTTTATTTCTAATAATTAATTAAAAAATAATTAAATAGTTAAAATTTCATCACACAAGGTTTTCTAAGGGTCAAATCTCTATACTGTTGGAGATGGTTTAATAGTCATGGGGTCCTATATTTACTATATGTACAAATCCTTTTAAATAAGGGTCTCAAAAAAAAAAGTAATTGTAGATTTAATGAAGGAACATCTCAACCACAACAATAGATGAGGAACTAGCAAAATTCCTTGATTTCCTGAATGCTGCGGTATAATTCTCTATAATTCAACAAAATCTGTTTTTTCCTAGAACAAAAAAAAAAAAAAAAAAGCGATGAAAACGGGGTTTGAGGCCCATTACTAATAGTAGGACTTCACTTTGTAAACCCATGTAAGAAAATTCCAGATATAACACTAGAAAATTGTATCCTAGAACTAAAATTATCTACAAATGGTCACAATAACTGGAAACTACCAGAGGTTCCTCACTTCTCTATAAATGCCATTTCTCATCGTCTTCACTTCCCATCAGAACATTGTTTATCTGAACCCATTTAGCATATAGCATTATCTGCGATATATCCAGAATCCTCCTTATTCAATATGTCGATGATTCCAAGCATTTTTGGTGGCCAAAGGTGCACTTCATTTACGACCCATTCTCATCTCTAAACGTAAATGAGCTAGCCACGATGATATTAATTAACTACATCATGATAAAATAGCACTCCAACATCGTAAAAAGATACTAATTTATTTGGGGATGTACTAATGGAAATGAATGTTTTGACTTATATCAATTGCCATGTTAAAATAAATGTTTGGGCCGGCTCTTTCCTCCCATATCAGATATAAGAACAGTTTGGTCCAAAAAAAAAAAGATATAAGAACAGTGGAAATTAATATTATATGCACGATAATGCATGAAATTGCCAGCAACTTATAATTTTCTAAAGAATAAAAAAAATATGACACACATATCATACTCCCAATATTAAAAGGAAAAAAAGACTGAGTAGGAGATTATATCATTACCATAACTTTTTCAATAATCCAACTTGCCAGTTTTTTTTAAAGATTTTATCCAATGATGCGCACCTTATGCTGCGTCTCTAATGGTGATGACCAGAGAGGGCATACAACTTTGACCCTGTCCACAGGCAGACGAGTACAGAAAATGGCTGTTCATGATGTGTTAGCAATGCCTTCATCAAAGGTAACTCATGGGCAACATATTATGTCAAAAGATTTGACAGCAAAGGTTCTGAGACTCACTTGACATATACTCCCATAGAATTCTACCGAGTTGTGCGCGAAAATTACAGGATTCATTTAGAAGAAAAAGAAGATGGATAATTCTTTTTTGGTTTCCGGTTTCCTCTTCTAAGTCTGTCAAGATTGCAGTTCTTTGCAATGGAGGCATGGGAAACCTCGGAGGGAATTGGAAACTTTTGTTTCCCACGCTTGTGAAATTATGTGATATTATCGAGGAGGCGTCTCGTGTGATTGATACACTAGTAGTCGATACAAACTAAAAATCCATCACCAAAAATGGACAAGTTTAACCACCTTTCGAAAGCTATGAAAAAACATGGAATTGGAGTCGATTTAAGTTATCCAACGCAGCAAAGCTAAGAGGGAATATCTTGGTAAGAACTATGTTGAATTGGCTACTTACTATAACAGACTAACAAGTCAATGCACCTAAATGCTACCTTGAACATCCGAACCTAAACTGAAACAAAGAAGTTACAACCACCCTTGGTTTATTGAGATTAATTCACCACAATCTGGCGGAGACTCATGCAGAAAGCGAAAAATACGAAGGGATTTGAAATAGAGACGACGAACCAGAAAAAAATTGGGATACCAAATAACACCACCGTCCTTCATATATATCTCAGATAAGATTTATGAAAATGTGCTCAAATAGAAGAAGGTTACAAACTTACAATCACATATATGAAACATCCGCTCGCGAACTTGGAATACACATGCACAAAATAAGCTACACAATGCAATAACAAAAGGACATCAAATGAAGAGGGAGACAGCAAAATAGAATCCACACAATACGAGAGGGATTAATTAATTTGTGTAAAAGAATAGATAAGTACGACCCAGAGACACAAAACATATAATTGAGCCATTAGGTGGTCTTGCAACAATTGCACTGTAGGCCATTTTTCGCGCAAGAGGACTCCTGATAGCCGTTAAGTGTTATACAAATTATGACACATTCCGCAGCGCAGGAAGTTATTGAAAGTCGGGCAAAAGTGTTGCATTCTTTCCCTGCTGATACCATATCTGATATATTTGTATTCAATTAGTTGTACGTCCAGAAATATAAAACGAGGTGAAAGAATAGTAGGCATACACTTACTCGGTGCGAAAGATGACACGGCGATTAGAACTAGTATTAGAGAGCAAAGGGAGATACTGATCTTGGCCATGATTGATCAGAGGTATATCTTCTTCTTCTTCTTCGAATATTATTTGGATGGTTTAGATGTTTATGGTCAAGTAGTAACATCTATTTATAGGCACCATAATACAGATTAATTAAGAGCTAGTTGTGATTTTAAATTATCAACCAGCTATAGATTAGCTAGCCACGATGATATATGGATTTAACTATATCATGACATCCCTCCCTCGATCTATTATTATGTGTGGAACTTATCATCAAACTATTTACCGATAATATATTATGTTAATCGAAATTGCCGGCAACTTAAAGTTTTCTAAAGAATAAAAAATATGACACACCCATATCATGCTTCCAATATTAAAAGGAAAAAAAGACTTGGTAGGAGAGTAGTAGTAGAGGCTAATAATACAAAAAAAAAAAATGCTTTGATAATATCAACGATTAGGAAATTACCCTAACCTTTCAATAATCCAAACTTGCCAATCTTTTTAAGATTTTGTCCTATGCTGCAGCTCTAATGGTGATGATCAGAGACGGCATACAATTTTGATCCGGCCGGTCCACTGGCACACGCCTGGCGCGGTTGCATGTTTAGGGTTAGTGAGGGCAGCATGTCGCTTTGTCGTACTATTGGATTCCAATTAGGAATCTGTTAAGTGATAATGTATGTTCTTTCCAATTAAATAAACAAAACTAGTCATAAAACACCAAGGTGACCAAATTAGTGATACAAAAACACCAGCCATATGTTGAGAGTTATAAGAACTCCATTTCCCCCAAAAGTGATACAAAAACCCCAAATCCAAAATAATAATCTAAATTAGATCTTTTTCTATTTCAGAAATACCAGGCTTACCCTTTTCTTATGCGTTTCTATGTACAATTGTACGAGATATTAATTCCCCAATCTCTCTTGAACTCTCAAACCACCACTGAAACCAGTACCGCGTCTGTATCTTTCATTAACACCATTGTGGCCTCCTTCACCAGCAACAACTCCTCAACCTCCTACTCCTACACCACCACTAAACCCACTGCAATATCCTGATCCTCCACCAAAATCACCTCCACAACTCCTCTTCCTACCATTACACCTCAATCAAACCCATTTCCATGTCCTTATCTACAACCAAATTCGAAATACAGATCTCCATTCAACGAAAATTGGGTATTAATGTTTTGAGTTAAATCGATTTTTATCAATGGGTGATGACGGTGGTGGTAACACTATGGGAAAAATATACATCTACAACTGGGGTTTTACAACGCTTTTCTAAACATTGTAGAAAGTCCTATCTTTTACAACTGATTTCAGAGGAAGCGTTGTCGTATATCATCACTACCAACACTTAGGACCAAGGGGTTGCGCTAAGAAAACAAATGACAACTCTTTAAGAAAAAGAGTTGTGATGACATTTAGCTATAACAACTCTGTTTTATAAGTGTAGTGACTTAGCCTATCACAACTCTCACAAATGTTGTTGAAGAACAAAAAAATATGATAATGAAAAATATGTTAGAGGGGAGATTCGAACATGAACCTACTGCATGGAAGTCTAGCTCGTCAACCATCCTTTCACTTCACCAGTTTTGGTTTTTTTCATTTTTTTTTAAATAGAAACCTATAACAACACTTATAAGTGTTGTTGAAGTATAAATATATAATGTTGGAAAAAAATGAGGTTGGCGGGATTCGATCCCGAGCTTTTCGCATGGAAGTCTAGCTCATCAGCCATCCTTTTAGTTCACAAGTTTTGATTTATTTTTTATTTTTGATTTTTTTTTTAAATAGAAACCTATAACAACACTTATAAGTTTTTTTGAAGTAAAAATATATAATGTTGGAAAAAATGAGGTTGTGGGGATTCGATCCCGAGCTTCGGGCATGGAAATATACACCACTAACCATCCTACACTATCACAGGTTCTGTCAAGTTTGTGGTTCTTTAATACACTAACTTTATGACAACCCTTCATAAGTGTTGTAAAAAAAAATGTCATGCCAAAAAATAATGCTCAGTGACCGAGCCGCAAGCAATGTCGCGAAGCCTTCTCCGAAAATTACTTATTTCCGATAAGGGTAGTCTGGTCATTTTCACGATCTCCATAATGTTTATTGCACTTATTTCCATCAAGGGTAATATGGTCATTTTCACATTTTATAATATTTACTTTACTTATTTCCAATAAGGGTAGTCTGGTCATTTTCGCAGTCTCCATAATATTTATTGCACTTATTTTCATCAAGGGTAATATGGTCATTTTATGTTTCGTGGAATATTCCAAAGGAATCTTTGTTGTAAATGGATGGATTTCATCGTTCTTACGAAATTTCGGACTTATAGTAGTCCACTAACGGCCATGTTTCGATCTCGGAGCCATGGTTTGCATACAATATGCCAGAATATGGTTGGTTTAATGTTTCGTGGAATATTCCAAAGGTATCTTACCTGTAAATGGATGGATTTCATCGTTCTTACCAAGATTCTGACTTAGAGTAGTCAACTCGCGGCCAGGTTTCGATTTAAGATCCCGGTATGCATGCATTTATGCAGAAATAGGGTTTGTTTAAGGTTTTGTAGAATATCTAGAATAAATCTTACCTGTATATGGATGAATTCGTCGTTCTTACCAAGTTTCTGACTTATAGTAGTAAACTCCATCCAAGTTCCGATCTCTAAGACTGGTATGGATGAATCCTCTACCCCTTTATCTCCCTAAATATGATAAAGTTGGTATAGTTTTCGAGGACATTTTGAAAGAGGCAAGACTTACATCTTCTTCTTGAGCTGAAGCTTATATTTTACTGGTAAGGAAGGTGTTGCTCGAGGTGGAAGGATATGAGAAAATAACAACTGCGACATCAGGGAGAAAGTAATGAGTTGATGGCATGGTCATGGCTATGAAGACATGAGAGAAGACGAGTCTTAAATCTAACTGGTACCTTTCTTTAGAAGCTCAGGGTGCAGCTGGTGCAAGTGGAGCGAATCGTGGAACCAATTAGTGGATCTATATGAAGTCTGGTAATGGAGATGAAATCATTTGACAGAATGAGCTGATGTTGTGACCGAATTGACGGGTGGAGATAAAGGCTTGTCGTGATCGAATTCAGTTAACATGGGGGTAATCTAAGCTGATTGCAATTGAGTTTATATCTTTTATCTTTGAGTTGGTGGTGTTCTCGTGATGCGTGAAGTTGCGGTGCAGCTGAATTGGTGTTGCTAGTGCTGACTTGGAGTCTGCTATGGTTGGATTTGAGATGTGCAGTCGGGGAAGGAAGAAGCCGTGACCTAGAAGTTAGATGGTCAGGGAATGTAAAGCCGGTGAATTGAATACGTGTTGGATTGATTTGAGACTAGTCTTGTGGATATGTTGGAAGGACTTGAATCTAGAAGTCGTACCTAGATTGGGCCTGGAAAATACAATTTCGGTCCTAGTTGAAGTAAGCGGACAACCTACAAATAGCCAACGAGAGGAGAAGAAAGACAAAAGCCGTAATCGGGAAGCAATTAGGTTTAACTCCATTTAATTTGATTGATTTTCTAAATGTGTAATCGAGGCTAGGCTTGTAAGTCGAGCTTGAGTTGGTGATTGAGTTGATATGAAAGTGGACTTGTATGAATGGATGTAGAGATGAAGTTGTAGAGCGATTGTAGATCCGGTGGTCACAATGGTCTGCGACGATGTGTTTGAGGTAAAGCTGAAATTGGTACCGATATTGAGCAATGAAGCTTAGACATTTTCTTTATTTCCGTTATTTGCTCTCATTCTCATGATGGACTTCCTCCGTAGGTTCCTTGCTAAGATGTTACGCCAAGAGTTTCAAAAATGTACTTGTCCAAGCAACCTATTGCAATTACGTAAGTAGTTTGATTTTTAAATTAAAGGTGTTAAAATGCGTTTATTTGACAAGAATTCTTTCAAATGAATCGCTTTTTTTATCTAAGTTGTTCCATCTATGTTTTTATCAGCTTGTCCCGTCTCTGTTTTAATATATAGAAGGGTTTTACCATGATAGAAGTGTAACAAAAAGAAGTTCTCGTATTTTTGTGGTTTGTGCTTTGTGGGATTTAGTCTAAATTTAATTTCTTGGTTCTTGTGCTTTGTGTTTGCACTTGATTTACCGACTTGGTTTTGAAAGGTTAAAGTTATATTTTTGGCAGACAACCCCATGAGTATTTTACATTGGACTCGCCAAAAGTCGGACCCGATTGCGTCTCAGAATATTACATGCTTCAAGTATGTTTATACTAATGGTTCTATACTAATTCCTTCTCATTAAGTTTGTCATTTGTGGGCTATGCTCATTGTTTCGGCTTCTTTGTTTTCTTTTTTCTCGTGCAATATCGGTTTCGAATTGATTGGATGTCAAGCCTTGGGAATAAGATTAACAAGTCGATATGGCAAAGCTTGAGGATATTGGGAGGACTGTGCTTGTATGATAGTGCTTGTCCGATTGTATGATAGATATATGATATTTTTAGTCATGTTCAAAGAATGTATCATTTTCTTTTCTTTAGTTGCGCAACACACTTTCATACAAGGTGATTTGAAGTTAGCTAGGTAATGCAATTGGAGTGGCAGTGAGTGGAAGGTCTTGAATGAATGTAAATGTGTTACAATGGCAGTTTAATATGAAATTATGAATGTAAAATACTTTCGACAATTCGGTTTCGGCTTATAATTTTTTTTCAAAATAGTTTTATGCACACAACTTCTAATAAGAGTTGTGTTCCATATATCAACTACACAAACCAATGGTTGTGAACTAATCTTTACGACATAACTAGGTGATGTCCAACATAGTTCTACAACTCTAACAAGTGTTGTGCAAATCTTATTCATAATGGTAATAAGAGTTGTTACATATTTCTACAATACACATCCTAGGTTGTCTAAGATAGTCCTTCAACTTATACAAGTGTTGTGTTACATATTTTTACGATACACATCCTAGGTTGTCTAAGATAGACCTTCAACTTATACAAGTGTTGTGTTACATATTTTTACGATACGCATCCTTTGTTGTGTAAAATAGTCATACAACACAAGCAAGAGTTGTGTTAAGATTTCAAAAAAAATCGAAAGAGAATCACAACTTTGGAAAAATATTGTCGGACCATGAATCACAACAACATTTACAACTCTTAGTCAAGTATTGTAGAAAAGCTTGGACTTTCTACAATACCCCCCTTCCATAACCCTTGAAATGGAGTTGTCGTAGGGGTACTACAACTCTTAGATTGTGTTGTAAACGTTGTTTTTTCCCGTAGTGTAATCCAAATCATATAATTTTAATGAACCTCCTACTCCTTCTCTTCCTATCCAACCTTCAATTTCTAACCATATCCGAGAATCACTGTACAAAAAGTTGAATCACAATGAATATATATCATTATCATCTATTGTTTGATTTGAAGAAATTTCATCTTAACATCAACTATTACAAGAGGTGCGTATTTTATTTTAGGGTTTTTTTTGTATTTAATTTCCATTCAAAATCTGATTTCTAAATAATTTGATTTTACTTTTATGAATATGAGCTTTCAAAAGATTAGCATCAATATGAATACCTGATGGTGCTGGAATTCAGTCTCAATTCCTAGTCAAAACCCTAGGTATCCAATCTCGGCTCGAATTCGATCATCATCTTTTTCTGTTCCTTTTAAACATTCATTCAATTCATGGAATTCAAACCCCTTAGGGTTATTTCTCTTCTCACTTTCTCAATTTCAAGGTTCGTTTAGTTCTAACAATCATTTTCACAGTGGAGGTATTTCTGATTCGGAAAAGAATTTTCAAATTTGGGATTCAACTTCAAATGGAGTTACTAGAAAAAGTGAATCAAGGGTTTTGAAAGATCAAAGTTATGTCTGTACTGTTGTATTTTTAAACTACTGCCACTTAAATTGCAGAGAAGATGGAGTCGATGATGAATCTGAGAATGGGAGTTGTGTTGGTGATTTGGTTTGAGGCAATGGTGGTATTGAGATAAAGTGTTGCAGCTGCAGGTGGAGATAAAATGGGGCTAATGGGGTTGGTTGTAAAAGCTTCAGAACAAGAATGAGATTACTGAGGAACTGATAAATCTGCTGGTAATTGAGCAGGGAGATGAAACTGGTGGTCCTGCAAGTGGGTATATGAGTTCTTTAGAATTCTGGGTTTAGATGAATTGTTTAAGACATAAATGAATGTTGTTGTCGATTTGATTTGAGTTTGAACAAGTCTGTGGCTGATTGGGTTTTGAGTATGAGATGCAGTGAAGTTGGTGCTAAAATGGGTTTCTATGACTCGGATTTAGGATATGTCAGATGAATGATTGAACAAGGATTCAAAGATACTGTTGGATAAAGAAAATGGAGATGGTGCTTAGTTCAAGACTACTCGGATTTAGGCTAAGTAGCTGGTGCAGCTGGAGTTGGAGATGGATCTGAGGAGGTTGACTACAATTACAGAAAACTGAATCGATGCTTGAGCAATGGTTGTTGAACTGGCTTGAGATGAGATTACTATGGCTGAAGACAAAGGGCAATGAAGCTGAGATGGGAAATTACGAGTTTGGTTGTGATGTTCTTGGATTTTTTGTGGCTTGAATCTGTCATAAGTTTGGTTGTTGCTGCCATGAAAGTGAACTTTAGGTGGAAGTGATGAGTTTTTGAGAACTGAGATGGTGCAGTTAAATTGGATCTGTGTTGGTGTTTGAGATGTAATGAAGCATAGATGTATGCCTAGGATACAAGGGATAATGGTGCTGGTGTTGCAGCTGAGTTTTACTTCAAGTGGGAACAGAAACTGGTTCTCAAGTTGTTACAAAGGAGATAGAGTTATTATTGGTGGTCTTGAAGCTGTTACAGACAATAAGAGGGTTGCAGATGGTTGGTGCGGTTGAGAATGGAAGAAGTGTTGAAGTTACATCATGGCTGCTGTTTAGTGATGTATGGCTCAGATTGAGATGATGTTTTTAGGTGAATGAACTGATGATTCTGTTGCGCAGTATGGTTGGCATTGAAGTTTCCAGTGAATGGAAAATAGAAGTGGCAGTGATAATGGCGCAACACAACATATGGCCTGAGATGATGGTGTGTGATGTTCAGTGGAGTCGACGGTTTTTAGAAGATGCAGGCATGAATTAGAGCTGGTGATGGCAACAACTAAGTGGTGAGGAGATGATGTCGTTGTTACGGAGACTGCACAAGGATGAGTCAGCAATGGTTTATAATTTTCTTGTAGTTGAATTATGATGAAACCAATTATGGTTCCATCCTATTTATGATGAAACCAAAACAGGTTCCATTCTATTTTTAGCTATGGAGATGATGGTAGTGGTGGTACTGGTGCCATTGGTAGTCAAAGATGGAGGTGGTATGTAGTGCTGGTGCCAGTGGTGGCAGAAGTGGCAGATTTCAGTTTTGGTGAAACCAATTATGGTTGCATCATTTTTTTCTATTTGGTTTCATCATTTTGTTCTTATTTTGCCTAGTTTTTTTGGTTTGGTTTCATCATTGAAGCTGTGTCGGTGAAATGACAATATGTGGAAAAATGATGAAACCTTATTAGGTTTCATCTAGTTTTGGTGAAACCAATTTTGGTTGCATCATTTTTTTGGTGAAACCAATTTTGGTTCCATCATTTTTCAGTTTGGTTACATCATTTTTTCACGAAATTATTTGCACGAGAAATTTTGGTTCCATCATTTTTTTCAGCTTTGGTTTCATCATTTTTTCTCATTTTCAGTTTGGTTGCATCATTTTTTCTCATTTTCAGTTTGGTTGCATCATTTTTTCTCATTTTGTTGAACATTGATCAATCAAATTAATTGTTTGTGGTGGAGGCGGCTGGTTGGTGGTGGTGGTCGGTGATAATGATGGTGTTTCTCGGTGATGGTGGTGGTCGTCTGTGGTTGTGTTGGTGCGGCGACGGGGTGGTGATGCAGTGGCGGTGGTGCGGCGTTGGTGGCGCGGTGGTGGGCTTGACTTGCGTGGCGGTGAGGCTATGGTGGTCTTAAGTGCGGTGCTGGCAAGGCAGGTGGTGGTGGTGGTGGGTTGATTCTTATTTTTGTTGGGGTGATTTAAAATTAAATGTGGGGTTGTTTTTATTTTTATTGGTGTGATTTAAACTAGAAGGGTAATATAGACAGTTTATGTTAAATGGGGTTTTTGTGAACAATTTGTTTTGTTGGGGTTTTTGTACATGGATAGTGACACCTTTAGGGTTATAACCCGCGCACCGTTAAATAAATAAATAAGGAATCTGTTGAAGTTAGGAAATCACACAGTTAGCCAAAATAGGCAGAATCAGGGTGAGGAGCCTATAAATAATAAATGTACACACTGAAGAAGAAAAAAACGATAGATAAATTCTTTCTTTTTGGTTTCCTCTTCTAATCTGTAATTGTCCGTCCAGAGCGACCGAAGAGACCCCCATTGAGTTGTTCAGTAATCATCCAAAGTAGATTATGCTGCATCTCTTTGCAATGGAGGTATGCGAATCCTCGGAGCAAACCGGAAATTCTGTTCCCACCACGCTTGCAAATTATGATTCAGAGGAGGCGACTTGATGAGTCAGGCAAAACTTGGTCACTTGTTAAGGAGAGCAACTGTCGAGATGTAAGCGTCAGTCTAGAACAACAAATAATTCTGCCGCAAAGTCTAGGCCAAGAGGTCCAAGTTAACTGGCGTCACAATGCTTCCCAGCGCAGGAGAAACAGGTCCTGGTACACTTGAAGCTCATGTGAACGGGTTCGTATACTTAGACCGTGGTGGTTGCTATGAAGTTTTCATGCATGCTAATCTAGAATGGTATTTCTATGCACTTGGAAACGAAATGCAGCCGCCACTCAGGCAATTCCACTTGAAGCACCCCATCAAGATCCGAAATGCAGAGACAAGATATCCAGTTCCGTTTGGAGCCACTGAAGACGAGTGCAAGGATCCGCAATGGATAAACAGCAGCTTTCTATACAGAACCTAAGACTATGTAAGAAATAAATCATTTCAGCCAACTCCATGTTTGTATTACATACAAATAGCTTCTGCACTCTAACCTTTTTGTCTTTGTCATTGTTCCTAACGTTCTAATCATGGACCTGGCATCAGTAAAATATTCCACACAGTTTAGATGCATTTCTTTTAAGTTTTAAGAGGACATGCGTCGCCTAGAATAAGCAAACGTAACTTAGTATGACAGCATTGTATTCACCATAGGCAAAAGATGTACTTTGCTCCCTTAGGAAAATCTCGCAATATAAAGAAGGTAGGTTGGTTGTTTTAGGGGATATTTGGTCTCAGCTCTCTATTCAGTTTGAGCTCACCATCTTCTTCCACTTTAGCAAGTTGTGCCACATATTCACCAACACCACATAGTGAAGCAGAAGTGCGACAACCAAAACCATATATTAAGCCAAACCACGCAAAAGTCCTACAGTCAACCTCCTTTATCTCTAAAATTTGCTTCTTCCTTGATAACTACCAACAGTAAAGAATTAAAGATGGTTAATTTGGATGTACATACTATTGACAACTACTGAGCTTTTAGATTAATACAGAAAAGTGAGATATTCATCTAAGGGCATGCCTGGTTAACAAATGTTTCTTTAGATATTCATCAAATAACAAAAAAAAAAAAAAAAAGCGTAAGCGGAAATGACTTACCCGTTGCACTTTGAACACAATGCTTTCCTAGAAAGAAAGTTTCTTTTCAGTCCCGTTATATAAGTCTTGTACAGAAACCTTTAGAGTATGAACCACATCCTCTCCCTGCTTCTGCCTCCGCCCTCCACCGAAGACTGATTCAAATATATCAAAAGGATTGCGACCACCGCTGCCACCTCCTCCCATTCCTTCTTTGAGGGAATCTTCTCCGTATTAACATATATATATATACATACATCTTTTTTCAGGATCATTAAGAGCTTCATAAGCCTGGACTATTTCTTTTTTTCAGGATCATTAAGAGCTTCATAAGGGAATCTTCTCCGTATTAACATATATATATATACATACGAGAGGAAAACAGTCGGGAGCTCTGCACGGAGAAGTCCCACTCTTGTTGATGACGAGCAACAACAACAGTTTTACAATGCTTGTTGTGAAACTGAAGTAACCCAGACTGGTCGACTGATTTGAGAAGAAAAAAAAAATTAAACCCACATCTTTCTAAACTTATGTAACTTAAATTCTCACTTGAAAATGCACTTTCTAAAGCAATTTATATAGATGTGTATGAAGAACAATTATGACTAATATTACTGTTTGCAGTGGTAGCATTTTTTTACCGCCCCGAGTGAAGATATGACAATTTCATAGCAACATAATTTAGCACACTCGAAAGCAATATCAACAATAGGCTCATATCAAGTGTAATTTTGACTCGATCACTGTGGGAAAAGAAAATCAATCTGAAATCAATCATAAAAGAGAAGAATAGATATTTCAAAAGATACCAGATACTTTTGAATCATAGATTTACATACAATTGCTAACGGGGGTACCAATTTCATTACTATGATTCAAAAGATGGCACCTAAATTCATATTATCTTCATCTATTAATCAAGAAATCAAATAGATTAAATTTTATGGTGCCCCACTAGAGCCCTCTCTCTTTCTAATCACAGCCAAGAATCATATATCAAATCAGAAAAATGTAAAAAAAAAAAAAAAAAATCAAAAACAAGATCTTGCAATTGAAGGCTATGAAACTGTATGCAGCATTAGGCAACATGCTTAGCGAAAGTTTGATCAGCTATATTGTCACCACTAAATTAAACATTTTTAGTATCACTAGAAATTGCAAATTGATTGAAACTTTGTTCTGCAAGAACTCGGGAAGAGAGCACAGCAATCAGATGTTTGGAATAAGCAGAAGTCCGTCCATCCACAATAGCTTTCTATACAAAACCTAAAACTATGTAAGAAATAAATCACTTTAGCCAACTCCATGATTGTACTACATACATCTAAACAAGTTGCTTGATGCTTCTGCACACTAACCTTTTTGTCTTTGTCATTGTTCCAAACGTTCTAGCATGGGCTTGGCATCAGTTAAATATTCCATACAATTTTTAGATGCATCTCTTTTAAGAGGACGTGTGTCGCCTAGAATAAGAAAATGCACCATAGGCAAAAGACATACTTTAGCTCCCTGAAGGTAAATCTTGCAATACAAAGAAAACAGGTTGGTTGTTTTAGGGGATATTTTGGTCTCGGCTTTCTTGATTTAGTTTGAGCTAACTATCTTCTTACACTTTAGTAAGTTGTACCCAATATTCACAAACACCACAAAATGAAGCAGAAATACAACAACCAAAACCATATATTAAGCCAAACTATGCAAAAGACCTACAGTGAATCTCCTTTATCTCTAAAATTTGCTACTTTCTTGATATATAACTACCAACAGTAAATAATTAAAGATGGTTAATTTGGGTGTACATACTATTGACAACTACTGCGCTTCATATACGAAATTTATCTTACACAATGCTGGAATATAAATTTGTATTTTGGACTAAGTGTTTTAAGATTAAGACAGAAAAGTGAGATATTCATCCAAGGGCAGCCTAACCAGCAAATGTTTCTTCTTCAGATATTCATCAAATAGCAAAAAGAAAAAAAGAAAAAAAGAGCGAAAATGACTTACCTGTTGCACTTGGAACACAGTGCGTTCCTAGTATGTACCACATCCTCTCCCTGCTTCTGCCTCCGTCCTCCTGACCGAAACCTCCTCCTCCACCGAAGACTGATTCAAATATATCAAAAGGATTGCGACCACCTCCTCCCATTCCTACTTTAAGGGCATCTTCTCAGTACTAAATAATATAAATATATACATCTTTTTTCAGGACTATTTCTTTGAACTATATTACTCACAAAAATGAGAGGAAAACAGTAAGAAGCTCTGCACATGGCAGTCCAACTCCAAATCAGTCTTGTTGATGACGAGCAACAGCAACAGTTTTACAATGCTTGTTGTGAAACTCTAGTAACCCAAATCAGACTCTTGTCGACTGATTTTGAGGAAAAAAAATTAAACCCACATCTGTCTAAACTAATGTAACTTAAATTCTCACTTGAATTGCACTTACTTTTGCAATTTATATAGATGTATACGAAGAATGATTATGACTCATTATACTGTTTGCAGTGGTAGCATTCTTTCACCGCACCAAGTGAAGATATGAATTCAAAATTACTAGCTGCAGTTTTTCCATACAAAATGAAACACTATTGCAGGCATTCAGAATTGAATTTTCCATTTTCCAAACTAAAAAAGCTAGACTTACCAGGAATGGCCCTCCTACTAAGATGTGGTCGGGCCACATACATTTTGTATGTGGCCCATCTTAATATTTTGACACGTATTTAGATTAAAAACCTGCCCCCTCTAAATCCACATAACTACTTTACTTTTTGAGGAAAAGTAGGAAGTTAAGACAAATAGTTAGGTAATAAAACTGTTTTGGAAAAAGAAAATTCACTTTATAAGACGCGTCAAAATATTAAGATGGGCCACATACTCAAGCATATGGCCCGACCACATCGTAGCCGCACTGCAGGAATGGGATCCACAAGCCTAAAAACTTTCCCAGTACTTATCATAGGGTGTGATTCGGAACCCATGGACCAAAACAATCGCCCCGCTAATACTAGGATGGGGCTTGCCACCCAAGAATTAGCAGGGGGCTCTTTGGGACCTGAGTCCAACCCCTAGTTCACGAGAGACAACCGGTAAGTCTACCTCTGCTCCCATTATGATTTTTTTTTATAAGATCTCAAATTACAAGTATCCGCAGAGACAATATAGATAAACAAAATTAAAGACCAGGCATGGTTTAATAGACAATATAGGTACCAGGTTGACCTATTTGCTTTATAAATTGACATACAGATGTGCATAACATTTAATAGATCGCATTGTGCTTCAATTATAAAATAAATATTAACATACAGGTAGCAAGGGGCTGGGTTTATGGACCGCGGGTGGCACCAGTCTCACACGGAACATCGCAGGAACCACCAACCCATGGTTGCTAGCTTGACCAAATGAATAATCCATACCAGACTCACCGTGGGTTGAGTCTCACAGATTATTCAGCATGAACCAGGGGAAGCTTCCATTTTGTAATTGAAAAACTAAAATTACACATACAAAAAAGACTGATAGTAATGGAACACATTCAAAAAATGTGAGATGGAGTTAGTAGACAAATCGGGTCCAATTAACCGTTATCCGTGGAAAACACATCCCTATGGTTGTCTGGCCACTACCAATTGAAATTAATCTCAACTGGCTTTCAATTTCTGCATCTTCATCATTGGTATACACAACTGCAAAGGATGATACATGAACTTTGCACTCAATAAACCCCATAAATGCAATTTCATAGCAACATAATTTAGCACACTCTAAAGCAATATCAACAATAGGCTCATATCAAGTGTAATTTAGACTCAATCACTGTGGGAAAAGAAAATCAATCTGAAATCAATCATAAAAGAGAAGAATAGATATTTCAAAAGATACCAGATACTTTTGAATCATATATTTACATACAATTGCTAACGGGGGTACCAATTTCATTACTATGATTCAAAGGATGGCACCTAAATTCATATTATCTTCATATATTAATCAAGAAATCAAATAGATTAAATTCCATGGTGCCCCACTAGAGCCCTCTCTCTTTCTAATCACTGCCATGAATCACAAACATAAATTCAAAAGAAAAAAAAAATAAGAAAAAATGTAATTAAAATAAAAAAAATCTTGCAATTGAAGGCTAGAGAAATGAGAGGAAGAAATACTGAAACCGTAGCCAACATGAAGTGTTTTCTACTCACCTCGAAGATAATTGAAATTTTGAAGGCAGAGAGAAGGAACCACTCGGGTTAGGAATCGATGGACTAGTGAAATGTTTCGTAGTTACATTGGCGACATTATTCTGTGGAAAAGTAGGGTTCGTACAAGTTTACTACATTACCCTCCTCATCACACTAGACTGGACTTTTTTAGATGGGTATAAGACTATCAGTGTTCGTAGAAGCCCAATTAGGAATCTGTTTAAGTTAGGAAACCATACGAAGCTCATGTGAACGGGTTCGTATACTCAGACGACCGTGGTGGTTGCTATGAAGTTTTCATGCATGATAATGTAGAATGGTATTTCTACCGACTCGGAAACGAAATGCAGCCTGCCTCTCATGCAATTCCACTTGAAGCACCCCATCAAGATCCGAAATGCAGAGAGGAAGGATATCCAGTTCTGTTTGGAGCCACTGGAGACGAGAGCAGAGGTCCGCAACGAAGATTTGAAAAACTTCATCAGCAAAGTTCGAGAAACTCAGTGGACTTACAAGAGTGAACTGCCTTTTACACCTGTGGATTTTCACTCGCTAGATGAGTTCCAGTTTGATGCTGCTTTTCCCACAGGTGCACCAACCATCTGTGCCCTGACTCGCTATTGCCTTGTTGTGCTGCTCAAAGAACCACCTTACCTTGTGGTACAACTATGGGACATCCAGATTGTTAACCTGGCGCGCGTTGGACTTGATGAAATTGAAATGACAGTCGTATTTGAAGACTTGGAGCGTAATGTTCTTCAACTCGGCTCAATTCCCTTACTGACATAAAACATCGTCTGTACAGGGAAGACGTCAAGTACTATGTGAACAATTTAAGGCCAAACTGGAATGAAATTGTGCGAGAAATCAGAGAGTGCCAGGAGATGTGCATAGCTAAATGTGGATGGGATATCCTCGAGGATAGTCATACTTTGGCCTACTATCCGCGCGTAGATTCATATTCAGATCTAGATTCCGACAGTGCAGGGGAAGAGATTTATCTTTGAAAGATGTTAAATGGTGAAGAACAGAAGTTAAAAAACAATTTTTTTTTTTTTGTACTTGTTTTCTGTGTTCCAGGGGGAAACTGTGATGTAGGTAACAAAAGAAGTGCAAAATTTCACCCAGATAAGAGTAACCGCTTTTCAAGCCATCTGAGCAAATTAATAGATTTCTGGGTCTCATTCTGAAAATGTTTGCTTTTCAAGCCATCTAAGCAAATTACTGAAGTATACTTTACTGGTTACCCAGATTCAAGTTCAACTATTCGTCATTTGCTGCAGTCTTTTAGTCAAGTCTGTAAGAGCATGTTGTTTTACTAGCATGGACCACCATCTCATCGACGTGCTCCCTCATATCAGCAACGGAACTGGCTTGTAGAGATTGGTTTGGGTGTTGGAGTATTTCGGGTTGGTTTGCAGAGACTCCATTGCTGAAGTTCAGGAAACAGAAAAATAACCAAAATTTTAGATCATCAAGTAAAAGAGTTGTTGGAAGTTTTAAACATATGAATAAGATAGATACTTCAACCAGAACACGAAAGATAGGCAACCATCTCCAAAACCTATGAGTAGACAAGTATTATCACACTACTGCGCATAATATGGTGTTAAAGACGGACAGATGAGTAAGTAACATGAGATATATACCTATATAACTCAGCAGAAATGTAAACTCATTGTTCTCAATATCAGATTAGATATCACAAATTCATCTATTCCATCCACAAAACTGTTCAAATTTAAGCAACTCAGGTACCATTCTAGTTTATTTGGTACCTGATTTCATATGCAAATAAACTGATCATGAATCATGACGAATTTTCTTTTTTTTTTTGCATTAAAAAAGAAACATAGGTACTAAGCAACTCAGGTACCATTCTAGTTTATTTGCATATGCATAACCAATGTGTCAAATTACATGTGTGATGATCTATTTGCTGGGTACACAAAGCAAAATACTCAATTTTCCATTCTTTCAATTGATCCCCTCGAACTCCAAAGCAATTCTTATAAATCACTCCTAGAATATTGATGAAATAAAAACTCAAGCATCAATCCACATGCTATACTATCTCAAAGGCGATTAATAAAGCCGCATCATTTTCTTATTAGTGAAGGCACTTACAGAGTCACAGTCTTGTCAGATCCAACAGATTGGTTACAGCTCTGGGGAAACACCCAACATTCGATACAGCATAAACTTCCCTGCAGATGAGGTGCAAGAAACTGATAAGTATTATAAGTTGAATACGACAAGTCCAAATTTGATCAGCAGTTGACAAAGAATCCATAAACATTGTTCCGTTAAGGTCACATAAACATCATGTTTAAGAAGAAAACCAGTTCTTTCATGCGTGATCCCAAATTTCATCAATCCAAAACACGGTAACTTCGGATTGCAACCGGTTTACAAAGTGTTGACTATCACGAAACATACGTATATTATCAAGAGCAAGATTTCCCCCCTTCATATTAACAATACAGGTTAACCCTAGTGGCATTGTACTCATGTGGCAGATACCAGCTACCAGTGAGTCAGTGACATTCTAACACAATTTTATGGCATTACAGAACACATACAAAGTCACAAAACAATACAATTGGAATAGTGAAAAAGAAACCCAGGTAATAAGCAATTCAGATACCGTTCTAGTTCATTTGCATATACATCACCAAGCATCAATCCACACGCTATACTATCTTAAAGGCGATTAATAAAGCCACACACATCATTTTCTTATTAATAAAAACCTAGACAAGTATAGGCACTTACAGAGTTATTACAGTCTTGTCAGATCCAACAGATTTGGTTACAGCTCTGGGGAAAGGCCCAACAATTGATACTGCATAAACTTCCCTGCAGATGAGCTGCAAGAAACTTATAAGTTTTGTAGGTTGAATATAACAAGTCCAAATTTATCAGCAATTGACAAACAATCCATAAACATAGATCCGATATGGTCACACAAACATCATGCTTAAGAAGACAACCAGTTGTTTTGTGCATGGCATGCTCTCAAATTTTATCAATCCAAAACACGATAACTTCAGATCGCAACCAGTTTACAAAGTCTTGAATATCACATAACATAAGTATACTATCATACAAAGTCCCGAAACAATACAATTGGAATAGTGAACATTGAATCCATTAAACGACTACAAATACATGTAAAACGAGATGAAATTTCTACTTACTACTCTATAATCTCCTTGTGCAGAGCAAGTAACACCAAATCAAGGAGGTAGATCTCCATCTCCAACCAATGCATATATCACCCTCCTTCATTTCGTTTAATGCTTTCACTTCATTCAACCAAAACATAAACCAGCAGACAAATTCAGTGAGATTAACTATGACAATGTCAGATCGAACCAAAAACCTAAGAACCCAAAATTGAAGGGAAGAACATAAGAAACGCCAGACAGAGATCTAACAAACAAAATCTAAAGTTGTTCATCAATTGGATTTATATAGATTGTAAAGAGAAAGATCTGACACTTACCATCTCTTTTGAATCAGCAGCGCAACCTAGCAGAGAATTACGAGACTATTGATTGAATCTTAGATTTCCTCGAATCTTTCGACTTCTCGTTTGCAATCCCTTCTCTATTTAAGAACCATCTTTTGGTCACTACCCAACTTTAAATGTAGCGGGTATTAGAAGTAATATTTAGTCACCCCTTAAAAAAATAAAAATAAATACCCACTTTACCCTTAACTAAAAACTTCGTGATGCATGATTCATGTGATGAATTTTTTTTTTTTTTTAGCAATTATGATATGAGTGATCATGTGATCAAACCTACGAATCAGAACCCCCTTCACCTCCTTGTTTATATGTCAATACTTCAAATGATCCAAATATGAGTTATTTGTTAGAAGAAGAAAAAAAATTCCCCAAAGTGAAGAGAACCCACCAAATGATGGATTTTATCATCCACAACCTGAAGATGAACATATGGGTACTCAGTTTTAGTTAATGTAGGTTGAATTGTGGGAAAAATTGGACAAACTCAAATTTTTTGGGTAAAAGTTCGGTTAGGTAATGGTAGTTCGGTTACCAGATTTAAAACATAGGTAACCGAACATTTCTGAAAGTGTAGTTCGGTTACCAGACCTTGTAGACGCAGGTAACCGAACTACATGTTAATGGTGGTTTGTTATAGTTCGGTTAGGAAATTCCAGAAGACATAACCGAACTTTTATTCTAGACTTTCCAGGGAAGAGTTCGGTTTAGTCGAGTTTTATAACTTGGTAACCGAACTTTAAGTTCGGCAATGTCGCAAACTACATGTATACCGAGTTGCTAACCGAACTAGTATGTTCGCTTTGGTCTAATTTTTGATTCTCATTAGCGAACCTTTGCATATAAAATGTAAATATCGACTTCGGTAATCTCGCAATTGTTTTATTAAAATTACATAACCGAACTTTATGTTCGGTAGGGTCGACGAAATTTTTTACATTGCCGAACTTGTAAGTGTTTCTTGTTTTTATTTCGGAGAAAAGTTAGGTTGAAATTTTTTGTTTACGACATTACCGAACTCAATATATAGGTTCTGAGAACAAGTTTCATGTGGGCCCCCCCTTGGATAGCGCAATTGAAAATATTCCAACAAAAAATTTACCTTGAAAGTGATATTCTTGCCGATAACTAATGTTTCAGGTGGATTATGCCCTTAAGTTTCCCTTTTATGCTCATATAGAACGCATAGAGAACAAGAGAAATGTGGAGCACTATAACTCAGATAACTTGAGCGTTCTTAAGACTTCATATAGGTACATTCCCTGCAGGATTGAAAAACAAACGATATGAACATTTGTCAAATAGACTTCATATAAGACTTCATCTTGGTTCGTCATCCAAGTTCACTCGCCCGTTTGAAACTATGTTAAATGACAAAGTCTTTTCGAGAGAACGATTCGGTTAGGAAGAACAATTTACGGCATGTAACCGAACTAAACGTCGTATTTGGAAGAAAAAAGTTGCGTAACGAATCAACGTAAGTTCGGTTAGGAAAAAACAATTTTCTATGTAACCGAACTATTCTCTTCTCTTCTCACACATGGAAAAATGTTTGATCAAACCTTGTAGACCTTGGCAAGTTGAGAATTTTTCACATGGTCCAGTTTTCTTAGTTGCCTCTCTATCATATGGTACGACGTTACTCAACTTACAATGACATTTTCCTTCATATTTTGTTGCTCAAAGGTAGTTCGGTTAGGAAAGAAAAACTTGCGACGCAACCGAACTAAAGAAAAAATTGTGACGTAACCGAACTTTTCTCTGAAAGAAAAACCTCCATTAAATGTTGAGTTCGGCTAGTTCGACAAAGTTTTTCGCATAATTCCTAACCGAACTTCTCTCTGCAACTTACATTTTCAACTCATTTTAATGATTACTTCTCATTTTTGCAACCAAAAACGAATGACAAATAATGGGTTTGTTATAATTTTGATTTTGATTTTGTTAATGATTTAAATTAAGATGTATATATAGAGGCTACTTTGTGGTGGTGGTTCAAGGTGGTGGTGGTGGTGGTGAGTGAGCGGGGGTGATGGGAGGAGGTGGTTATAAATATAGGTGGTGAGGAGAGGAGGAGGTATATATATATATATAGGTTAAGGGTAGGTTAGTCATTTCCACTTTATGAGACACCCCTTATAATGTTTGGTGGATATTTGAAGTAATGGGTAGTCCCCCACTTTTTTTGGGTAGTGCCCAAAAGATGGTTCCTATTTAACCAGCGGAGAAGTTCAGTGAAGTTGTGTTTCTATGAGGCATTTGGCCCAAGCCCAAAATGGCAAACTGAATTCAACGGTGAACATACTTTGCATTTGCATACACATTTTTGGTTTTTCAATGAAAATATTGCGTCCATCCTAAGTTTGTTTGGAGCACCCACATTCATTTCCTAGAACTCTCCGAGAGATACCAATAGATGCAACGCCTAGCAGAAGTGTAACTTCGATTGCATTTTGCAAGCAAAGACTGACATCGCGTCGGCGCCGGTAATTTTGGAACACTTCCCAGATTCAAACTAGTGCCGGGAAGTCAGCTCGATATTCATTTTTTATTATGCTTATTTGGTAGAAAGGTCATTGATACTAGAACACCGCTTCCACGGTGGGGAGGGCTGACCGAAAAAAACACGAAACATCGTTATACATAAAGGTGTCATTAGGCTAAAATTGATATGCATCCAATTTATTTTTGAAGCATTGTGCATCCAATATATGGTGGTTTAACTTTATATCAATTTCCCCCATGTGTTATATGTAGGGCTGCATAAACCCGATCGAACCCGCCAATTTTAACTCACACTCGCACCCGCCCCAACCCACCTAAGCACGGCTCGTACGATGACTAGAACAATCAATTACATATCATATGTTGGGTCGGGTGGGGGACACACCTTCTGTGACCCACCCACCCAACCAACCACCTGACAATCAAAGATGAGTATAAAATTTTCTATACTTGTATATGTATTCCAGAGTGTATATTTCATATTTCAATCTCTACCCTTGATTCAATTTTAAAGAGTTATGTAACGAGGGTCGTGATTCTAAACATGGAGGGTAATAGGGCCATCAGTTAAATAATCAACCAATCAGAATAATATGTGAAATATACATTCGTTAGAGGAGTGTGAACATATTTGGATTCTGTATTCCATCCACGTATCATCTTATGTACTCCACGTATCATCTTCGGTGAGAGAAACATAAATAAAAACTTTTCTTCGTTACTAAAAATATCTTTTTTTTTGTTTCAAATCTCAGACTCAAGTCGAATGATTCCTCGTGATTGGTACTATTTTTTTTATGGATAAAAACTCTCAATTCTCTTCTCACTTCGCTCTTAATTAGTTCAAAATTCAGATTTTCTTCTTCACTCTTCAAATCGGCACCAGTACCACCACCGTCGAAGCACCACCATCATCACCAGCAACATATGGTAAGATCATTATAATTAGGGTTTTATTTTCGATTTCAATTAGGATCTGGAATTGATAAATCTACAGGTTCGGTTCTGTTTTTCTTTCCCAAGAAATTTGGAAAACGATCATGATAATTGATCGAATTTGATGAATTGGGAAAAAATTGAAAACCAAATTGAAACTCATTTCAAATTTTATGAATTTGGGAAAGAATGTGACGGTGGTATTGGCAGTGTAGTAATGGTGGCTGTGGTTATTAGTGGAAGTAGATCAACGATGGTAACAATCATTGTCCTTTAACGTATGTGACGAATAGCGGCAGTTATGCTGGAGGCATTGATACTGGTGGTTGTGTTGATGTCGGTGTCGATGGAGGTGGAACAATGATAATATATAGTAATCACTGTTCTTGAATGGAGGGTTGTAGTGGAGAAGTTGGAAACTAAAGTCGAAGGAGGCGGTGGTGCTAGTGGTGAGGATGGTGGTGGAGCGTCGTTCATAGTAATTGTTTCTGATAAAGTATCTAGTGGTAGTCGCGGTGATGAGGGCGGCCGAGGGGACTAGTGTTGGTGTTGTTGTGTTGTTGGTGGATGAAAGCGGCATGGTGGTATTATTTTGTTGCTGGCGGCATGGTGTTGGTAGAGAAATTTTGGGGAAGAAAAAGAAATAGAGATGGGACAATGAAGTAAGTAGTTTTTAAGTGTAAGGGTATTTTGGACTTTTCAGGTCCCAAAGACTACCACCAAAATTTCAGATTGCAATTTTGTGTTAGGTTTCATTTGACAAAAAAATGGCCATAAAAGGGACTCCCTCCCTACGGGCCTTTCGGGTGCTCCGGTCGGTCGGCCCAATTACAATTCCATAAGGGTACGTCATCACATAAATTTTAGAGTAATGTACCTAGATGTAGTTTTAGGAACAACTGTTCTACCTTATAGAAATAAAAAAAGTAGTACTATCTAATAATTAAAGGTTTTCGATTTTGTGCACATATTTTTAAAATAAAAAAATAAATATTTATGTATTAAAGGTTTTCGATTTTGTGTACATCTTTTTTAAGAGTGTCAATTTGACTCTAATAGTAATATAGTATCTTGTCTGTGTATCGGAAGTGCATGTCAGTTGACTCAAAATCCCGGAAACTTAAATCAAAAATATTTTGCTTCACAAAAAGTTCAATTTTTTATTTCTTTAAATCATTCTGAAATAGATAGATTAAACATTAAGGTAATGAATCATGTTTTCATACCAAAGCAGAAGTCAATCCAAAAAGCTAGAAGATAAGAGGATATCTGGAAACTAGAAGCGGAAGAAAAAACAATTTGCTTCACAGAAAATTAACTTAGCTACTTCTAAAAGTCATTCTGAAATTGTATACCACTAGACCACATCTAATTTCTGTTTTTTTTTTTTTTACTTATAGACGTAGAAAAACAAATTCTCAAGTGATATCCAAACATACTATGAAGTCAATCTTAGAATGTAAAAATAAAATAAAAATTGATTTATAAAAAGTTAACTTCTTGCCTTCTAAAAGTCATTTTCAAATTTTGTTCCCAAGCTAACTCAAAACATTTTTTGCTTTGAGTACTCGAAAAGTTAATTTTTATTTAAACCATTGTCTATTAAGTTTTAATAATATGCTAAGTTTTAATTCATTCTTACTGTTCACCTTTCAGCCCACAAATGATATCAATGGTTTTGTTTTTGTTTTTAGATACCTAAACAAAATTAAAATAACTTGGTACATAAGGGTTTAAGTGAAAAAATTATCCAAATTGCTCTTCAGCTAAAAAAACATACGAAGATGACGATGAACAACAATAATGACTTGGGTGTGAACTAGGATCAAACTGTCATTTACGCCACGTAATGACATATTTAATTGAATTTGAACACCAAAGGTAATCATCGATTAAATGATGATTTGAGTGAGATATTACTATCATTAGGTAGATCTCGACAAATTATGTGAAATCGACCAATTAAATGCACCATTCGGACAAGTAACACCAGATCAAGGAGGTAAATCTTCGTTTCCAATCAATGCATATACCAATCTCCATTCAAGTGATGCCTTGATTTCTCTTAACGCGTTCACTTCAGTCAACCAAAACATAAACAAGCAGAGAAAGTCAGTGATATTAGACTACGAAAATGTCAGATCGAACTAAAAACCTAAAAACCCAAAATTGGAGGGAAGAATATAAGAAACGCCGGACAGAGATCTAACAAATAAAATCTAAAAATAAATCAGTTGTTCTTCCATTGGATTACACAGATTGTAAAGATAAAGATCTGGCACTTACCATCTCGTTTGAATCAACAATGCGACATGGCAGACAAATACCAACCGTTTCCTTGTACGTTCACTCAGATTTCTTCGAGTCTTTTTAAATAGACCGAAAATAAAATGACTATAATGACCTGGAAGCAGGTCAATGGCTATGAACTAGTCAACTGACATTTATACCGTGTACTGACATAATGGGCCAGACCAGCGCACGTTTCTTACATTTTTATCGCAAGTTTTTATTTCCATTTCCATAGTTTTCGGGAGACTTTTACAGTGTTTTTTTTGGGATGCTTTTTCCTTTTTGTTTATGTCTTCTTCTTTATGGAGATTCTCCATGCGCTCTCATGGCGTTTTTTTGTGGTTTCAATGGAGACTTTGGGTGGAAGTTCAAGTGTGGTGAATGGTGATCAAGATTTAAGATTTTGGTCATATTACTCTTATATTTTTATGAGAAGATTTCTTTTTCAAGAAGAGAAAACTCTATCAAAATAGTTGGATTACTATCTCAAAACAATTATTTCAATCTTCGGATTGCTTGGTACTCTTGTTGGTAGTTCGTTACCTCTCTTCACGGATTACTCTTTGTTAGTACATTTTAATTGTGTTTCGATTTTTGATCTTGATGTTCTCTATTCATCAACAATTATTTTTTATGTAATCTCTATTTTATCATAAATGAAATTTTATGAGACTTATCAACAAAAAAGAAAAAGAAAAAAAGAAAAATGATTTGAATGCGATATTATTAGAGTATGATAGTTGAGTACCATACATCATTGAATCACCCTTAGAGGTTGAACACTGAAGAATAAACGCATACATTTGTGAGAACTTCATCAACAAAATGGTATGTGAAGACTGACATATCCTATTTACTCACGACATGTACTATTATATTCTCTGAGACTATGTCATATGATTTTAGTAGATTTAATATTGCATAGAAGAAATTTCGATTTCAAGCTTGTCTTGGTTAAACTTTCGAAATATGATTGAAGCAATGTATTTTCATAGATCCTTAGCAATCTAAGTTACAACAAGTCTTCATAGACTATTTTTATTCCAAGTTGATCATTTGGAAATCGCCAAGCAACAATGCATTATGTTTATGGGTATTCCATATGTTTCGAATTAGTTATGAAAGAGATTGAACTGCTAGGCGATAGGTATATGTACTTGTATGTTTTACCAAAGTCAGTCTGAATTTTGAGTACAATATTGGTTTGCAAACCACTGTGCCTGGTTTTGCAAATTGCTAGAGGTTTGCAAACCTTTCCAGTTCTAGTTTAGGGAAGTGCATGAACTATTCTATATGTTTTATTTTCGACATTGCTACAATTTTCATAGACACCTCTAAGACAACTTTATTTACAAAATAACTTTGTGGTTATGAATGATTGATTAAACTTGAGTGTTATTGAAAACCACTATATGCTTGTAAGTTAAGAGGCTACTGAGCTGTTATGAACCATCATTGTGCACAGTTCTAGAATCCTGAACCATAGTTTATATTCTTCAATTTGTTTGGATTATTCTTGAGACGTGGTTAGTCCAGGATTCTCAGCTAACTGAATTTAAGTATTCCGGATTCGTGAGGTTTGCTGGACTTTGTCTACTGCAAACAGATTACCAAACCTATAATAAAAAATCAAAATGGAAATGAAGTAGGCTTTCCTATTAGAGGAAAATTGGTATAAAAAGTCTTCACAAAGATTGAAGAAACTCTTAGGCTGTAAAGGACATCAACAAAGGAATCAGTGTGCAGAATCTTGCGAGGTTCAAGAGGCGTAAGGAACACGACTACAGATGAATTTCTTAGAGGTTTAATGCGGTCTCATATATATCCAAGTATGAATTCAGATAGTAAGATAGTGTCTCTAGTAGTTTAATACATTGTGGTGGTTCAAAGATGAATGAGGTCTCGTGGTTTTAATACTCTTTTGAGATTGAAGACAATGACCCATGTACTTCAGATTCAGGAACTGATGCCATGGTTGGCATTTCAGTTGGAGCTTAGTTAAGGATGAAACTAAATAATTTGAAGCTAAATAAACCTTGTTCAATTGGGGGCTGCTTGGATTAATTGAGGGCTACTAGTTAAAAAAAAAATAGGGTCACCTAAAAGTAATTTTGTAAAACCCCTTAGCCAAATATTTTTATAAATGGCTAAACTACCCATGTTTGATTAGTGATAATTATGTGATTAAATTAGTTAAGTTAAATATATATATATATATATATAAAAGTTAGGATTAAATTTATTATTGGGCCGACCAAGCGAAGCGAGGGAGGACCTTATATGGCCAATTTTTTTGTAAAATCCAAGAGCAACCACAGTCATCGACTATAACTAAAATTTTGGTCGAAAACCAAGACGCTACGGAGAGGAGTATCGATCAAATACCAGACTATAACCAAAAACCAAACTATATTTGGTCGATAGTTTGGTTTTGGTCGGGCGTAATTTTAGACTATGCCCGACATCAGGTGCAAATATTAATTGCGTTTCGAGTGGGGCATTATTTTAATTTGCGCTTGGTAGTCAGGCGCAAATAATAGCTTCGTCTGTTTCAAACGTAACTTTAATCTACGCTCGATGCGACGTAGTTTACATTTGCACCTGATATCGAGCGGTATGTTACAATTGCGCCTCAACCAGGCGGTATGGTTCAATTGCGCCCGATGGGACGCAACTTTAAAGTCCTCCTAAAGCCAGGCACAATTATTAGTTACTCCTTAAACTATATGGGGCGTAATTTTAAACTACGCCCCATCCCTCCACCAATTTTAAACTATAATTTCACCAATCTTATTTATACTTATAAGCAGCGACTGCTCAGACTCAAGCAGCACTATGTATCCTTTCTGTACCTCTTAAATGGTTGCATCTCACTCACTGCAAGTAAAAAAAGCTTCCACATCCGCATCGTTTTCTAGAATTAAAATAAAAAAATTAGAAAAAGCAAATTGTAAGAGTAGGCAGCATGCAGGAAATGTTTGGCAAATGATAAATTTGTGAATTCGTAGTTATACCTTCGTGCCCCATCAGGCGGGGTTTCCCGGTTGCGCCCCATCTGGCGTAATTGCAATTCACGCCCCATTGGGCGTAGTTCAGTGTTACGCCCCATCAGGCGTAGTGTTTTAATTGCGTCCCACCAGACGTATTTATTAATTGCGTCCCGTCGGGCGTAGTTTCAAGTTAGGCCTCTCCATCGGGTTGTTTTATATGTTACGCCCCACACCAAACGCAATTTTAGGCTACGCCCGACTTCAGGCGTAAATTAAAGTTACGTCCCACCCGAGCGCATTTTATACCTACGCCCTATATCAAACGAACACTTATACATCCGCTCCACCAAATTTACTCCAGCACCGTAACGTCTCAGCAGTGACTAAAAGATTGGAAATGGTTAAGGCAGAAAAACCAAAAATATCCCTCCCTTTTAGTCCAATTACTAAAACTCCTTATGTATCATATCTTTTCATGGGTATAATTGGAAAGCGAACTTTAATATAACATATCTAAAAATTCGTTCCTTGGAATTTTACAAATTTTATCTCGTTGGAAAGGTTATAAAAAACTCTACGCAATGAGTACAAACAACAATATCAAATTTAGAGTTTTTACGAAAATATTCAGAGGTATTTATCATTTTAGGCACAATTTTAGAAAATCAAATGTATATCCATTATGCAAACCACCACAAAGGATTCAAACTTTATGTAGCCATATTTTGGTTTATGCATCACTTTTTATGAAACGGAGTGATAGTTGTCGTAGACAAACCTCATCTTCAAATTCTTCTTCGGTCGGCCCTCCCACTGTGTCAACGGTTGTACTAGTTTATATATTAGTTTTTTTTTTTTTTTTGGAAGATTTATGAGTAGAGAAGAAGATGACGTTTTAGAGGGGAAAAATTTAAAACTAGGGTTTATATGAATGAGTGATTTTAGTGTTGAAATGGATGTTCGAGAAGCTTCAAATAACAAAGATGCATGATTGTGTTGATGGTAAATTTGACTTACAATCTCAATTGGATTCGGTATATGATGAAGTTCGATTATATATGAAGCTGGATATGAATGTGCTAATAAAGATCCAATTGCTCAAAATCAAGAAACCATGCTCAAAATAAAGAACCCAGAGCTCAAAATACTTGGGTAAGCTACTTCTAGTATAGAATTGTGTATTTGTTTCCCCAAGTGGTTAAATCATAGTATCAATGTCAACTCACGGTGTAAGAGTCATCATGCTAGTTCGGTTTATTAATAAACTGACGACTCTTGAAAATCTTCATGGTCATAACAACAACCAATGACGACTCCTACATGCAACTTTTTCAGATTATGAAAAATCGTCATGGTATAACATATTACCATGACAACCCTTACCTAGATTGCCTCAATAAGAGTCATCATTATAATATGTTAATATCATGATGACTCTATAATCAAAAACTTTGTCTGAAAATACTTTTAGAGTTGTCACAGTTTTATTCTTGAACAATGACGACTCTAACGGATCATTACAAATTTATAAGAAATTTGTCATGGTCGATATATATATATATATATATATATATACCATGACAAATTCTATTAGGAAGTATTTTGGTTTTTGAATTCGAAAAATCATTTGACTGAATCGAAAAGCATACATAGAATTAGACACCTCAAAAAATTCCAAGAATTTCTAGTTTAAAATACGTGGTAGTTTCAATTATGCCATGACCTAAGAGGTGTGACGTGCTACGTAAGGACGTAGGGGCAAGTGGCGAAACTTGCACCCCTCACCCACCTTATTCTGTCGAGAAGAAAAGTAGCAAGTATAAAAAAAGTCCAGAATGTAATTACCAATTCATATCTGTTTCCATTCGCTGTTGGTAACTAAACTTTAACTGGTTAGGTGTGTTTCTGTTAGCTCTACTTCAAATCCGTTAACCCATCTTATGTCGTTGGTTTTGTTTTGCGAGTTAACCGTACTATTATTTTAGCAAAAGAAAAATGGAAAAGAACAAGGGCCAAGGGCTAGAGTTACCACTATTTTGTATTATTATACCCCTCCGTACCACGTATGTAAGTTAAAGAAAATTATCTTGAATTCATGTTTTTTTTGATGTTTTTTTTTGTTTTATCCTTTGTCTTATTACTCACACAATTTTCTATATACAATAAATAAAAGTATTTGTGAGAAAATTCATCTTGAAAATACGACTTCGTCCATGGATGGAATTAGAACTTTTGGTTAGGGGGACAAATTTATATACTGATGATCTAAATCCAATTAGGTGTCCGAAGGCCGCAATTTTTTTCACCTTTCTTTAGCTACATTTTGGGTTGTGAACATATTGAAATACTTGTTAAATTCTAATTCTAACATGTTTTGCATTTAGAACCGTATATATATGAATTTGCAGAAACTCCATGAACACACAGTATAACAAACATGCAATCGAAGAGTTCATTTTTTTCTTTCATTTCCGAATTAGTTTTGATGCTGGAATTTGCTAGTACATGGAGCTTTTTAACCATTTAATTCTCTTCTTTTCTTTCCTACAGAGAAAAGCTACCAGCAATTAAGCGAAGGATACATAATCGTATTTGATTTTACCAATTTTCTGTCATTCCCCCATGAATTTTTTCCCATTTGTACTAAAGTTAGCTGACTACTAGATCTATTTAGTTAAAATCACAAATTCAGTGGGGACTACTATCCCATTAGACCCTTAACAGCTCCGTACCCGACTCCGGCTATCTAGTGGGACAAAGAAAATTCAAAGAGGGAGTAATAGACTTATAAATGATGTTGAAGTGGGACAAAGAAAATTCAAAGAGGGAATAATAGACTTGTAAATGATGTTGAAGTCTTCGTGGCAAGCGTCACATTGTACGATTCTTAAACCGTCTGCTGACGCGAGGTTGGATGACATCACAGAGCGTAGTGGTGGTTGAATGGGTAAACTCGTAATCTGTAAAGATTCTAAACATTCAATCTTTGCTTTAAATATCAGATCGCTGCTGCTTACGGACCAAATTATTATTTTTCCTTTGCTTTTTTTTCACACTTTCATCACTCCCCCTCTCTAGTTCTCTCTTTTTTGAAGCATCGATCTTTCTCTATCTCAACAATGGATGTTGAATTGGAAGAAGAAATTGAAAGGAAGACCGAACTATTTTTCGCCGTGATAAGAAACATTAAAGAAGCTCGCGAAAGACAGTCAGCAAGTCATAAACTAAAGAGATCATCATCGTTGATGGAAGATGAGCGAGAAACAAAGGTAACAAGGAATAAAGAACCAAAATTAGTTTGGAATCCGTCATTTGAATGGGAAGATTTTGCTGATAAGAATAATAACAAGAATCAAGACTCACTACCAGTGAAAAATGATTCCACATTTGGTTCGAGTTCATCTAAAGTCGAGGAAGAAATTATCAAAACTACTATTTGCGGTAACGGAAAGCAAGGGTTAGATCTCAATCTTTCACTCTAGAAGTCTGTCATCAGAGTTGGTTTGTTTATCCAGTGAAAACTAGAACAAATTGTCGTACGTTATTTCTTTAACTTTGTTGTTGTTGTCGTGTACACACTTCATTTCAGTTATGAAAGGTCCGATTTCTTTGATTCAATTATTGGCCAGATTACTTGTAGTGCTAGACTGCTAGCAGACCCAAGTACGATGTTAAATTAAAGGTCCTAATTCTTCCTTGTTTAGTGAACTAAAATAATAGTATTAGGAAGCAAAGGGAAAGATGTTAACGTATAATCAAAATGTGACATTAATCTAAAAGATGTAAAAAGAAATTGGGGTTACAAAACACATGTACTGAAACATCCATCTGCGACTGTGTAAAAAAGAATCATGTGATCAAATAACTTGGGTACACATACTTGCGTTTTGTGTCCGGAGAACGGCTATGGAGATGGAAAAGGTACAGTGTTGTTTGCAATGAATATATGATGTTAGTCGTGATACTGAACTGAGAATGAAATCCGGATTACCGTAGCCCATAGTTTCACTGATCATAAAGGTGGAGAAATAATCGATCAAATAGTAAAGAGACTGAGTCAAGAAGGAAGAGATGAAAATGTACTTGAGACAGGGACCCCTATCGACAAAGAAGGGCCACCAGGGCCAAACATTAATACCACCGACGACTAAACAACCTAAAACATCCACAAAAACCATAGAGGAATTCGGTATCTTTCAAATTGAAACTTGCACTGGACGGATGGTAGTGCTCTTAATTAACATTATTGATGGGAGATTATAAAAATCCATTAGTCCTTTTACACATCACCTTTACCCTTTGGTCCATAAGATCAATTCCTATGGTAATGTTCAAACTCAAAATTTTATTGAGCCATGTAGATGGTTAAACGGGTTTCTCCACTATGGTAAAATAGGGTAAAATGAATAGATTTGGTTTTTTAGGGGTCCACTAGTATTTCTCTTTAGGTGCGATAAAATAGGATGAAGTGAGATAAAATAGGATGAAGTGAGATAAAATAAGATTAAAAAGTAATAAAGTATTCACGGATTGTACTTGGCGATAATCCAAGAGTCTCAGGCGTCATTGGAAATGTCGATAGCGTTTTTGGCATGGTTGCCCGTTCTTCTATCCGATACGCGCTCGTTCATCCAACTCAATGTTCAAAGTAACAGATTTGTTGATTTGAACATCCATTTTTCATGTTTGTCCATTCCATAGTGGGAGCAAAATGAACAAACTTGGAGTTTGTTCATTCCATAGGAACTGCTCTAAGTATTTAAAAATACCAAACAAACAATAATACCCCTCCTCTAACTGTACGTTACCGCCACAAACACATTAACTTCCTGAAAAATCGTGTATATCTTTCTATCTTTTTTCAGTCTCTTCATTTTCCATTTTTCGAGGAAAAACTTCTTCGTCTTCTTCCCTTCTATGCATCTGAAAAACCAAAGAAAAACGAACAGAAAAAAAATTGAAAGTCGCAAAACAAACAAATCATTAGTCGAAAATATTTCAATCTTCACAATCGAAATCAAATCAGCCTTCAAAATCTGTAAAACAAAAAGCCAAAATCGAAAACCCTAGAAAAATTAGATAAATCAAAACCCTAAAATGAGGAGATCGAAGAGGAATTAGTAGAATCATCTTCTGACGATGAAGTTGATGAAGTTGAAAAAGCCAATTAGTTGTGTTTGAAGAAGTTAATCAAGTTGAAGAAGAACTAGTTTCAAAGAAATCAAAATCAAAGAAAACATCGAAAGGTACAAAAACCCCTAATTCGAAGTACTAGAAGTTGATTTTTGATGTTTATTGTTCTTCTGAAGTTGATTTTTCACATGAATATTCATCATGTTGCATGTTGATTTCAGTTATATTAAGTTATATGTAGGGCATATCTTGTCGGAGTTCATTTTGTTGAATGAAGTTCTAAATCATGTATCTTGTCAGAATTCATCCTTTGGAATGAAGTTGTAGATCTATTTGACGTTTGATGTTTGAATGAGTTCATTTTGTACCATGAAACATGTTTCTTCTTTGATGTTTTGCCGGACTTCATTTTGTAGAATGAAGTCTACAAATATTTTAGATCAAGATTCTACAGTTCATTATATGGAATGGACTTCATTTTTGGAATGAAGTCTAGAAAAGTTATAGATCTTGATTCTACAGTTCATTATATATAATAGACTTCATTTTACAAAATGAAGTCCTCTGCTGAGTGTTGGTTGTTTTTTGAAAGTCTCATTTTACTGAATTAAATTATAGAATGAACTGAATAAAATTCGAACTTCTTTAGAGTTCACCCAGTAGAATGAACTGAAGTAATGGTCCTTCTCAAGCTAAACTTTATCTTCTTTATATCAGCTAATATTTATGAAAGTAACCATTAATATTTTTTTGTTTTTCTTTTAAAAAATGTAGAAAAGAAGATAAAGTGTGGCTTTGATGGAGTCATTTCACTTGTTGATAAGATTAAAGCACTAGAGGGGCAAGAGGCTTTGAATGAAGAACAAAAAAGTTCTTTGTATAAGAGTCCACTGGGCAATGTAGCCAAAGTATTTATGGAAGAGTCTATTGTTGCTACTAAATGGAATAAGTCAACACCTGCTGTCCAAATTCTATGTAATACACATCAGTTCATCCCTGATACAAATGATCATACGTTCATTTTTAAAGTAGGGAAAGAAACATATGTGCTAAGATCCTCACCTGAAGAGTTGTCACTAATGTTTGGAATACCATGTATCCCTGGAGGTGGAATAGAAGAATCTTTCTTGGACTCAAGAAACCTGACATACTACACTTGTGGAAGGTTCTATACAACCTACAAATTTGTTCCACCAAAAAAGAAACCTTCTGATATAAAGAATACATAATTGAAAGATAAAATCATTGAGTTGATTAAGAATAAAGGACCTATTGAAGATCTTGTAACCATGTTTGAACTTTTTCTCTTGTCTACCATTTTTGTTACTACTGGTGATGGAGGTTCCATACACTCCAAGTACCTAGATTCCCTAGAGTCAGTAGGTAGAGTGTCTTTGTCGCATCTCATACACAAGCATTTGATGGAAATCTTGAGAAGAGGTTCTTCTGAAGGATGTTACCTTTACTTGTTGGTGAGATAAAAAACTATTAGATACTTATTCATAATTATTTGGCAGTTCGTTTGTATATTTCTTCATAAATGTTGTTGCTAACTGACTAGTGTAGTTCTTCTTTTTACATCCTTGGTTTGCTAAGCATTCAAAGAAATTAGAACCTAGGTGAAAGGTGCAGAATAGAGTAGACTATTGTACAAGGTTTGCAAGGTGGAATATTGAGACCATTTGAAAAAACTTAGAAATGAATGTTGATGATTTTGGAGAGGTAAAAAAAACTAGTTTAAGATGATACTATTATATTGTATTCAATTTTGTAATGATATATGCAACTTTAAGATATAACTGAGATTTCATTCTACAAAATGAACTCTGACTGTTAATGTTGATTCCTCTGAAGTTGTAGTTCATTCCTTTTAATGAATTTAAACTATGAATGATGATGGAATTGTGTGAAATGAAAATCCAAAAAAAGGTTGATATTATCTGATTATTTGAATTTTGTGTGTGCAACTATCACAAAATTCATGGAAGAATATACTGATGCTGGAAACAAGTTATTGCAACAACAAAAAATACAAGACAAAAGCTGAGTTACTCGAAGAAGAATTCAATAGTATGTCCGCTCAGATAAAAAGTTTGAAAGCTACACATGTTCAAGAAATAGAGAACGTGAGAGTTAAACATACTTGAGAGATAAAAAAAAGTTTACATGAACACATTCAGAAGAGATGGGAAATCTTTTATTAAAGCAGCAAGAAATTGAGCAATCACTTGAAGAAGCAACAACTTCAAAGACACTTTTCTATAGGAAGATAGAATTCCTTGTAGTACACTTATCTTCTAAGAAAATGCATTTCTATCTACAGGTGGGAATATGACGAAATTCATGGAAGAACAAACTTCTGAATACATGCGTACTCTTTCATTGATGAGTACAAGAGTTCATTGTTGAGTGATGAAATAAACAATATACTGATTCAACAAGTGGATGAAGACATGGAAACTGGTGGAGGGAATGTGAATCAACAAGTGGCTGGCATTCCTTGGCGCATGGATGTGGCTGGCATGGTTTTCCATTGGAACGATGGGGCGGATGACATTCCTGGGCGCATGGACGTGGCTGGCATGGTTTGCCATTGGCAGGGTGGTGCGGCCGTTATGGTTGGCATGCTTTGGCGCGAAGATGTGGATGGAATGTTTTTCCATTGGCACGGTGGTGCGGCCATCATGGTTGGCATGCCTTGGCGCAGGGACGTGGCTGGCATGGTTTTCCATTGGCACGATGAGAGAATTAGGGTTATGCATATACAGAGGTAGTGTCAGTTAATACTAAGGGTTCTGCCGTGGAACATGACGCATGTATATATATAAAGGTACCCTGGTAATTCTTACGTAAGAACGTTGATCGGTTCAATAAATGCGTTATCGTTCATAGTGACTTCATGTCAGATATGCGGTTTTACGATTTTATCCCTAAGATAAAAACCACCATCAACAACTACGTAATGACATATCAAATTCAATTCGAACACCAAAGGTAATTATCGATAAAATAATGATTTGAATGAGAGATATTATTCATTAGGTAGATCTCGAGAAGTTATGTGAAATTGACTACTTGAATGTACCATTTGAACACCGGATGAAGAAGACACGAAATCATAGGTTGATGAACCTTCGGTTTCCTGCTATCAACTCACATTGACTTCAGGATTTGACTCATTTTTATTGTAAATGTTGTTTAATGTTAGTTACCAATTAGTAACTTAATTACCTAACAAGTAGTTTAATTACTACAGGTGTAATCAAGGTTTGATATGAAGTTAAATGAAATAAAATACATAAAGATAAAAATGATCCTTATCATCTTCAAGTTGGTACTATTGTGTTAGGAAGAGACAAGGGGTGTAAATAGTTTTCATTAGTATTGAAGTTTTTGAATAAAATACCATTTCGTTAGTTGAATTTCAAACTAAAATAACATTGTAAATAGATGTCTTCATTCACTTAAACCCTTCCGATTTGAATCTTCTTATCCTAAAGGATGTGATTCTCCATGAAAATATCTAACCAAGAGTCCCCTTTGGATCTATATAACCCGTACCCATTCTCATTGCTTTATGTAGGTTTTGAGCCACATAAAGCTAGTGTTCATTGTTGGTTATGTGTAACTCACTACGGTTCAAGTAAGTCTTGTTTAAGAAGTTATAGATTGTTATTTTTAGAGCATCGCTCGGTCGAACTCACACGTTTTTCTATCTCAATCTTTGTTGTCAATGTTCGATGTACAAAAATATATCTTGACTTTTATTCTACTAAAGTCAAGTCTCGGACTAGGATTATAGTATGGTAGTTGAGTACCAGAAATCACTGAATCATCCTCGAAGATTGAAGGATGAAGAATTAATGCAGACATTTGCGAGAACTTCATCAACAAAGTGGTATGTTAACACTGACCTATCCTATTTACTCACGCCATTTACCATTCTATTTTATGAGACTATGTCATATGATTTTAGTAGATTCGATATTGCAAATAAGAAATTCCAAGTTCAAGATTATCAATGTTAAATTCTCGAAATATGATTGAAGCAAAGGATTTTCACAGTTATACCAATATATTGTTCATAAACTATTTTTGTTTCCAAGTTGATCATTTGGAAATTTCCCAAGCAACAACGCATTCTATTTATAGCTATTGGGAATGTTTCGAATTAATTATGAAAGAAAAATAATTGCTTGGAAATAGGTATATATACTTGTATGTTATACCAAAGTTTGTCTAAATTTTGAGTACTGTACTAGTTTGCAATCGCTTGTGGCCTGACTTCGTAAACTTTCAGAGGTTTGGAAACCTGTCCAGTTCCATTTTAGCTTAAGTACACAAACTATTTTATATGGTTATGTTCGACTTTGCTACAATTCTCATAGACACTTCTAAGACAACTTTATTCACAAAATCACTTTGCAGTTACGAATCATTGATTAGTCTTTAGTGTTATTGATTCTGGGAAACATTCATATTTAAGTAGGTATAAGCATACCTATATAGTACAACCATTAATAAAAGTGACATAGTATTTGTTTCTACCATGGGTCATAGAAGTATTTCAGATCACCAACATCACTATGTACTAATTCAAGCAAACAATGTAAAAGATATTCTAAGTATTTTTTTCTTTCCTTCGTAGTGATAAACATATTTGAAAATATCCAATAGATGGGTAACAAACATACAAAAAGCAAGTATAAAGTGACAATGATAAACAATCATTTATCTGGAGACCGGAGTGAATGAGACTATTTCCAAAATACATGTCTTGTATTTAAATTGGGTTTTAATCTCTTGATGGTGATTTTTACTGATGATTGAATATCTCAGACTCTGAGGTAATTTTCAGGAATGAATCGACCAACTCATTTGCAAACTCAGGATCATTAATATGATACGAGAGTCTTCTCAGCTACATCTAGAAAATCAAAAGTTAGGTTTTGCACGTTCAATGCCAACGGTAAAAAGACTTGTGGTTGAGCATTAACTCATGGGGTGCAATAAAAAATCAATCTAATTGAGTTTTGCGTACCTGGCGATTTAAATTTGTAATAATAAGCCGTTGAAGTTCATCAATAAGAGTAGTAGCAGCAATAGGATCATAAAAAGGTTTTCCTGGTGAATCAAATCCGGATATACCTCTCTCTAGAAGACAAATGCATATCTTTGATAATGACAATGATTTGTTCAGTTTATCGGCTATAAAGGTAGCAATCCTCTTGTTTTCATCTATCGTGGTTCTCATTGCTGAAATCTACCGGAAAAAAAAATTAAATTTAGGAAATAATGGTACTATATTTACAATAGATGAGAAGCTAATTCAAATTACTTGGTTTTCTTGATATCAAGTACATAAGAGGCAATTTTGACGTGCATATATATATTGCAATAGAGTTTGTTTTACTTCTATGTTTGAAGGATCAAGAAAAAACGATAAGAACCGCTATGTAACCCAATGGATTTATGCATATCGCTTCCCTTTGAGGATTATTGAGAGTAGTTATGAGATAAAATCTCATTCCCTTTACAAATCTAAGAATCTATATGTAATGGTGACGCCATTTGAAATTTAATTAAAAAAAATCAAAAAAGAGACGTGAGTCACCCGCTCATTGTGCTTCTTCAGTAACTTTCTTTGGCGATATTATAAAGGTACCGTGTTCATAGGTCCGAACACCACAAAATCCAACCCCCCTGGGCTCAATACTAAAGGGACCTTCTTCTCAATTATAGAATCATAACGAGAACTATCACACGCCATGATACCTCCCACAAGATAATCGGTTACAATTCTTGTGTTCTTTGTGGTGATGACATGGAATCACAAGATCATATATTCCTACACTGCAAAATAGCATATAGGATTTGGTCTTTGGTTTTACCTAGTACTTGTTGGTCTTGGGTTTTCCCGGGAAGTATGAAGATGTTAGCAACCGGTTGGCAACATAATCTATATTCAAACTCAGGAAACTTCATTTGGAGCCTCATACCAGCTGCGGTGGTCAACACAATCTGGATGGAAAGAAACAAGCGAATTTTTGAGCAAAACTATCAATTCAAGACTGAAGCTGATTTGGGATTGGAAGTGAAAAGCTTAATTCTATCTTGGGCTAGTGTTGTTGGTAGAAGAGTCCACCTAAAATTGGACAGCACAGTCGATAATAATTGGGATACTATCTTTGGTTGATTTTAGTGTAACTTTTGTTTTGTTTTAATCTACTTCTTGTAGAACTCTTGTACATTCTTCTTTCTTCAATATATCTTCTTTTCTTATCAAAAAAAAAAAAACTTCCGTTGTCGTGATATCCAAAACACCATGGACAAATTCATTATGGATCGGGTAAAATTCATTGCATGAGAAAGATAATTCATATGGTGTGGATAAAGAAAAGGCTTTTCTTAAATGTAGCCCACACTTTTATTAACCATAGCCCAAAAAGTTTAAATTAAAATGAAAAACCAAACAAGTCTTAATTTTTTCCCAACAATTAAACTTAAATCCTTCCTACTCAAAATCAAAATAAACTGTAACTTTTTTTCCTTAATCATACTTAAAATTAATTATAATTGTTCTTTTAGTGTTCTCACAAATTGAACAATTATATATAAATCCTTTCTTACCCTTTTCCCAGAACAAAATAAACTCTAATTTTTATTTTCTCTAAAGTAAATTTTTCTTAATCCCGATTACATCAAAATTGATGTGGGTATATATTCTAATTTTTCTCTTGAAAAAATTCCACAACAACGTCAATCGAAGTGCAATTAACTAAGGTTTTAATTCTTTTCCTAGGAACATTATCCTAGAACTCCATAAACATAATCTATAAAATAAAAAATCTATAAGATGATGATATTTTTTCTTCTTTTTCACGATTATACTAAAATTGTTTGGGGTGTTGCTTATTCTTAAAAAAATAATAATTATGTCATATATCTAACATAAATTTGATTACATAATTAGATTTTATATTCTTTTTTGTTAATGTTGATCTAGGGATTAATGATTACCTTATTGTTATAGGCTATGTATAATAATTATATATAATTTCATGGGCTATGTCGAACGGTTATAAAGGTATGTTTGGTTAGCTTAAGTTAAATGTGTTATGGTTAATAAATGCGTGAGATACATTTAAGAGAAGCCAAAAAATATACTCCCTCCGTCCTAGTTTACATGCCAATATTGAGCATTTTTTTTGTCCAAATTTAGTTGCTCAAATTCATATTTCCCCCCATTTTATCCTAATTTACCCCTATATTGGAATCAGGTAATGGTTTTGAGAATTGTGTGCAATTCTATTTCCCATGCATCTTAAATATTCCTCTCCTCTCTCTATATATCCTTTATTCCTTCTTCTCCATCTAAAACAAACTCTACAAATTCTTTTCTTCTCCAACTGAAGCTAAGGCTAGAAAGCATCATGGATCAAATGGTTATAGATACTTCATCAATAATCGAAAGAAATACTCCGCCAGCAGACTCAGCACTACTTGAAGAAGATGTGAAAATTTATTTTACTCCACTGCCAACAGATAAGGGGTACAACATAGATGTAAATGAACCTCCAACGAATGATGGTTTCGTATCATTGGCTCAAGCACGTCATGAGGAAATTTCTTACATGTTGAAGATCATTATTTTACCCAACTTTTTATGTTGTTTATGAATTACTGTTTGGTAAGTCATGTTAGTTGATTTACGTTGTTCGTGAATTAGGATCATGAAATGTTTATTTACTCCTATGTTTCGTGAATTAAGAACATGCAAATTTGATTTTTTTTTATGGGAAGTGTTGCTTTTTGTTGTCTTGTCTGTTTGTTTTATTTTGTTGGACTAGATCATGATCTACCAAGTCCTCCAATCTTTGTGCTGTAACTTCGTGAATTAAGATCATGGACTTGTTCGTTTTGTCTCATTGGACAAGAGAATGACTTTTTTTTTTAAGCACGGGAGCATGACCTACCAAGTCCTTTGCATATATACCACCAGATGAATATACTGGGTCTTTGAATTTTAATGGCTGTGGGGTTTAATCTGAAATGGCCCTAAGGAACTGTCGTCAAATTAGTGATGTACTGAAGAAACAAGTGGATTAGCTTGGCTTAGCCGCCCATGATGATGATGACATCGAGTTATGGATAAGATCGATGCAAGGAGAATAAAGACCAAGTGCTGCTTCCATCAAGAATCAAAAACTCGATATGTAGTTATCTACTCCATTCGTTGCATCGATCTGTAGTTATATACTCCATTCGTTGCATCGATCAGGAACTGTCGTCAAGTGCTGCTTCTTCTTCTGATCAAGAAATTATTTCATAACTTCTTCCATTCGTTCAAGTATACAAGAACGGTCGTGTCGAACTGATCATACTGGAAAATGAAAAAAGCTTACCACTAAATGATCATACTGGAAACCTTCTTATTTTTGTTTTATACGGGTGTTGGTTATTTATGTGGATGAAAAAACCATTGAGAGTAATGCAGTAATGTACTTTCATGGTTGCTGCGATTTTCAACAAAAACAAACACTTCCATTGATCAATAAACTTTCCCACAAATACACTAATCTTAGCTAGAAAAGAAATCTCTGTAAATCATGAAACTAAATGAAACAAAGATAAAACATAATGGAATACTATCAGGAAACTTTAAAGGATGATCAAATTAAACATTCATTGTGAACCCTCAACGCTTTGTTCAAGAGTAGACCAGAATTCAGGCATCATGTTACGTTCCACCAATACGTCGTGAACAAGACCTTTATCAACCTGAATGCACAAAGGAAGATTACCTTGACGCTCTAATCTGTCCTTCCCTAGTCGTTCATAATTGTTATCTCCACGACGTTTTAGAACCTCTTCCATGCACAATTGGTGCGTCAAAAAACCTTATTGAGAGCGTGCGGTGACATACTATTGTAAGCATCTCAGATGCTACAATTAGCTCATCAATGTTACTAGGAGCCGCTATATGTTGTATGCCCTGAATCCCATTGAAGTATCCAAGGTCCAAAGTATTCAAATCTGGACTATTTGGAGGCTGAGTCTTAAGCCGAATGTCGAACTCATCGATTGCAGCCGCTTGCTTAAATACTGGATCATCTTTCAAAACATGAGGCTTTGCATTATCTTGTTGAATGTAAATGGTCCTCGTATTTGAAGTAGGCCATTTATCACGAATTGCAGGTAGAACTTTCTGGGTTAAAAACTCCAATGAAACTTTTCTATCCACCGGATCAATCGGTTTTGTTTCAAGGGTTCCATTTCGATAGCTGCAGCAAACACTCGAATATTAGTACGTTTACGCAATGGAACTCCTAGTACCTTTACTGGATCAATTTCGATACGTTTGCGGCCGACTCTTGTTGGTTTCCTAGAAGATACATCAATCGGCATATTGGGATCTTGATTTTCTTTTGCTCGCTGCCATATCGCAACACAAATCCAATATGACGTCTTGAAAATTCTAGCAGCAATCTTATATGAACCCCTTTTTAGTTTTCCATTCTCGCTCTTCTTCAATAAAAATTGTTGAGACAGCTACCCGTTCTTCATTTTTGAGTTCTCTTGTTTTCGTAGGATTGGGTTAGAAAGCATTTCTCCATCACTATAAACCATCTCTTCTCCATCGGAAAATAAATCTTCATCACTAGCAATAATCCCTTCTTCATCGAGATAACTCTTCATCACCAGACAATCATCTCTTCTTCATCGGAATACGAAAATGAATTGTAAGGGTTAATATTTTACGAAAGATGCACTCATGTTAAAACAGGAGTTGGAAGAGATAAAAAGAGAATTGGAAGAGTTGAAATGAAAATGGAGTATACATTTGAGAATTTAAAGGGAAGACAAGTGAAACATTAATGAGCAAAGTGCGGTTTTCAATTTGAAAATTTGAAACAGGGAACAAAAGAGGGAAATGAAAATGAATTTCAAATTTTACATGGAGGAACGAAGGAGGGACAAATGGAATTTCGATAGTCACACGTTTGTGTACAATTTTTGGTTAATGAATTCAAATTAGAAGGAAAAAAGGAGGGAACGAAGGAGGGACAAATGGAATTCCGATAGTCACGTATATGGAGGGAGTTAGAGGAGGGAAAAAATCAATGAGACAAGCACGATTTTTGACAAAACAATTTTGGGTTTTGAATTTCTTAAATGTTCGACCAAAAAACTAGATAGGTGTGTTAAATGTAATTTGGGGGTAATATTGGAAAAAAATTACCTCTCTCTACTTTCCTTAATCTGTGTGCAAAACTCAATATTGGCATGTAAACTAGGACGGAGGGAGTACTAAAGAAAGTCTCCTTGGATTGTGTGCAGGAAAGTCCATCCGGAATGCATCTACCCATCTTTAAACATAAAATTTATACCGTAACTAATGACCCATATGACTTACCTGGATGAATCTGCTTGTAACTAAATCCTCCATAGCCCTACCACCATGACCGTTGGCATGAAAAATCAGTGTTTCAAACCATTGTTTCTCAAGTTTTTCCTTAACAGAAGTCACACATCATGCAACCATATTTTGGTTTATGGATCGACCAATTTTCCTTTTAAAAAAAAGTCATACTCTCACATTCCTTTTCGAGAAAAGTGATACTTTCACTCCGTTTCGGGAAAAGTGATACTCTCGCTCCATTTCGGGAAAAAGTATATATATGCATCAATTAATTTTCCTTTGCAACTAATAAAACGATGTACTCCCTCTATTTCAAGAAAAGCGATACTTTTATTTTAGACACAATTCTTGAAAATTGAACGCATAACTATTATGCAAACCACTACAAAGGACGCATAACACATCATGCAACCATATTTTGGTTTATGGATCGACCAATTTGTCCTTTTAAAATAAGAGTCATACTTTCACATTCCTTTTCGAGAAAAGTGATACTTTCACTCCGTTTCGGGAAAAGTGATACTTTCGCTCTGTTTAGGGAAAAGTGATACTTTCTCTCCGTTTCGGGAAAAGTGATACTCTCGCTCCGTTCCAGAAAAAGTATATATGCATCAACTAATTTTCCTTTGCAACTAATAAAACGATGTACTCCCTCCATTTCAAGAAAATCAATACTTTTATTTTAGGCATAATTCTTGAAAATTGAATGCATAACGATTATGCAAACCACTACAAAGGAAGCATAACACATCATGCAACCATATTTTGGTTTATGGATCGACCAATTTGTCCTTTTAAAAAAAAGAGTCATACTTTCACATTCCTTTTCGAGAAAAGTGATACTTTCACTCCGTTTCGGGAAAAGTGATACTTTCGCTCTGTTTAGGGAAAAGTGATACTTTCTCTCCGTTTCAGGAAAAGTGATACTCTCGCTCCGTTCCAGAAAAAGTATATATGCATCAACTAATTTTCCTTTGCAACTAATAAAACGATGTACTCCCTCCATTTCAAGAAAATCAATACTTTTATTTTAGGCATAATTCTTGAAAATTGAATGCATAACGATTATGCAAACCACTACAAAGGAAGCATAACACATCATGCAACCATATTTTGGTTTATGGATCGACCAATTTGTCCTTTTAAAAAAAGAGTCATACTTTCACATTCCTTTTCGAGAAAAGTGATACTTTCACTCCGTTTCGGGAAAAGTGATATTTTCGCTCTGTTTAGGGAAACGTGATACTTTCTCTCCGTTTCAGGAAAAGTGATACTCTCGCTCCATTCCAGAAAAAGTATATATGCATCAACTAATTTTCCTTTGCAATTAATAAAACGATGTAATCCCTCCATTTCAAGAAAAACGATACTTTTATTTTAGGCACAATTCTTGAAAATTGAATGCATAGCTATTATGCAAACCACTACAAAGAAAGCATAACACATCATGCAACCATATTTTGGTTTATGGATCGACCAATTTTTACTTTTAAAAAAAAGTCATACTTTCACATTTCCTTTTCGAGAAAAGTGATACTTTCACTCCGTTTCGGGAAAAGTGATATTTTCGCTCTGTTTAGGGAAAAGTGATACTTTCACTCCGTTTCGGGAAAAGTGATACTCTCGCCCCGTTCCAGAAAAAGTATCACTTTTTCTGGAACGGAGCGAGAGTATCACTTTTTTTGAAACGAGGAGAAAAGTATCACTTTTTCGAAGACGGGGCGAAAGTAACATTTTTTCAGAAACGAGGTGAAAATATCAATTTTTCTGAAATGGAACGAAAGTATCACTTTTTAGTAAACAGAGCGAAAATAATCGCAGACAAACCTCATCTTTAGATTATTCTTCGGTCGGCCCTCCCACCGTGACAACAGTTGTACTAGTACATTGTCTTTTCGATCATCTCATCATTGTTGACATCACCACCACAATCCGGCATCCACACACTGGAGAAAGAAAATATTGATCAATTCTTTCTGTTTTCCGGTTTCCTCTTCTAAGCTGTAACTGTTTGTCGAAGAAGTACGTAGATTTTGCTGCATCTCGTTGCAATAGAGTTACATGAACTCTCGGAGCCAACTAGAAATTATGTGCCCCCACACTTGTGAATGATGATTCCAAGGAGGAGGTGTCTCGTATGATGAATCAGGCAAAACTTGGTCACTTGCTAAAGAAATTAATTATCTGGAGATGCAAGGTCCAGTCCTGTACAACAGAGAGTTACGGAGAAGGTCCACTGATGACAACGTACTTTTATCCAGATGTGTTGCATAAGCATGAAGAACGCTGGGTTACCAAGTTAACTGGCGTCACAGACCTTCCCAGCGTAGGAGAAACAAGTCTGGGCGCTCATCAGAACGGTTTCATATACTCAGCCTCTGGGTTTCGTAAAATTTTCATGCATAATAATGTATAGTGGTACTTCTATCGACTTTGAAGTGGCATGCAGCTGCCTATGATGCAATTCCACTTGAAGCGCCCCATCAAGATCCGAAATAAAAAGAAAAAGGATATCCAGTTCCTTTTGGTGCCAAACAAGTTTAGCATCAGCAGCTGTGACGAAGATCTAAAAAACTTCATCGACAAAGTTCAAGAAACTCGGTTTGCTAGCAAGAGTGAATTGCCTTTTACACCTATAGATTTTCAGGCGCTACACGAGTTCGAATTTTCCGTTGCTGATCTTCCAACAGGTGCACAAACTAGCTGTGACCTGACTCGTTATGCCCTGGTTGTTCTCAAATATCCACCTTACCTTGTGGCTAGCGGTGCGTGTTAGCATGTGCCAATGGAATGCACGTCCATATTGGCCTAGGTTGCACGGTTTGCAAGCCTAGGGCATGGGCGCTACTTTGGCATGTGCCAATGGCGTAGCGGCTTGGTAATGAAAGTGTCTAGCATAGATAGGGCCAAGTAAAAGTGTGTTTGGCATGGCGTGGCTAGATTGGGATAGGTGTGGCTGTCATGATTTTCCATTGGCACAGAGGTGCGGCTAGCATGGTTGGCATGCTTTGGCGCGGTTGGTGTGGATGGCATGATTTAGCATTGGCACAGGGGTGCGGCTAGCATGGTTTGCATGATTTGGCGCGGTTGGTGTGGCTGGTATGATTTGCCATTGACACATGGGTGCGGCTACCATGGTTAGCATGCTTTGACACGGTTGGTGTGACTAGCATAGCTAGGGCCAAGGCAGAGTGCGTTTGGCATGGCACATATAGCTTGGGCTAGGTGTGGATGGCATGATTTTCCATTGGCACGGAGGGGAATTAGGGTTTCGCTCGTTGTAACCCTAATTTGAAAAAAATACCCCCCCATTAATTGCTGATTACATGCATTAAATATTCTAATAAACGTGTCACCGGTGACATTAGGTTATTCTGGGTTTTATAATTTTACCCTTTGTCTAGAAACCACCATCAACATTAAGTCCCCTGCTTAGCTCGGAATAGGAGCTTTGTTGCGAGGTAAGCATAAGATGGTGACAAACTAGTGAATCGTAAAGAGATTTGAGGAGGCTTGTCTGCCCTTTTTTTTTTTTTTTTTTTAAATATAGATAAGATTTGGAATCCTTGACTCTGGCAGTTTTGCACAAATCGGGAGGCTGACACAATTGGGAAGTCAACATCATTGAGAGACATGAAGCTGGGCGACATTGAGAAGTTAAGCGAGTTGGGAAACTGAGCATGCTAGCTGGTGGGAACAGCGCAAGGCGGGTAAGATGAGCATGCTAGCTGGCACGACTTGGGTGGTCATTGAGAAAATTGGCGCAATTGGTGGGACCGGCTTAAGCTGGGAAGCTGGTGCAAGTTGGGAGACTGACCAGGATTGGGAATCTTGCACGTATTGTGAAGATGTAGACGGTTGGGAAGATGAAGCTCGTTAGGAAGCTGGCACGGATCGGGAAGCTCTTGCAAGGGAGACGCTTGCGGTTTAGGGTTTGACACGCCAAAACCCTAATTGGAGCCCTTCACTAAAGTTGCTGTAGAATCCTCATTTGTAGTCGGATTTTCGATGTCCACATATGTATCTTCAAGCCAAGGAAATTTCCAAGCTTTAAATATAAATCTTTTTGAATTTTGAGCATGTTTAGGGGATGAAAAACGCGAAACAGTAAACTTCCAGGAGGTTTTCAGAACTTTTCCAGGTTGCGTGTTGTCTGATGTTCTGGTCACCTTTACTTGCTCGTTCATCTGATTGCCATGAAATTTTGACATATTTTAGGTAACTTTCATACGAAGAGAATGGTACATAACCTAACACTATATTCCACACCAATTTCTCCCAGTTCATAATCGAACATAGGGAAGTGTAAATTTCCCTCAGCTGAGTTTGTTTGGAAGACGTGTTTCATGACTTTGGTACTTCTTGAACATGTCATAGAAGCATAATAAGGAACTTAAATGATGTTAGTTCACTTACTTTATTAATTTCATGATCGTACTGATTTTCCACGCTTGATCCATCCTAATCCCATGTAATCTTCGTATTAGGTGTTTAACAACGAAGTTGGGAATCATGGGTCCATTAGTATGAGAAACCCTGGAATTGTTGACGATGAATCACTTTCGCCTCCAGGTTATGAAGTATTGATTTCCAATTCAGTGGAAGTGGCGGATATCCCAATTGAGCCTCAGATGGTGGAACCCGAATCGAAAATAGTAGGAACTGCTTCGTCTGAAGTTGCCTCCATGTGTAGCCTACTTTCATTACATCTCCTTGAATCCTCGTCTACAGGATTCGACTCTTCTGAATGTGACCATAGGATGCTCAGAAATTACTTGATGAAATATCATGATAGTGCAGGCTTGGGACCCTCCACGACCCCGTAAAGTGTTGAAAGCGTCTTCTAGACAGAGAAGTGATGATATTCTTAACATGGGGAGCGTGGTGATATGACCCTTGGCAGGAATAAGTGGCGTTGAAGTAGCTTCGTCTCTTGGTGAGGATGTTGAAACTTAGGAAGCTAAACTTTAAAGTTTTGGCTTTGGAACCTGGAGCAGCTTATGGAGAGAATGCTGAAGCGGAGCGGTTGCATTAATCAATGTGTTTTCAAACTGGGAATCCTTCAAGCGAACATTGGTTAGGAATCCCTGGTTCTTTCTATCAACCGTGCTTTAGTTTTGGAGCGGCTTCTATGGTTGGGAACAGATGTTTCCTTAATGCATTGCGGTTGAGGGCTGCAGATATGTCTTGAAGTTGTGCCTTGGGGAAACATATAATATCACATAAATATTTCATCATGGACCGCATATTTTTGTGGACGAAGTCCCTAGAAATCATGCATCTCTTGACAAGAAGAGAGTCTTCGTGAACCCAGGGTTTCGATGATTTGCTTCGATTTTGGAGAAGTCATTCATGATCTTTACATATGATGAAATTGGATTGCTGATTCCCTATGGGGCGTTCAAGTGCAACGGTAAAAGGATGCAGGCTGCCAACGTAGGGTGTGGTATTGTAGTCGGTCATGTGCGTTCTGCATGTGTGCCTGAAGTGTGCGTCTGGAAAGCGCGTCTGGTGTTGTCTTGGATGCGGACTGTTAGCGCTGGAACTTTGGCTATCAAGCTTTGATGATAGCGCGGGAGGCTTTTTTTTTTTCGTGGGACGGTGGAATCGATACTTGGAAGGCGTGTAGGGTGGATCATGGAATGTTGGTGTAGGCGGTAGCGTGGTAGCAACAGAGTGGGCAAGCATATTCCGACTATGCACTCCAGCGTTCCTCCTTCAGTTTGTTTTCCCCTTCTTTTTTTTTGGGTGCAAACCCTAGCCAAAGGTATGCCTTCCATAAATTTGTAGGAATATAGTTCCTTTCTTCGAATATTACTGTATTAGCGTCAGCTACCTAATGAATAGTAACTAGTAACCGTTATGATACAAAGTCGGTACATATAGTGATGCAACAAAGAGTTGGAGCTGAAATAGGCGGTCCTCTAAATGACGAAGGACGTCTTCTTCGAGAAAATTAAACCACTGTTGAATATCTTCCTTTGCACTTCTGTCTTCTGAAATTCTTTTGTTTTTTTTTTTTGGAAGGAAAATGAAACACCTGGCTTATGGTTTTGATTTTCTGTATTTCTGGGTTGATATAAAAGTCTTTTTTTTTCCTGGATTTCTGGGTTGATAGGCAAGTGTTACCTATGAGGGTTTTGGGTTATTATTCGGGATGAACCATTTTAGGATATGGAAGATATGAATAAATGAATATATGTTTTTTTTAGGGATGATGCCGCTTTTTGGTTATGATTATAAGTGATACGGACATCCCAGGGAAGATATGGAACCATGAACATTGTGTGTTGGTAGATGACATGGGACGGAAATATAACATATCTATTGGTTTTATCATTCCTGTGAAAACTTGAAATGGTAAACCATATATATTCTGTCTAGGCAAGACTTACTCGGTTTCCCGGATCTCTTGACAAAAAGGGACCCTCGTGTGTAAGATCGAGTTTCGAGGAAAGCACCACTGTGATTATGGAAAGTCCCCAGGTGAAGGAAACAGAGGACGAAGAACTGTGCTTGTGGATTTCGGGTTTCGACAGATATGATGACTCATGTATCTTTTAACTCCTCCAATATTCAGGTAAGTGTTATTTCTGATGGTTCACCCAAGCCGTGTGGGTTTATATTTTGTTTCTGAATATTTGCGTCTTGTCTTTACCAGGTCTTCGGTAGTTTTAACGCCAAAATCTGGAAAAATTACGGGCATATGGCCACACCCAAGAAGATCACCAGTCGATTTGCGTTGGCTAAACGTGTGGAAGAAGCTTTATCTTCATTCGAGGACATGTGCGGAGTGAATGGCCACACCGTCTATGAAAACGTCATCGTCATCTGGGAGCAGTACCGTGATGTGTGCGTAGAGAAGGAGTTCATTGCTTCGTGGTATGTCAAAGGCCTTGCCGAGATCCTGAAGTTGAAAACTGTAGCAGTCTAAAGTCTTTCTGCAGATGAAATCGCAACGTAGGAGTCGGAAGTCGAAGAATTGTCCAAGAGAGAGGCTCTCGAAGATGCAAGGGAGGCTTTTTCCAAGAAGAGCATGCCCTTGCTGGATGATTTTCCTTAAATGTTCCTCTGTTTTTTCTCAACTCTCACTTAGGCTCTATTTTCTTTTATTTGAAAGACACACTGAGCGTCTGGTTTAGATTTCGACTGGTTTTGATAGGCGATTGGTATTTTTGAGGATATTTGATTGTTTTTGGAGTGAATGGTTTGAATAGTATGGCTCTGAATATGAATTGTGAGGAAAATATTGCTTTCAAGAAAGTATGTTCCGTTAGTTGGCATAAGATGAAATGGTATGATGGTTTGGTCGAGAACCCGAAAGAATAAATCACATATCTCGTCTGATCTAGACTTACTCAGTTTTCTGGGTCTTTTGGATGAAAACAAGATCCTCCCCGCGCAAAACCGGTCTTGTATGTAATATTGTCGCTATTTCGGAAAGTCTCCAGTTATTTTGGAGCTTCCTGGTGACTGAGTCGTTTTCTTCTAGTTCCTGTGAAGTCCTCAGTCATATCTTGCGGTTTTCGACTGGTAACCAGGCTGTCTGGTTGTCGAGTTGTATATCCCCAAACAATCCGTTTGCAGTTTTGTCAGCGAGTCCCCAGTCGTTTCATGTAATTTCACGACTGGTAACCAGGTTGTCTCGTAGTCGAATAAACAACCTGCTTGCCTCTGTTGTCTTGAGGTCGATCTCCGAAAGCTGATATGTAACCGAAAGATCAATCCTCCCGCTGTGGTCGCCAATTATTTTCTGGGAAAAAATCATTTGTGCCGATTTCGGTAAATTCCGTAGGTGAGTGAGAAACTGGTTTAAACCCTAAACAAATATGTTGCACGTTGAGCACTTTTTAGGTTCGAGAGATCAATCTGTACAAGTCCGGCCTAAACAAAGAAATGGCCATTCCAGACTTGCTTCGGTCATAAAGTAGAGGAGAAGGGTTGATTTAGGGAGGGAAGCAAATAAAGGTGTTGAGACCAGAATAATTCTGGAAAGGTAGCGTCTCGACTTGTATCGGAAAAGTGGAAGCTTAGGAAGCTTGCAAGAGATGGAAGCTTTTTGGGAGAGATTTGCAAAGTTGCCTTTCTGAGAGTGTTGTATTTTTCCTGACTGAGACTTGTCGTCTGGTAGAAATAGGTGAGACCTATTTATACAAGTTGAGATTGAAACGTACCATGGCCTCATTAAGGAAGGAAATAAAGGGTAGTTAAATGGGAGGAGGTGGTAACCGGCGTGTTTAAGAGTGAAAACGTTTTCACCTTTATTTCCCCATTTAATTGACCGTTTTTATTCCTTTTCACACTTTCTTAATACGAGCGTAGTGTACGCTGCATGCTGTGACTGCCAAACCAAAACCCTGAGAAAGCATCCCCAGTTTGTGTTGATGTCTCGAGAGTTGGTTGCACTTTGGGTTCAAGTGGCAATGCCGAGCTGCTAGGGGAGCGTGTGGCATGTGTCAATGGCATGTGCGTAATGCCTTGACCGCAAGTTACACTTTGAGTATAACTGGCAATGCCAAAGTGCCATCGATACGTTTGGTATGAGATGACGAATACGTTGTTGCGCTAATGGCACGCACTTATTACGATGAAATTAAGCGGCATCACTTGGTATTCAGGGTACGTTGTACGCCACTTGTAAGCTTCATCGGATGTTAACAGCTTAGTGCTGGTTGATGAAGTGATTATGACGCTAATACAACGATGGCCATATTAATCAGACAATGGTTCAGGTTCAGGGTCGTTACGCTCAATTTGGCATGTGCTAACGCTGGCAGACGTCAGAAGGAAAGCGGGCTGAAGATGCCAGGCCACAGCATTGGTTTGAACATGTTTTGATTTGGTCCAGGCATTGGCATGACCGCTTTGGTATCAGGCGGCTAGCATGGTTTAGCGGATTTAAAAGGTCGATACATGATCATCAGTGGGCGTACCAGCAATACGTCATGGTCGCTCAGCGCATGGTATCATGACTGGTAATCAGTGTTTGAGTGGTTCGGTCACGATGGTTATAATGCTTACGCGGTTAAGAATTTAGCAGCCACTAAGCGAGTTCGGTTCAGAGTTGTTGAACCGAATAAATAGTAATAATGATTTTGATTGGCAACAGAGGTAAGCAAATAGTATGGTCAATGCTTATCGATTTGTGCATTTCCGGCATGACTTGGTCGCCATAACAGGGCAATGTGACAAGCGTCGAAAGGTGGATGGCATGATTCACCGTTGCGTAAGAAAGCGCCAGCCAGGCATGGTGGCATGCCTGCGCTGAAGGTCGAGCAGATTTGTCACTCGCGATGCAAAGCCACTTTGTATGAAGTTGGCATATTGCGCCATGGTGGGATTAAAAGTGATTACTAATGTGTGCATGGCATTGTTGGCATTCTTAAAAGCAGTTGGTGGAACAGATGAAAGAATGGCACAGTATGAATGGCAATTTAATAATAAAGCTATCATGATTTATCAAAGTATTAGAGGTAATTAGGGTCGCCTGTTGCAAAATTCCAATTTGAAAAAATACCCCCCATTAATTACTGACTACATGCATTAAATGTTTTAATAAACATGTCACCTGTGACATTAGGTTATTCGGGGTTTTACAATTTTACCCTTTGTCTAAAAACCACCATCAACAACTCCCTAATGTCATATTGTCATATTCTTCTTTGGAGCCCACTAATAAGTACTGTTTGATAATTGTAGAGAAGATAATGACCACTGCGCACTTGCATTTACACATTCTTTAGCAAGTTTTCCGCTGGGAAGATAATGTCTACCAGTTCATGTTTGACATCCTTATAAGTATTTTTTTATAGCATAACATGACCTACAAAAATGCACAGTAATGAGACAAACTTCATTTTTAGGTAATCACAATTCAGACAAGGGAATTCATACTAGGGAAACCGTGTAACTTCCAAAGTTTCTCATTTGATTATCAACTCCTTTGGCAAAGAAACAAACACAATTTAAATTCTCATTATCCTTAAAAATCTTACAGATCCTTGACATGGATATTAAAAATTCAATTGTTTTTCCAAACAAGGTTTCAGGATGAAGTTACTCGGAGGACTTGCACGTTGTCATGATTTATCAACTGTCTAGACTAATTGGGAAAATATCTTAGTAACTTGCATGTCCAAATGTCAGATTTTTTTTTGCAAGGGGATAATTATCAGAAACTCATTGTTCTTGAACTTTAGACAAGCAATTCTCGTAGGCATTATTGAATTCTTCCTATCTTAAGCTCTGCAAAAATGTAGATCACCAACTGACAAGAAAAGAATTGGGACTGGGGAATTTGAAAAATTTGAGGTTTCACGGTTTATTATCTTGTCACGGATACCCTGTTTTATATTCAATTGTGTGTTCTTCGCTTTGGCGTCTGAAGTCTCAGGTGTCCAGATTAATGCTGACGCTGAGCTTGACGCCGTTCCATCGAACTCGCTTGCTTCTACAATCTGGGATGATTAGGTTTTAACTTGTTGGAGGACGCAGTCTACATATTATAAACAAGAATAAGAAATTTGATGGAACTTCTTGGTGCGTCGAATGCATGAGCGCCGTAGGTAGTTATACAAATGCCATGTTAGAAGTTATCGATGCAGCTGTCAAATGAGGATTAAGGTAGAAGTTTTGTTGGTGCTTTCAACTGCTGTTTCCTTTGAGGGTAGTATCACGGTGGAAAGACTTATTTAATCCGTATTCCTCGAATAGATCTAGTACTTGCCTGTTACGAAAGGGTTTCAGCCCAGCCGGTGTGATATGTTTAAATACCTTAAGCAGCCCGGACAATGTACTCCTTAATGTAGATATAGCGATCGTAGTTCCGTTGGTATAATAAAGCTATGGCTTTGACATTTGATACGTCGGTTGTTGTTGTATTACATTTTCGTGATATTTTGAGGATGGTGGGTTGATCTTCCCAATGATGTAGTCCCGACTATGAAAAGGGCGAGGCACCTTTATTGAATCGCGGTGGTTGCGGTACATGAATAAGGTTCGATGGACACGACATTCCTTACACCTCTGTCTGAAAGAAGCGCTATGTCATCTCCATGGTGGCGGTAAATTATACCGTGTATTTGGAGAAATAACTTCCGATTTCGCGGTGTTAGCCTTTGTGCATCTCTTCCAGAATGATTAGGACCTACTTCGTTGAATATCGAAACTCATCTAAGCTTTCTGCGATATAATATCCTTCGTGAAATACTAACCTCTTGGACACTTTGTTTTATTTTGGATGCCTCATTCATTGAGTGAGGCATCCGATTACATAAGGTAGCGTGTATTTTCAATAGGTCCTCGTGACAATGTTAAAAATTTCTAGTGATTCGTAGCGCTTGTGATTTGAAACGGGTTCTTTGAAGTAACAGGAAAGCTTGGACTTCCATCTCCGACCAATAGCAGGCATTGCAAGCAGCGATAGAGGTCACATAGCGTCTGTCACAGACCATCGCCATAAGACGATTGAGATATTATTGTGCTTCCTCTTCTCGGGGAATCTTGACAAAGGCATTATGGATTTAGATAGCGAGTACTTTTCGAAGCATGAAAATCGCGAGTTTTAAAGGCTGACCTTTCCTTGAAAAGTGAAGCGCTAAACTCTTGGATAATAGATTGTCCTCCGAGTCATTAACTTCATTTTTTAGTTGCGAAAGCTACGTTAAACCTGATTCTTCTTTTCAACATCGCGAATTTCTCAAGACAGCCAAATCTGATTTTGATGCCACTAATGTTGCTAAACGTTGACATGTTGTTGACACACACACTAGATATGGGCTATTGTTGCGTCGTGAAGTAGTTAGCAGTTTTTTGCTTTCGACTCTGTATGGGGCTAAATTTACCTCCCCTTTTAGATGCGTATACTCGTTTATAGTGGATCGGTAATTTAGAGTCCACATCATATTTCCATACGTGTGCTCGGCTTGTTTAGCCGGATAAACCAATGAGGAAGGCTTAAATTACTCTGAATTATTGAGTGCGAGGGAAGTCTAGCTTGAAGGAGTGTGAGAAAGCCACCACTCGAGGATAGAACCTTGGGCCCCTCCGTTACTGTTATTAGAGGTGGCGGGCACGTCAGAAAAAATAGCTAAGGTTTCCTATTGGATGAAAGAGATTTAGGAGAAGTCCCAGGGGGAGAGTCTGGCGTAATGTTCACAGCAATTTCTCTGGAAATAACTCACCGCTCAAATCTGCAGCGCCTGTCCTTTGATAGCCTAAAGGGAAGCACATATTATGTCAATTATGTCATACGGAGAATGTTTAGCCAGCAGCAACTTCGAGTTCGTCTCTCAAGTGGCCCCGGAAATAATTATAGGTCAGCCGATCGCCAAGTCATCTTCCAGGGCGAGAGGGCTCCATGGCCGATTAATCACTTTGGCCGGTGTAGAGTGTAGCGGTCTTAGTTGCCGTTGATCTCTGATGGTACGGGGAAGATAATGTTTGTTGAATCTTCGGAAATGCTTCTGTTGTAATGTGGTCGGAACAAAGCTTGCTCCTTTCTTTAGTAAAGGGTGAGCGAAACAACAGGTTGAGCCAATCAGGGTATGAGCGGAAGATGTAGTTTATTTTGCCGCGGAAACTGCAGGTTCGCCTTCACGTTAAGCGTTGGTGTCATTGAGGATGGCTTGTGTTTTAGTTAGGTCAACTTTGATCCCTCAATGATTATGACCTAGGAACTTTCGAGGGCAAGCAAACTTCGCAGTTCATTTTTAGAAAGCATTTCTGGCATCTTTAAATTACTGTTGCTAATTCTGTGTGAGCTTCGATTTGACTTGACCACTATGCTGTCATAATCTTTAACAGGCTTGTGCATCATGTAAGTAGAGAAGAAGCGATGGTCATGCTAGATTTGGTATATACAACAATTCTTAAGCAGGAATCTGATATATATAGTAAAGTTTCCAAAGAGGAGTTCGAAAGTGGTATTGCTTACATCATGCTTTCATTATGCTATTTGGTTGTATACCTTTGTACGCAGTCATGAAAACATGCGTGTCCCTTTGTTGGCATCTCTCTGCAACGCATGTAATAGGTGTTGGGGATGGAAATCATCTTTAGGGCAACATTTATTTAGATACCAAAATCAACACAACTTGATTTGACATTATTCTTTCTGGAACTATGTTTTGCTGACTAGGTAGGGTGGTGGATTAGTTTGATGAAACCGACCCAGTCTTTGAACCTCAGCCTTAATTTGTTCTTCCATACTCATGCGGGAATTGTCTTGGTCTACCAGCACTTGGCCGACTTGAATCTGGTCTCCCATGTAAATGGTGAGTAACGACACAGCTCGGGCCAGGCATTTCCTCGCTGCGTCCATGCGAGAACACATCTTCATGATACCCTGAGGTCTCACACCAACTTTGCACTCTTGCATGTATGTGTCCAGGAAAGCTTGTGGGAGATGGGTGGTAAATTCCTCATTCCAGGTAATAATTTCAAGCTGGAATCCTTGGTTAATTGGCGTCGTCTTGTAGGCTGTTGTGTGGTGTGTCAGTGTCTTCTCTGCATTGGCTCATCACTAGGGTAAACTTCCATTAAGTGGAAGAGCTGTGTGATAGTCTCCATGTTAATTGCTAACGCGAGCGTTGATATACGGTTTTCCCTTTTTCGTCATGACAGCTAACGAAAGAATCCGTCCCTCGCTGTTGAGACTATGGTTGCACATGTGGATGAAGTCGCCTCCTTCCTAAAAGGTGTGATGGGAGACGATTTTCCTGTGGGGTTGTAGGACTATGCTTTCTTGATGAACGTCCATTTTGGCGATTAGGGGTGTGGTGGCTGGTGTTGGTTGTGACTTGCATTTTGTCTTGGCTTTCAAAACTTCCATGCCACCTTCAGGCGCATTGCAGAATATTGGCATTTGTGATACGAGCAGCTTTGCAGATTTAGCGTGGTTTCAACAGTGATACGGTCGAAGGAATGATCCACTGTTATTAAATTAGTGCCATGAATATACGATTATCATGTGGTAGTCTAGCTCCTTTTCAATTACCTCGAATCTTCTCTTGTTGGACAAGTCCTAGATGAATTCCAATTGACGTGCAATATGTATTGGTTTGGTTATAATCATCATGGTAGTCAGGTTGTCGACGTAACCTCAAACTTAGTGGTACTTTTTGTGATCCTGGCGTCTGAGGTGACAACATTAGAAGGAGGGCGCTCCTGTTAACAGACGCACTTACGAATTCCCGTTTTTATTTAAATTTATGACATAGCGGCGGTCTGGACTTCTTACGCCATCATGTAGATCGTCGATGAATACGATATTATTACTTGACAGACGAAATCTGCGTTTTGTTGTTCGGCGTGGAGGAACCAAGAAACTACCTGCGTTATGAGATTGATGGCGGCGAGCGTCTCCATCGTTGATCCCTTGATGCCATAATGATTCACATAAGTTTTCCACAGCGGGCGCTTCAACCAACCGGGTCTACGATTGGTGATGGCTGGCGAGAGTGATCATTGGGACGTGGGTCTGACTAAAGTTTCTGCGTGATGATGGCTAACTCTGAAATCCAGGTTGATGAGGAAATCGGTATGGCGCTGATTGCCATCTCTGCCCTCAACCCATGTTTTGGTGTAGATTCCACCTGGACCCGTGCCAGGTCAATCAACCTTGGAACTCCTTAGGTAAATCGCGTTAGCCGGCGTTAAACATTTCGTTTTCTGAGTGGGACTCAGGAACCGCAGTTGAGTCCAAAGACAACCATCCTTTCTTGTTAGAGCGTGTTAGAAGCGTGTGGGACCGATGGAGTCAATCACTCCTGGTAATGATGTAATTGTTTATAGGAAGTGAAAATGGTTACCTTTGATTTCGATGCGGGTGTGAAGGGGAGAAAGCGATTTAAACCATAAATAATAATGTCTGAAATTACTTTAGATTTGAAGATCCAATCGTACAAGTCCGACCTAAACCTTGAAATGGTCGTTCAGACTTGCTTGGTCTAAAGTGAAGGAAGGTTGGTTTAGGGAGGAAGCGAAAGTCGTTGATGAATAATTAAAATGAATACGACATGTATCAGAGGTAGAGCTTTGAAAATTTGTAAAGGCTTCAGCTACGAGTGTGGTGTTTTCCACGACCCGAACTTGTGTTCTGGTGGAAATAGGTAAGCCTATTTGTAAGTCAAAAACTCTGTACTCATGAAAGAAAACGGATGAGTTAAATGGGAAGAGGTGTTAGCACATTGATGATGGGATTTGATGGAATTGAAGTCCACATCAATGAAAGAAAGCGTTTCGCGGTGCTATTGCATTTACTAGATACTTATTCTTAATGCACTATCTTGAAATGGGCATTTGTGTATGGCCTTGCACTATGAACCACCAAACCAATACCTAATGAAGCATCTGATTTGTGTTGATGTCTAGAA
>JAJJWX010003536.1:0-16006 GCA_023529315.1 Papaver bracteatum
AATGTGTCTTCCAGTTCATACTGAAGAAAATACCTTTCCAACTGCTTCAGATCCACCAAATATAATTATACTTCCTATTACCCTTACACATGACTCATCTTTTGTACCTGATAACTCTACAAGTGATATCTTTACCTACCTGACACTTCTTGTACTGATACTATTCAATGTCTTGGTGATACACTTGCTTTACCTACCTCATTACCTAAACCTATATCAATTGCTATTTCATCAGACCCATCTGTTCAAACTATGACAACCAGGTCCAAGATGGGTATCACCAATCCCAAATACTTACCTGACTACATTACACATTTATTTGTTTCTCATCCACTTCACTCTGCATCCACAAGTGAACTTCAACAAGTCAGAGAACCAAAATCCTTCAAGTCTGCATTTCAAAGTCTTGTTTGGAGACCATCCATGGATGAAGAATATCTTTCTCTAAAAAAGAATAATACTTGGATTTTTATTACATATCACCCTTCTATGAATGTTCTAGGATGCAAGTGGGTCTACAAGGTGATGCTCATATCTGATGGCAGTGGGAGAGATGCCCGTCAAGATTAGTGGAAAAAGGATGGTATTGATTACAATGAGACCTTTAGTCCATTTTTGAAGGTCAGCACAATTAGAATTCTTCTCATTATTGTAGTCTCAAATGGCTGGGTTATGAAGAAACTGGATGTCTCCAATGCATTTCTATATGATGACCTAAGTGAAACAGTTTACACGCTACATCCACCAGGCTAGGTTGATCATAATCATCCTAAGTTTGTGTGCAAGCTCAGCAAGTCTATTTACGGACTCAAACAAGATCCTAGGGATTGGTTTGAGAAGTTCAGTGGCTTCTTAATCAAGTTTGGCTTCATTATGAGTGATTCAAATCACTTCATGTTTCTATACTTCTACGGTGTAAATGTTATTCTCCTAGTCCTTTATGTGGATGACATAATTTTTATTGGAAGCTCAACCTCTCTTGTCTCAAGCTTCACTTCAACACTTGGTACTTCTTTTGCAATGTAATATTTTAGAGACCTACATTATTTCTTGGGGATTGAGGTTAGAAAGTCCACCTGCAGCAATAACTTAATTTTTACTCAAAGAAAGTACACCCTGGAGCTTTTTGAGAAGACAACAATGCTAGACTGCAAGCCTAATACAACTACAATCTCTAGTGTATTTAGAGTTTTTGCTCAACCTGCAGAACCACTTTCAAACCCATCTGAATACAGGAGCATTATTGGGGCATTATAATACTTAACTCTTACCAGACCATATATCATTGTTTGGCCCAAAAATATTTCCATGCATAGAACACAATCGGTTTGATGATGATGATTAAAACTAGCTAGGGTTTTACACAAAATAAACATAATTATGAAAGACACAAATTAAACGTGGTTCAACAAGTTTTGCCAACATCCACGGATGAATTTCCGCAGGGAGTGATATTTTATTGATGTGATTGATACAATTGATTTCTGATCCCTTTTAGGGTTTGCTGGTGTATTTTCTTCTATCAAGGCGTGTCCCTTTAGGGTTGAGAATTGAGATTCCCCTCTATTTATACAGTTGAATACATGGGTTAAACCCTAATTTCGAGATAAACCTTGTATGCAAGTAACTTGGCCAGAAAGATATCTAGAATGTTCCAAAACTTTCTCTACAGCGACTTGGTAAACAATCAATCCAGAAACTTCTAAAACCTTCCTGGAGGATCCTGGCTGTCGATCAGTGGATATGGGACAACCTGTCATTGATTAGCGGGTTTGACCAACGACCTTGACATTGGCTGACAAGGTTGACTTTTTGATGCTGACTACGACTGTCAATATTTGACTGGCAGACTTCCTTGACTAGAAATATGACTGGAGACCATTTTTATGGCAACATGGATGGAGGCTGGAAATATGACTTCGACAGTCGGACCGAAGGTTGACCGACCATTGACTTTAATCATTGATTGGTCGTTGACTTTGACCATTAACCAGTCGGCAGAGTTAGCCTGTATACTGTGTTGGTTGGCCAAATGGCAGAATTGAATAAAGGCCAAATGGTGGTTCAAATGGAAATCTGGCTTGATATGTGACATTTTTACTCATGGTACAAACATCGCCCCCTCTTAACTCCCAACTTGCTGTGGGGTTAAGAAAATTTTCTTCCTTGGTTAATAAAAAAAATTCTCCCCCAAATATGGATTATTGTTGCTAAAGTGAATGGAAACCTTCCTTTGTTGTTTGTGAAAATCATAACCAAGTGGACCCCAAGCGAGGCTATTGTAATTGGAAGATCGACGGGCAGCAGTTGAGAAATAACCATTGTAGTAGACTTAAGGATGAACTGGTATGCAACGAAAGCGTCATAGTAAAGGGAAGTAGTTTCCTGAAAGTGGAGCGCAATGATTTTGGGCCAAGAGATGACCCCGAATAGTTTTTCTGCAACGACTTGGTCAACAATCAATCCATCAACTTCTAAAACCGACCTGGTGGATTCTGGTACTCGATCAATGGATACGAGCCAAACTGTCATGGATTAGCAGGTTTGTCTAACGAACTTGACTTTGACTTAAAGGGTTGACTTTTTAATGTTGACTGCGACTGTAGATCTTTGATTGGAAGACTACCTTGACTAGAAACATGACTGGAGACCCGATGTCTGGCAACAAGGATGGAGGCTGGTAACATGGCTTCAACAGTTGGACCGACTGTTAACCGGACGTTGTCCTTGAATATTGACCGGTCGTTGCTTTTGACCATTGACCAATGGTTGACTGGTCATTGACTTTGACCATTAGACAATTTGCAGACTTGGTTAGCCTGTATACTGTGTTGGTTGGCTGAATGACAGACTTGAATGAGGGCCAAATGGTGGTTCAAATCGCAATTTGGCCCAATATGTGGCATTTTTATTCATGGAACAAACAATCACTTTTGCGGTTAATTATGCTTCCTAATTTCTTCATTCATCTACCTCTGAACATATTCTTCTAATCAAAAGAATACTGTGATATCTGAAGTCCTCTCTCGGCCATTAGCTGTGGTGATGTTTCTGTAATCTATGGTTACCCAGACTCCGATTATGATGGCTGCCTGACACTAGGAGATCCGCCACTAGATAATGCATATTTTTTGTGCTCTACCCTTATCTCTAGACTGTACAAGAAACAACCAAACATTTCTAAGTCATCCACCGAAGCTGAGTAAAAGGTCTTTCATGTCTTGCCTCTGAAGTTAAGTGGGTTGCGACGTTACTTGATGAGATGCACATCCAAGTCTCCCCTCCACATCACCTTTTTTTTTACAACTTGGGAGCTAGAGTTTTAGCCCTAAACCTTGTTTTTTACTCTCGTGCTAAACACATGGAGATGAACTATCATTATATATGTGACTTGATTCAGGAAGCTATTATTGAGGTGGAGTACATTTCCTCCTCTCTGCATATTGCTGAAGTCTTCACCAAAGGACTACCTCTTCCACTGCTTGATAGTCTGCGGGAAAAACTAATACACTTCAGCGACTCTGCAGCATCAGTTTGATGGGGTGTATTAGACCACAACATTGGATCCTATGGTTTTACTATAAGTTTTTACACTTTTATCTGTATTTATATTTTTACTACTGCTAGGCTTGTTTTCGTCCTATTGAAATATCCTAGGTTTATTCCATTAGGGTTTTCTTTTTGTTGTGTGCACCAAATCAAGGATTTCCTTATGAAAGAAAAGTGTTACCAAAAAATAGAAGCTAATTTCCCTAACTAAGAAAAATGGTTACCTATAAGCAGTTATATAATGTGTTAGTATTTTATCTAACTCTTTTAGTCCATTAGGGAAATTAAATAAGCTAACACTTCATTTCCATTACAATATTTATCCTGATTATTGACATTTTACACTTCATATTTACTTTGTAATGTGAATATTATGTTACAACCATTGCTAACTCTTTTTATTACTATTAAAATGACCAATAGATAAATGACATGTGTCTTTTGGTTCCAGAATTTGGTAACATTGTTTCTGTTAGAAAATTTGTTAGGTCTGATATCTAACAAATGGCACTTTTTCGGCATGACAGTTTCCGGTCGCCGGATCCGATGGTAGTTTCCGGTCGCCGGAACTGACAATATTCAGTACCCATAAAATTACATTTTAAGCTACAATTTAAAGGATCGAACACTGGAATATAAAAAACATATATATTATATGAACCATAATCATTCTATACAAGGAGCAATAGTTACCCAAAACATCACAAAAAGTTACAAAAAGTGTGCTCCTCCATATATAAAGCATGATATGTTTCCACTGCACAAAAAGTAGTTATTGAAGCTTTCATTCATGGGAAGACTCCAAAAACTAATTCAGCTTCACAAAAAGTAGTTATTCAAGAAGTTTTCATTCGTAGGTAGACTCCACAAACTCCATACGAGACACGGGCCAAATTACTGATTTATTTGCAACATATTCTTTCAAATAACAGCGATCACCTTGAGGAATGTCAGGTACATCACAGTTACCATCCTCGATGGTTTCAAGACATACTTTTCTCTCTTTTGGATGCACTAAGAGTCCCTCACAATGTTCTTCATCTATGCCATACACAACATGACATGTGGCAACAATTTCCCTTTTTCTGTTGTAAAGGAGCACAAGTTTATTTCCATTGGGATCTTCAACACCACCATCAGTACCTGGGTTTGTGATGGAAGAATGTTGGTTTTGTTGCTGTTTTTCCATAACTTGCAGCACAACCTATACAACAGAGAATACAGTTAATTGTTTGTGTCACCTACAACAAATAAAATACTAATGTAAATAAAGTTGTAATATAAATTTTCATCACCAGAAAAATTGAAATCTAAAGAAGACTCTTCATCATCATATACAAAAATAAAAAGTTATTAGATAATGAACAACTACAGATATGCAATCATAACTCAAAAAGAATACAGTTTTTTACAAGGCAGGGAATCCCGTAAATAAGAAAGCACCCCCCCACCCCTTAAAGCTTAATTATGTGCAAAAGTAGAAGAGGAAATTCCAACTTGCATACAGATTTTTTATTAAGGGCTTCAAAAATTAGTCTAATTTTGGTGCCATGGCTCTATTTCTCTAGCAGAAAGTCAAGTCTGCTTGGATTACTCGTTTGAAATAGAGGGCACATAAGAACACAAATTAGGTTTGCCACTTGAGAATAATAACTACTATCCATAAACATTTAAGCATTTATATCAAAAAGATGTCCCAAGGAAAAAAAAAAGTACAACACTATATGTATCTTCAAAGCATCCACGAAAACATACAATTTGAGATGCTAGTGTTTGATATGTACCATCCAAAAGTTATCATGCATCTATCATTTAAATATAATCAGAACTAAGTAATGAACTATCCTAGTTGATTGATATTTTATGAGAATTAATATATAATGATAAACAAATGCAGAACTTGTAAATGCTTACATTAGTGATTAGTTCAGTATGCTTTGGCAGTAGAGCCTCAACCATATGATCAGTACTTGGCGCATTACTAGATGGGTTTGTGTTTGCAGCCATAACCGCGGTTACAACACTTGCTTATAAGGCTTGCTTCTTCGATACAGGTGGAGAATAACCCAACAAACCAGCTCTGCATTTGTCGGGTCCAAAGACTTCAACAATCTCATCGTTCTCAAAGTCTAAAGAGGATACCAATCCTGCATCGATTAGCTCCTGCATCCTAGCTCTAGCGGCCTTTACTTGCTCCTTTTAACATACGTTGAACAACATGTGTTAAATTCAGAAGTAAATAGGTAAAATACAAGCGTCATTCAACCTCACCAACTATACTCACATATTTCTCAACAGCTGAAGGATTTACTTTCCCATCTTTCCCAACATGTCCATCCATCCAAGCAAGCCCTCGTGCAGCCTCAGCTACCAAACCTTCCTTTTCATCCTTTACATACATTATATATGGATAAGTATAAACAATTAACATTAAACTAGTGTCAGAGTGCAATATGATGTACTTACGATATTGTGGATTTTATTTGCATATGACTTTCGACCACATGTGTGATATATGGCCCTCTTATTTTGATTTTCTGAATATTTGGCATGTTTTTCCTTAATACCAGGTTTTCTCTCATTCTTGACAAAAAAATTCCAACAATCGGAGTCAAAATCAGCAGGACATGCATCTAACTTCTCTTGCATGGTGACCTTGCCTAGGAGAGGGCCAGTTCTTAGATCATGTTTATAGGTCCTGAACTTCTGTGGAAGAGACCCCATAACAATCATCTTGGCCAAATGATTTGTCATATTGAAATCGAATTCTTGCAGAAATAAACAAGTTTCAAGCCAGAAAATCAACATGATTCATCAATCCATTCATTCATAAAACCAACATAGAAGAAAAAGAAAAAAAACTATAGATTACATACCAACAACTTAAACCACCCATCTTCTTTGAAATTATCTGGAACCTGCCTCCAATCCACATATTTGACTGGAAAATAGACGCAGACAAGTTTGCCAGCCCGAGTAGCTAATTTGTCTGCATTGTCACCTACAGGTCTCCCATACAAATTAACTGTTACCATCAACTTTGGCTTAGCAACAACATTAGTTTCAGTGGATGAAGATGTATAAGAAAGATCACTAGTTTGTGGTGAAGAAATAGTTGAATGTGCACTGTTAGAGGCTTCAATAGTTTCCATCTGCATTCAACACAGAGAAGAACTATAAGAACAATAAACCGTAGACTTTATCAGTACTAGAAAATATAAGTAAATGAAGGAGAATAAACAGAACATTGAAACCTAAACACAAGCATATCAATACCAAGAGACAGTAAAAATAAAAGCAGAAAAATAATGCTCACTGAACACAAATCATGTTGTTCAGAGCTGCAGAACAACATAACTTTAATAAGTTTACAATGAATTGCTGTAGAACAACAAATAATGAAGAGGTCAAAAGAATAAAACCCCTTTTCAAAAACAAAACAAGAACCTAAAAATAAACAGAATCACAAAACCAATTTTCCTCAAACACTACCACTAAACACAATAGATCCAGAAGTTCACAATTTAAGTCAAATCATGTAAAGACAAAAGAGAAAAACCAACCAATGTTCCATAAGGAAAATAAAACAAACATCACTAAAATCAATCAATGCTATATATAGAGAAGGAGATTCAGATGTAAATCCAAATATTCTTCCAAATGAATCTCCAAAAAAACTGTAATAGAAATAGAGAAAAAGCAATAAAAAGATGAATATTGACAGAAAACAAACAGAAATCCTAAAATCTTAGTAACAGAACCCAAAACCATTCAAATAAACTGAAACCCTAACATCTTAATAACAAACACAAAACCCAAAACTCAAACAAACTGAAACCCTAAAATATTAGTATTAGAATTTATAATATGAAATAGTGAAACAGAAATTAGACATAGAGATAAATATAAAACTGAAACTGAAATTGAAATTGAGAATATGAAAAATCTTATTATCAAGAAATTGATAAAACTAAAACTGAAATCCTAATATCAAATCTTCATATCATAAATTGGTGATGTGAAAAATAAACAAAAAAGAAAGTTTTCACTATATCACCTTAGAGAGTAGCGATTGTGAGAATTGATTTGAAAGATATACCGACTTGGGAACATTAAGTTTCTTGGAAAAAATTGAATTAAGTCTAGAGACCAGATTATATAGAAAAGATAAAAGAGAAGGGGGGAACTAAAATTAAAATTTGAAATCATTCTAAAATTTAAGAGTGATTTGGCGGAAAATCTTGGTGGGAAATGAAATTTTAGCGATTTTTGGAGCGGGCGCCGTAGAGAGAATGGGGAAATTTGGGGATCTTTTGTGTTTCTTGAACTTTCCGTCTGCTTAATGAAAAGAGATGTGGTAAAATAAAGAGACACCTTAGCAAGTGGATACCATTCATTTTACTTCCCTTAATCAATAGTCAATAATCCTTTTATTTCCCTCATACGGATCCAATGCAATGGAGAGCTAAAAATGAAGTTTTTTTTTCATACGGATTGCATGATCGACGGTTCAAAATTAGCCACAATTTTGAACGGAAAACGAATTATATCAGATTTCAACATCTCGGGTTCAAAGATTACTCGATTTGGACCCGATCTTCTCATTATGGTGAAGTGACGACGAAATATATCAGATTTCAACATCTCGGGTTCAAAGATTACTCGATTTGGACCCGATCTTCTCATTATGGTGAACAGAAGACGAAATATATCAGATTTCAACATCCCGGGTTCAAAGATTACTCGATTTGGACCCGAGATTATCATTATGGTGAACTGAAGACGAAATATATCAGGTTTTAACATCCCGAGTTCAAATATTACTCGATTTGGACCCGATCTTCTCATTATGGTGAACTGAAGACGAAATATATCAGATTTCAACATCTCGAGTTCAAAGATTACTCGATTTGGACCGAGCTTCTCATTATGGTGAACTGAAGACGAAATATATCAGATTCAACATCCCGGGTTCAAAGATTACTCGATTTGGACCCGAGCTTCTCATTATGGTGAACTAAAGACGAAATATATCAGATTTCAACATCTCGGGTTCAAAGATTACTCGATTTGGACCCGATCTTCTCATTATGGTGAACTGAAGATGAAATATATATCAGATTTTAACATCTCGGGTTCAAAAATTACTCGATTTGGACCCGAGCTTCTCATTATGGTGAACTGAAGACGAATTATATCAGATTTCAACATCTCGGGTTCAAAGATTACTCGATTTGGACCCGAGCTTCTCATTATGGTGAACTGAAGACGAAATATATCAGATTTCAACATATCTCGGGTTCAAAGATTACTCGATTTGGACCCGAGCTTCTCATTATGGTGAACTGAAGATGAAATATATCAGATTTCAACATCTCGGGTTCAAAGATTAATCGATTTGGACCCGAGCTTCTCATTATGGTGAACTGAATACGAAATATATGCATAACCTAGCTCGGAGATCGAAAACTGGCCATGAGCGGACTACAATAAGTCGGAAACTTGGTAAGAAGGATGAGTCCATCCATTTACAGGTAAAATTCCTTCAGAATATTCCCCGAAACTTAAAATAAACCCTATTCTGGCATTCAGTTTTATTAGCAATTTTGGATAAGAAATAATTCTAAATAATATATATAAATTAGAATAGAGATATTTTGAACGATATTTAAAAAATAGATGTCAATTCACTATACACAATTACAAAATTCTTACAAATTAGTGAAAAACCAAAATCTTCTATCTAAATAGCAGATCGCCATGCTATCAGATGACATAGTTGTCTTAAATTAGGCAAGTGCATACTAAACAAGAAAATGTGCATCCAATCGGAAATAAATCATTTGGTATAGTTATTGATAATTTGCATTACTAAAACACATTACCGCTCCATATAAACTGCACACACAATTTCACACATTTATATAATTTTCACAACAAAGAAAACATTGATGAAAGATGCAAATAAGAGAACCTGGCGTGAATCGAACACGTATTTTCTGCATCGAAGTCAGACGTGCTACCATTGCACCACAGATTCATTAGTATTCAAACACGTATAGTTTAAAGAATTATTTGATTCATTAGTATCCAAAGACCATATGAAGATGCATATTGAATAAAAAATTTCACCCATCTCTGTATACTTTACCAAACCTATCATTCTCAAAATCCAAGACTTATCCACTTCTCCCGGCATTCTGAAAATTAAAATTCACCACGTTAGCCAGTTCCCTAAAGCTTATTTTAGTGCACCAAAGTCATGACATAGAGGAATTTAGTGACGCAGAACGGTAAGAACTGTAATGTGGTGCACAGATGATGTGTGTCGTAGGTGCTCAAATTAATTCACTTATATTCTACTTTACTAATGAATAATATAGTAGGAAATAAGGTTCGTTCCCACGAAGAACAGGGAGATTTAGTTGTCAAAATTGTCACAATGGGGGGTTTTTGTTTTAGATTGTAAACAAAGTAAATAAAGCAATTGAAAATAATTAAGTTGCAAGCAATGGAGAGAAATATGATCAGGGAATCCTTCTTCGTTACTAAACCGTCATCAAGTTATTATATTCATCCATTAATATAATTAATCACCGATTATTACCAACCATGGAATAACAGCTAGCTCAGTGCTATCCCCTAAATTCCGTATATCACTAAGTACGGAAGCTCTCCAATACCAGATTCTATTCGTCTAAACCACCTAGTAGTAGCTCACTCAAGGTGTAATTTCTCCGAATGCTTTATCTTTTGTAAATTATAGATTGATCCTAGTAGTTAGACTCTTAGCTCAAGGTCCACTTTCTAGTGTTGTTTATACACACAATCACTACACAGAATCCCTCTACAAGTTCTTGTGTTCTCTACTTTTGTATGAATTATTCGACTATTACTTATCTCCTAACTCAATACTAGCATTTGATTGAATCAACAAATTAGTTCAGTTGGCCACCTAAACAATCTATCAATTAATCATAAATATTTTGATTAGTATAAACAATCAATAATCATGTAAAGAACTTCAAAATAAATTTATATAATAACTCAAATCATTGTCTAGAACTTAGAATTCATCACCAATCACTAAGAAGTTTAGATACTCATGGTACTAACAAAACCCATGAGTTTCATATAATAAAATGGTAAAGAAATAGTTACGGTGATGAAGAATCGCTCCAAAACCCTTGCTTTTCTCCCTTCTTTCTTCTCTCCAAAACTTGATTAAAAATTATAAGATTCTCCTTAGAAATTATAGAAACATCTCTTTTGTAGGTGTCCCAATTGTAGTTGTGCCCGTATGCCAAATCCCGGTCGAATAGGTTGCGACCACTTGCCAAAACACACCAGCCTAGCCTAGGTAGCTCATCACCAAGTCTGGCCGTATGAAAAGAATGGCTATTCAGCCAAGTGGGCTTGCAAAATTGGCAGAGGCCCAGCCCAATTCTAATGGAGTTATGTAAAACTGACAATGCAAAATTTCAATAACCTAACAACTTCCCATGGCCATTTCTCCTCCCGTGAGCGAAATTTTCTGCTGGATTCTGTTTCTCCCGTCAGAATCACGGTCACTTCTCCCTCCGTGAGCGATAAATTCTGCTGGATTTTTAGTTTCTCCGGCCATTCACGTAGTCATGACTCACGTATACCAGGCTCTCCGAGAGAATGAATTTCTTCTGAAATTTTCCCTTATCTCGAACTCCATCTCCATTGTACAGAGCAGCTAACTTTTGCACTTCTTCTCGTACGTCACTGACAAACACTTCATCACTGCATTGGAGCAACCCCATCTCCGTTCATGTCCTTCTCCAATTCTATGCCTTCCACAGTACCAGCAATCTGCTATCCATTGTTGAGCTCAGACACAAACCATTTTCCATCATCAACTCGTAACCCTATAAGTAGTGAAGGAATTCTCCCATTCTAGAGAATGAATTCAACCTGTTTTCTCTCCATCTAAAGCATCATCAGAAATCTCTCTCATGTGTTCTTGGTTGGGTCAAGGGGTGCAAACCTTGAATCCAATTTCCTGTTGTAGGGCTTTCATTGTATCCTGAAGGCATTATTTCACATACCTGTTGCAATCGCCAATTTATATTGGGAGGGTAGAAATAATCGTCTAAAAGAAATCACCCGAGCCTTGAAAGCTTTTGAGTACAACAATAATTTCTTTTAGTGTTATCATCCTCCGTTTTATACCCACATTTTTTCCAACAGTTTTAGACGATTAGTTTTCTCGATGGTGGATGAAACTTTGATTGTTATCGTTTTATAAAAAACACTGCGATTTTTTGAAGCCGGAAGAAATCTGCGCTGGGGTTTTCATTGAATCTCGGTGGTAATCCTAATATATTATTTGACAGCACAAATCCGGATATAACGTTTGGAAAGAGATATCAATACCTTGATCACCAGGAAAGGAATGTTACTTCTTATGGAAGGCTTGGACATGGATACGGCACGTGACCCAAACAGATAAGTACTATCTATCTTTGATTTTGTTCATTTTATTACCGTGAGTAATGGATCATAATTATGTTGTCTAATTTAGTATGAATTGGACGATTAGAATGGCTAAAGTTCAAAACTAAAATCCACTACTCTAGAAAAATGTGACGCACCGTCGTTACTTTTATGTTTCTCTTCTAAGAGACGTCTTGTACATGAAAGGATGCATGACGGTTAGGTGGAAACACTTACTAGTTTCTTAAGTATGAAAATACTTCTAAGAGACATCTGGTGTATGAACGGGTGAATGTCGGTTAGTTGCACATGGTTTTGGATGACGGTTAGATTCACCCGTACCATTTTGTTTAGAATGTTTGCAAAAGAAAGCCAGATCCATAATGATGGTACCCGTACTGGTATATTGGATTTGAAGTTTTAATTTCTATTTAGAAATTGTGGGGTACATGTTTGACACAAATGGTATTTCATGATATTGAGTTGCATTTTGGCATTTGAGAATTATCATGAAATAGGGGGAGAATTTATACGAAAATGTCGTATAAATTTTTCTAGTTGGTGGATTATTTTAAAACCAAAATCGTCATAATTGTTGAGACAACAATGGTATGGCATGAACATAATTCTTGCGATAAGAATTATAGGTTCCAAATTTGGAAATTGGCAGGTCTTAAATGACATCGAAAGGGAAAAGTGGAATACCGGTGAATATGTAACATATTGGAAGATTGGGCGGCCGACCAAAGATCCAACGATGAGGTGTTATGATATTACCGACGCATAAATTATGAACATTTGCATTACATAATGTAGAATGTTAAATAGACATTGTCTATGTTTTTGGGTATGAATTTGTAGGGGATTGGGCATGAGTAAAAGAGTTACTCATCAAGGTATTATATTTGTTGAGATAGCAAATATATAAGTTGCCTACAAATTTTCTATGCCTCTAGTGTATGCAAGTCTATAATGACTTCTTGTGAATTAACCGTAAATGTTAATTAGGATCACTAGAGAAGTTACAATTATTTTGTAAAATCAAAGAGGAACATTTTTTAGTAATGTTTTCAGAATTGATTGCATTAGTAGATGCAATTAATGAGAAGAAATGGCTTAAAACCTAACTTGTAGAGATCCTATTTTGGAAGAAGCCATCTCAGGAGGTCTTGATTAATTGTGAATCAGGATATGATCTATAACGTCTTTAACAAGACTTATAATGAAAAGTCAAGACATACAAGTCTTAGACAAGGAACGGTAAGTCAATTACTCAAGAAAGGAGTAATTGCAGTTAACCATTGAAACGGAGAAAAGCTTGGTAGACCTACTTATGAAGAGTCTCCCAAAGGAATTAATTTCAATGAAGTATATAGAAATGGGACTAAGGTCTGTGAAGGAAGGTTGATCTCCCATAGCGAAACCCAACCTATGTTTTGAAAAAGATAAACAAGGTTCAATGTGGTACCAACAAGTTATGGTCAGATTATGGAGCACTAACATAAAACTTCCCATTTCAAGTTAGTGCTGGTTTTTCTGCAAGAAAATAGGATGGATGTAAATCCTTAATGAGTCCGTGATTAGTAAAAGGTGTCTCATGCAAACACCTTCGAGACTTACCTATATGAGTATGGAAATGTGGGCCGTTTCCTAAGAGAAGAAGACCGTTCTCTAAAGAAGACTCATGAATAAGGATATAAGCACAAGGCCTTTATAGTGCTTGGCTACAGAACACATGTCTTATGGAATCAATATGTGTGGAGACTCCGGCTTTGTCATAAGGGATTCTTGGTTCAAGACTAGTTTCACCATAGAATATCGATAAAGCTTTGAGTTTCTTACACTAAGTGAAGGTTCAAACCCAGAAGGTACCTATCATTTATGTATTGATTTCAACGATGATGCTTAGTCCCAATTGTGCTTGAACTACGTTGGCTTGATCCCACTCGGGTACGTAGGAAGTCACTTGAGTGATGCAGCCACTCAGGTTTTATAAGTTTTATTTTATTTTATGTTTTTGGTTTTTGAAAATAGGGGGAGATTGTTGGATATTTTCAATAACTTAGAAAATAAAACTGTTTTTCGTTTTTGGTTTGTCACTATGATGGGGAAGTGTTCTGTGTTGGATAAACACAATGGATGTTAGTTGGAGATGAAGGGACACCTCTAATAGGTGTGATGGTTCATAAAGGACACAACCATTCCCAACAGACACCTTATGTGTCTTTTGGAAGTGAAGAGGCATCTCCAATAGGCATGAATAACCCTATAAGTAGTGAAGGAATTCTCCCATTCTAGAGAATGAATTCAACTTTGTTTTCTCTCCATCTAAAGCATCATCAGAAATCTCTCTCATGTGTTCTTGGTTGGGTCAAGGGGTGCAAACCTTGAATCCAATTTCCTGTTGTAGGGCTTTCATTGTATCCTGAAGGCATTATTTCGCATACCTGTTGCAATCGCCAATTTATATTGGGAGGGTAGAAATAATCGTCTAAAAGAAATCACCCGAGCCTTGAAAGCTTTTGAGTACAACAATAATTTCTTTTAGTGTTATCATCCTCCGTTTTATACCCACATTTTTTCCAACAACCCCATCTCCGTTCATGTCCTTCTCCAATTCTATGCCTTCCACAGTACCAGCAATCTGTTATCCATTGTTGAGCTCAGACACAAACCATTTTCCATCATCAACTCGTCACCACTTCATTAACAGCAACCCTCAATACTGCTGCCATCAATATATCACAGCATAACCGGTAGTACTCTTCTTCGTCTTCTCGCTGGACATGAACCACAGCTCAGCTTCAGATTCGTCATCAACCATTGTTTCATCCACAACAACCTTCCTCTCGTCATGTCTTTCCACTGCTGCCATCTGCAGCTCCTTTAAACTCGAACTATCATAGCTTCACCGTAACCACAACACAATTGCCATTAAACTCGATCCAAAGTACAACCCAGGTCTCATTACAGCGTGTTCTTCCCTGAACTTACTGCTAGCTTCAAACTCATTCCCTTTCCAGCATCACTTCCATGCTATACTACAAGCTCGAGCTCCTCCATCTCAGCAGTGCATGCAAACTGCCGTGATCACCATCGGTGATAAAAAGAAGAAGGTGGTGCCCCTTTGTAACAGGCCGGGTGCCTTAATCAACATTATTTGATTTTTAGCTTCCCCTCAGTAAATGGCCTAACTGCCTTTAGCAGCTCCTTTGTAAATGTGTGTGCCCCTTAGTAAAGTGGACACCCCTTAGCAATTTTATGCGCGCAACTTTGCTTGCTTCAAATGCCCATAAAATCTTCATACGACGTCGGAACGACTCCATTATTTCGTCGTTGGCTTCGTATTTTCGTCCTCTTCGAAATGATAGCATGCACTCCTAAGTTCGAAAGAGTTCCACTTGGTCTTTGTCCCTTCTCCGCTTGCGGCTAACTTCTTTTATTGCACAATTAAGTGCCAATTCACTTCTTTTTGATGATTCACCTAGCAAAACACAAATAAAGAAAAACAAATGTAATATACAATAATTTTGCAAGAAACTAAGCAATTACTAGCATGGATTCGACACTAAATATATGCAAAATATGCACTTAACAACAGAACATGATGCAGAACATCAAGAGCGATAAGTATATAAGAATTCATGAATTATTTAGTGCATGAGGCTATGTGCCGAAGGTCTGTGGAAACATTTAGTGCTAGACCATAATAAGTTATCCACTGCGATACTGGAATACCAATGGTAGCAAACTTCTGACTTCCTAAACATAATCAGAATACCAGTTAGGGGCTAGTAAATTTTATGCATCAATAAGCACGGAGCTGATTCACTAACTAGTTGATCCCAAACGTTCAATTTGGTGCAGCACAATTCATCCTAAAAAAAGTTCAAATAGCAGAGAAATACGAGAAAGTATTACTATGTTTCTCCAAGATATTGTCTTGTTATGAGACTCAAAATGATCATGTAAAGACAATGTTTTCATACCATCA